>CAMZMU010000034.1:57358840-57586716 GCA_947311845.1 Poa pratensis | reverse complement strand
GTAGCCCGGTAGTGGCCCGGTACTACCGCGCGGTCGGTACTACCGCGGCAAGACCGGTACTACCGAGGTGGGACGAGCCTGCGTGCTGAATTGACCCTTGGGTCTTGTAATCTTATCCATCTTGGGTCTTGTAATCTTATCCATCCACCTACCCTTTCGCCCCTAGACTATAAATAGGTGTCTTATAGATCAGATCTAGGGTTAGAACTATTATGAATTGACTTGTTGAGCTATGCTCCTACTTTCCCCTTGTGGAAACCAAGACCTCTCCGAGGATTCGAATCCCGGGTTGTACAAGGCCTCTTCTTTGTAGTTGCTACTCACCAATCTCCACCTTTGTGGATTCTATTGGTCCGGTGGACCTACCGGTGAAGAGAAAAGGTTCCAATTAAGAGCAATATTGACTTGGGTTGTGAGAATCGAGGGCTACCCTCAGGGCCGGTTATCGATTGACCTTCTCTTGTGGGTGTTGTTAGTTATCCCTTTGCGTTTTACCCCGTCCCCTCGTGTTTTCCCCTCGATCCCCCTTTGTGTTCTTCGTTCATGTTCTTCGTGTTCGTCGCATACACCCTCAATCCGTGAAGATCGGGACCCAACTCCCATCAGAATTGGTGATGATGTTGTAATTTACTAACCAAAAAGAGGCTTGACACATTTTTCTATCAGGTGGAGACAACTTTTTTCAGTGCATTGCATACATAAACCCACAAAGTCTTGTACCTCTTGGTTGCTGAGGGCACTGTAATGCAATTGAAAAAATAGCTCACTTTGTTTGGTTTCTAGCAGCTAATTGTGAAAACTAGGAAAAAAAGTAGCAATTGTTACCGGGAAAATGAATTTGTGTTCCAAAGATGTTCTTCTATTATCCTTTCTTTGGCAACGCTCTCTTGTTGACTATCTTCAGGTACTTTTCGAACGCACTAAAGAAGTAATGAGTTGGCGGCTTAAGCAAATCACACGTGACAGTTAAATTAGAAAGGAAACTAGTGAAAAGAGAAACCACAAGCGAGATGAGAGCGATGCCCCAACTCCAAGTCGAGTAAGAGAAGTGGAGAAGCCACATCTAGTAAAAGGCAACCTAGACTACCGATCCAAAACGAAGCCGTGCCGCTTGAGAAAAGCGAACAACGTTGTACGGGCACACCAAGCCATTGCTGAAGAGGGCCGCATGCCCTCTCGCTCCTGTCCGCGGAGCACTGATCATGCGAATGTATAGCGAGTACCGACAACGATGGCAACAAGGTCAGATGTAAGAGATAGGAGACCAACAAAGGAGTCCCATGTCAGAGCCAAAGAAGTTCCACATTAAGATGAAGGATCCTCAAAACTACCACCAACGGAACTTGGGCTCCACGACAGCTCCCCCAAGAGGGTAACAACGCATCACGCCGTCGCCGAGTCCGAAGAGTCGGACTACGGTTGTCACCCGAAAACCCGGCACTGAGAGGAGACCCACAACGGCGCCCTAGGAGGGATACAACACCCGTAGTTGTCGCTGTCGCCATAGCGCAGAGCTTTCGCTCGGCACCTCATCCATGCCACTCGAGGGTCGTCAAGACAACCCCGCGAGAGGACTGCCACCACCAGCTCAATGTCTCCAGAATATCTATTCCAGGGACCGCCACCGAATACGACTTCATCAGGATCACTTGCCGCCCCTCCCCTCGTTGCCCATGCAGCCGAGAGGAGCCTTCACCACCGTTGCAACGCTGCATGTTGCGAGGCCAAACACGCAACCGAGAGGAGTCGCCAACACCGTTGCAACGCTGCATGTCGTGAGGCTAAACGCGCTCTCCATCTAGGCCGCCGCCCGGTGTCCACGATCTCGCAACGGCAAGGTAACGTCTCCCAGAAAGCGGGCACCGGAGACCGTGTAGATCTAGGTCCGCCTGACCCAAGATCCGCACACGTGGACATCGTCGGGGCGTGGAAGCAGGACGGGGCGAGCACGACGGCCGCGATGCCTCCGCACCAACTGCAAGCCTCCTCCACCCGCAACCCGGATGGCCTAGATTGGGCCCACTCACCTTCCGCCCAGACCTAGCCCGGTCAGCCTAGATTTGGGCCCGCCATGCATGCCACCCAAGCAGGACGCCTTCGTCAGCCGTGCAGGCCACCGGAATTCTCCACTGCTCAGCTGCCATCCCCGCCGCCAGCCAAGATCGTCGTCGCCCCGCCGGCGGGCCACACACCTGGCCGCGCCGCCGCCTGGAGAAGCCGCCCTGCGAGGCCCTTAACACGTCCGGGAAGAGGAGAACTGCCGACACCGCGCGGGGTTCGCCGGCGGCGCATGCCGGCAGCGGGGGGAGAGAGGGGGGGGGGGGGGGGTGGGTTGGCGTTGGGAGGAAAGGACGCGAGCTGCTAGGGAAGGTGTCTCGGTCACCGGCGGGGACGATGCACTCTCTCTTTTTCTGTCCCGTAAAAAACACTAATCACACAATCTTTCAAGTAATTGCCTATAACTATCTACAATACTTGGTGCAAACACATACTGGCATATATTATGTAATGATTTGCAAAACAAAATGGGTATACTTACATTGGATCAACCTAGTACCGTTACTCATGTTCAAAATTGTTCACCTTCCTCCATGAGTACGTTTCCCGGCGAACTAGTCGGCACAGAAAGCTTTGCAGATGTTGGAGTTTTCAGGGCTAATCATGGAAACTCTGGAACACTTTGTTTCAGAGGACAGACACACGGACGCGGTTGACACCCTAGGCCTTGGCCTGTAGTGTTAACCATGCAAGCATATCTGATGCACGTACACCAGATTATATTGCTCGCCTTTCGGTGCACATGCATAGGCTTGCACGTTGCTCTGTTCACCGATATAAAATTACTAAGCGCTACTATTAGGCTACTAATTAGATATGGCCAGAGAATTTGCCTGTGGCAAGATGGTTAGGAGGGTGGTTGTACCTCAACCTACCAGAGTTCAGGTTTGACGCTGGTGTTTCTCATTTAAGGCGGAATATTCTTTAGTGGGAGACGACGTTCCTGTCGACAGCGAGGCGCCGTGGTGACTTCGTCAATCTCAAGACTCGACCCGCCGACTCGGTCTCTCGGAGGTGCTCATGGGGTAGGGTGTGCGTGCGTGCGTTCATAGGGGTGAGTGTGCGCGTGTATATGAGCGCTGCGTTGTACTGTGTTTCGCAAAAATAAAAAAATAGATATGGCCAAGGTTTTGTGCCGGGTTTTGCCAAGGATCTTCCAGAAAACTCGACACGTACTAATTAGATATGCAAGAACACAACGAAACACGGTTGAATATATTTGGACGGGCATAGTTTGGCACTTTAGGCATATGCCACGCTGGAAGACATGGAACATGTAGCCCCTGTAGAGTGTTGGCCTCACTCTTAATGTATGGACCACCACCACCTTGTATAAACTTGGCCACATCTAGATGCACGTACACTGGTACTACGTTATTTTCCTTTCTGGAGCACATGCAAGGCCGGGAAAACAACCTGTGACCAGGGCCAAGTGCATGCCGGGGTTTTGCCAAGGATCTCGCTAACACCTCTAAGAAAATCACCACATGACAGAATTGTGCAGCTCAAATGTACTACGACGTGTGGTCCAGAGGCCAATTCTGGAGATTTCTGCTTGGGCAACTATACTATACACCACCGGGCCGGAGATCAACTTGTGGTGATAGCCTTTTGGTTGGTCTGTTGCATCGGCTCCTTGTCGATGTCTGAAAGTACCCCCTTTTCCATACAATTATACTGCGTGCAGTGCAGTGTGTTCCCTGTGCAGCTAGGCAAGACAAATTCCGAGCTCATTTGATTATTTCCGTTGGCCATATCTACATGTGCATGGTTTTTTATTGCTGTTCAAGTTGGCAAAACAATATATTCCACCATGGATTCCCCAAAAAAGAAATTCCACCATGGCAACATGCATGCCAAGCCAGCTGAGCCATGGATCGGATCACAATACCAGCTAGCTAACGCACAAACCGTCAAGGACTCAACTCCTGCCATGCTTACAGAGCAGGTTATAATTAACCATCCCCCACGTACGCCATCGGCACCGCTGCCCTGCCTGTGGTCCTCTCCTACGATCGATTCCCATCTCCGGCAAACGAATCGATCGAAAAAGACAGTGTATAATATCATCTGGAGCATCAGCATCGATCGCTAGCTCCATCACCGCAAGGAGATAAAAAGAAAGAGCTCTGGTTCGTTCATTAGCCTATGGTTGTCGAGCTGGGCGTCCTGTAGCGATGGAGAGTGTCCATGACTCCATGCCACCGTGCGCGACCGATGGCTGTCCGGCAGCTCCCGCTGTCGAGTGCTAGTCTGTGGAACCGTCGACCGTGTGCGTGGCTTTCTGTTGAGAAAGCGCTCCTGTCTTGTTCTCCTCTCTTGCGCCGTGGATCGATCGTCTCGGAGGGTTCTCAGACCACGACGTACTACGGTGGCTTCCCGATCTATCGCTGCAACCAGGATGAGTTGTTTTATAATATGATGTCAAGAATTAGTCAGAAAGTAGGCAAAATGGGTGAACCAAACACTAAAATAAGGGGGAGGACCGGTCGACAAACGGTTTATTATAGCCTTAATGCATCAATGCACTTTTTTCTTTATATACCAGAACGACTATTTAGTATTTTAAATGAATTTCCTAATTCAAAATCTTCCTTCATTTCTTGTCCTGCCGAATTATACATTGTCAATCCATAGTTACAAGAAGTGTGCCTCTTTTCAGTTATACATCTTGGGATGTAAAGTTCCACTGTATAATGTACATCAACTTAAATAGTTGTTAGACGAACAATAAACAAACAAGATCTTTGATTTAGAAATAACTATTTCTAGACGACTGAGAAATATACACTTCCAGTTGTTAGTTGTTTTGCAATCCGTCAGGACGACTGTGCGGTTGTGCGATGATGAAGCAACGAGTCGCGACAACACAGTGTGACTTCGGTTAAGTGAGACTCTTTGTGTGCCCGGTCTCGAGTTTCAGGGGAGAAAACTCTAGCTCTGACATTCATTAGTGAACATGGCAATGGAGGCGCTCATGGGGCGTTTCCTTGCTGAAGGCATTGCTTGTACTTTTCTCATACTTCTCTTTGGGGGCGAATATGCTATCTAGCTATGATGGTTGGATTTAGCGATGTCAGCATCATGCGTCGTTGTGTTCTTGGAGGCTTCATTGTTCGAGTAACTCTCTTGTAACCCTCAGTTCATTGGTGGTTGATGCAGTTGTTGTGTTGATCGCCTTTTTTTTCCTTTTCCTTTTCCTTTTCCTTTTGCTTTTCCTTTTCCTTTTCCTTTTTATGATAATATGTTTGTGTCCAGAGGACGGGTGTACTTGGCATAACATAACCCCTTTCTCAAAAGTTATCTCACAATGGAAGTGCCACTAATATGGCAATGATTAATGCATTGGTGCGAATTTCTAGTTCTTTTTATCAAAATTCCGCACTACATATGTTTTCTTGAAATGATTTGTAGTCATTTGTGTTTCCTGATTGTGAAGGAGGGCCTCTACATTGATCCATACACAACCTTCATATATCTAAGGTCAACAAATCAACTTAAAAAGAAACCACAAAGGATTGTTAACTTATAACCATCTTCTACGGAACTCGCCACATCAAGGACAACGTTAAAAAGTTGAAACAACCGAGTCCACAAACTCAAGGCTAGACCAAGGGTATTCAATTGCGGAGCAGTATGTAGTCTTCAACAACATCTAAGGAGACATCACGTCAAAATTTTATATCAACATGTGAATGCTTGATCGAGGGTTTTCACCACGGAGAGTAGGTACCATTACATGGGAGATCACCACACCCTTGAGGGGAACTAGGGTTTCACCTCACGAAATTGCAGCTGCCATTTTTTTACGCATGTATATGTCAAGTGTCAGACTGAAAGAGACGGAATACAGGGATGGTAAAATGATGAAGGGCATGTTTGGCTTGTGTTGTGTTTGTGTCGAATACTTTGTACGTGTTGGGTTACGTTTGGACTTAGAGTTGTATTAGGTGTGGATAGGATACAAGTAGTATCAGAGTCGAACTCTTATAGCCTAGGCCTCCCATATAATGAGGGGAGCACCACACGTGTAACCTATGACGACTTGATAGCAACATACACGCAGGGGGAGCCGGTGGCTTGTGCCGGCACCTAGGGCGGCCAGGGTTGCGGTATCAATTGGGAGGTGCACCCGTAGTTATGCCCCGCAGATGTAGGCGAGTTCGCCGAACTGCGTTAACAAATCTCGGTGTCATCATCGTGTTGTGATTGCTTCGTGTTCTCGGTAGATCAATTATACGCCTATACGGTAACAATTGGTATCAGAGCGAGGTCGAAGGCTGCAGATCGTTGATCTAGAGGAGTCGCACAGTTCGTCCGAGAAGCTGATGTATTGTCAAGCAGCGACGGAAGGCAGCGGCGATGGAACTGGAATAGCGACGCAAGCAATGAATTTTGGTTGCAAACCACGCGCCGAATCGGATCGCGATTACAAGGCTTCGCACTCGAATCTTGGAGTTGAGGCACGCTAGGTTTCGGCGAGTTCGTCGGAAAGACAATCGTGAGAAGCAGCTGGAAAGATTTGGGAGATCGGAAGCAGAAGCGTCACGGGATTCGGTCCAGCGGCGGCGGTGTAGTCGCGTCTCGCGTTACATGTGTGGGCAACAGATCGATTTCGATCTGTGCGGCGGCGACAGGGTAACGCGTGGGACAGCGGCAAGCACGGAGTGGGCCAGAGCTCCAGGCTGCATGGGTGTGGCGCGCTGGCGCAGGCCTAGGAGGCCCATGCAGGAAACTTGCGGTGCTGGGTGACCTGAACCAAACGAAGGCAGCAGTTCTCAGGAAGGAACGAGATTTGTTACAGAGAAAAAAAAGGCCAATTTAAGATCATGGCGAATCGGGTGCATGCATGGGGTGGCAACATGGCAAGGAAAAAGGAGTTATTTGGGAGTTGTGTGCACATGTTAGGTGCACCTACGAAGCTACCAGGATAATTGGATTTTCTTTGGGAGACGTTGCTAATTGCATACAAGATTCTACCTGATGGTCAGATTGGTGATGTCCGCATAAGGTTCAGAGGAGCCTGGATTGCGGAATGAAGGAATCATGTACCAAAAGGCGTCGATCAATGCACGTTGGTGCTGGATGATGTGATGCGAGGTGGAGCATGATTGCAGTCGGATACGTTCGGCTGGGTCGGACTGGACAGTCTGACAAATCGACGGAAGGTCGGTCGGACAGAAGACGGTGAAGATCGGCGATGACGACGTAGGAGCGTGAGGGCTGATGGTGTCCGAATTCTGTGGCGTGGTAACACGTGGCGCATGGTTATGCGTGCTTCGACATGCAATGACGCGGAGTTGATTCAAGATGGCGTACGCATGCATGGGATCTTGAGGTCGACGGGGCGTAGGGTCGATTGATCATCTACCAAGGACTCATGTTGAAGGTGGAGTTGGAGTCTCTAGCGGAAGATTCCACTCGGCTGATGGAGGGGCTACAGCGTAAGCTAGCGGAGAGTCGAAGCCTAGTCAGCGGGAAGGCGAGAAGCACGTTGGTCGGACTGGACGTCAGGGTTCGAGAGATACGTGGAACTCGGCATCGGTCGGGTATGACTGATGGTTGTCTGCAGTGGGGACTGAGATGGTGTAGATCTTGGCCAAGATTGCGGATGCTCGACGCGGTAATAGCGGCGAGGCGTGCGGTAAGCACGGGACACGGCGACAGACCAGGGCACGGGCGGTCAGACATGTGTGCAGGGGTGCTGCAGCAGTGTTGGCGAGTACCGAATTCAAGTTGGTGACTAGGTCTGTGGAGATTGACGTCAGGTGATAGACATGAGTCAGCCATGGAGAATCTGAGAAAGCGTTGGAGAATCTGAAATGTCGGAAGTTTGGAGAGTACATGGCCGTATATTCTGTGATGTTCGGTGCACATGGCAAAGTGCGGATGACTAGATACAGAAGGAGGCGGAGTGCTATAGCTGTGGACATGTAGAAGACTATCCAGGATGAGACGACTGTGAATTTGACTCAAGGTGACTAAAGTGTGACGGTGAAATTCCTTCAAGTTGAAAGCACTTTCACGCAGATCAGTGGTCGGTGTGTGATAGTGTTGAACGGGAAGAAGGGACTACAGTTATAGGTGAAGTCACATGGAGTCTGGGAGTAGCAGCGAAACTCATGAAAGACAACTCAAGTCCGGAGTACATGGAGGTTTGATGCATTGACGAATTCAAGGTGGTGGAGAATATTCGCCAAGGTGGAGTTTGTTATGTTTGTGTCGAATACTTTATACGTGTTGGGTTACGTTTGGACTTAGAGTTGTATTAGGTGTGGATAGGATACGAGTAGTATCAGAGTCGAACTCTTGTAGACTGGGCCTCCCATATAATGAGGGGAGCACCACACGTGTAACTTATGACGACTTGATAGCAACAGACACTCAGGGGGAGCCGGCGGCTTGTGCCGGCGCCTAGGGCGGCCAGGGTTGCGGTATCAATTGGGAGGTGCACCCGTAGTTATGCCCCGCAGATGTAGGCCGAACTGCGTTAACAAATCTCGGTGTCATCATCGTGCTGTGATTGCTTCGTATTCTCGGTAGATCAATTATGCGCCTACGATGGTAACAGCTTGCATGATTTACAAAACGCATGCGTAAGGAACACGTAGATATAGAATGTCATGATATAGAATTGCGCATAGGCTTGCGAAAGATGGCTGTGAAAATAAGCTTTGTAATAAGTGGGTAGGTGTATCGCTGGTGTATGCTGTAAACCTTGTGGCATCAGAGGGTGTCGTTGATTAATAAAGATCCAGCCATTTAATCTAAAAAAAGACATTTCAAATCCTACTCGAACTAAAAACACATAAATTCGTGATACATCTCATTTGGTTGTGTTGGAGGGAAAACACATATAATTGTTCTGAAGGATTGTGTGCATGCTTATCATATAAATAAAGGAGAATTTTCTTGAGGTTGGACCTCGGGGAAATTTTCTTATGAAATTTCATGCAAAGTGGATCATATATATAATTTATATGAATCCAAATCCTACAAACAAAATAAACTCCATAGGAAAATTGTCTACGGAATGAAATCCGCCAATTTTTTTTATGAAATTACTTTGAACCAAACATGCCTGAATTATTTGGCATGAAGTAAACGGGCATGCACGAACAGACAAGTCACTAGAATTCAGACGTGATCGTATTAGTGTGACACAATTTTCTCCACTAAGCGACCCGAATTGATATCAATCACGATGGGACATTTGTGGGGAAAGAAAATCAATAATAACTCTCGGCAATTTGACAAATGTCGCCAAAAGATCAATAAAGCAAATCACTAGATGTTGCGCGGGGTGTACCCTAGCAAAGAAATTTCTCCAGGACACGACATACCCTCTGAATCGTGAAGCAGCGCTGGGGCCTGGGGTGGATGAGCCTGCCCCCCATGCTAGTGATGAGCAAGAAGCTAAAGATGGATCATCATAGGTGCCTGGAAAATTAAGGCAGCCCATGCTGACCTGTCCTTGCTCAGTGGCTGCTGACCAAACATTTGGAGCTGAGGTGAGGTCTCATCATCCCATCATCATCATATATGCCCCGCACACGCGCCAGACCTAACAAAGAGGATCTTTCAGGTAAAAGGGGGGCAAATATTATTATCTGCAGTGCATTTGATTCGGCCATGGAATTTCCATGTTCATGCTTTCTCTGTCTCCGTACCTTTTTAAATCTTCTAGATGCAATTGTTTGCCAAGTGGATGGTAATCATAGGATACCGAAAGGAAAAGATAGTGCTTCGTGACGGATGGCCTCTTTGCAGTACTATGAAATATATAAGATTCTACAGTGATATCATCATGATTTTGTGAAAGAAAGAGATATGGCAATTGGTAAGAGAAACAAACATAGCCATTTGAGTCTATTTCTAAGTTGACGATCTTGAGGAGGGAAAGAGATATGGAAGTATACATGTGCTATTCCTATTTGATTTATTTTGACAATTATGATTACAGCTACACGGAAGATACACTCGGCCTTAAAACTGTAACTGATGAGATCGAAGAGAAAAACAAATCAACCTTAGGCCTTGGGCAAGGTAGACAACCCAAAAAAAAGGAGAGACAGAAGAAGCAATTACAAAAATCCTAATGGCTTGCTTGTTGCTAATGCCGGTCGGCGGTGACGCTTCTGGCCAGCGGCCACAGCTTGCTGAGCATCCGCTTCGGGTTCGCCGCCGGGAGGGCGCAGAAGGCCCTGAACCGCAGGGACGCGCTGCGCGAGAGCCCGGCCTTTCGCACGAACTCGTCGTCCTCCTCCTCGTCCTCCTCCATCTTCATGCGCAACGTGGCGATCTTGGACGCGGCGCGCCGGAGCCCCTCCACGCTCCAGTCGTCGCCCGGGGACGCGCCGGAGGCCAGGACGCGTAGCCGCTGCGCGTCGACCCGGTCGGCATCGTCGCCCTCCGACCCGGCGGACTTGGAGGACAGCAGCGCCTTGATGTTGCTCGGCAGGTCGGAGTCGGAGGCGACGGGCCCGCCGCCAGACAGCGCCGCCGCGCGCGCGTGCTCGAAGAAGAGCACCTGCACTACGACGCGCAGAGGGAGGAGCTCGTTCTGCGCCGCGTGCGAGCATGCCTTCTCCGACAGCTT
This sequence comes from Poa pratensis, assembly GCA_947311845.1. NCBI lineage: Eukaryota > Viridiplantae > Streptophyta > Magnoliopsida > Poales > Poaceae > Poa > Poa pratensis. The sequence goes on along the minus strand of CAMZMU010000034.1, from coordinate 57,576,059 downwards.
CCGGCAGTTGAGAACCCGGCAAAGCCGCTTTCTTGCGTTCTTGCTCATCTCCGGATGCGCCTATAATAATGTACGTACAAAAAGATTACAACAATGTTTATGCAAAGGAAAGTTGTTGTTTGTACATACTCCACAACTTTCGAGTAGGTTACGACGGGTCTACGACACAAGGAATTTGAGGAGTGAAAAAACGAATATTTTACCTTGAGGTACGAGTCGACGACTTTGTAGAGGCCGTCGTGCTCTGGGCGGGCGCTATCGGGCACGGCCTCGGCAATGGCGAGCAGTTTGTCCACGGGCAGGTTGGGGTCCTTGGCAACCTCGATCAGGAACGAGTCCACTAGCCTGCCCACCCGCGCAAGCGCGTACTGCGACACCGGCGCGGCCGACGACGACCGCCTCGCGCCGTCGAACCCAACGCTCTCGTCCGATCTCGACCGCCGGTGCCCGCCCGACCGCGCCGGGCTGTCGTCGTCGGGGCTTCCCGCTGGAGCTGGCGCCGTCTGCGCGATCGCCGCCGCGTGCCGAAGTGAGAACTCGTCGAGGATTGCCGCCAAGGCGTCCACGTCGTACAGCATGTCGCTCACGCAAGAAACCGACGGGATTAGCAGGTCACCGACGCTGGCCTCCTCGAGCTGCCACGCCACCCTCCTCACCAGCTCCGCCTTGGACGTGGCGGACGCGCTCAGGACGTTGGCCGCCTTGAGGAGCTTGAGGAGGAACGCGCAGGAGACGGCGTCCTTATCCACTGGGAGAAGGCTCACGATCTTCTCCAGCAGGAGCCGGTGCCTCGTCGTGATCTGCTTCACACTGTCGTCAGCAGCAATGGCGGCGTCATCGAACGGTTGCTCCGTGGAGATCCCGTCCTTGGCGACGTTGGGCAACCAGCGGCGCGCGTAGGCCTTGAGCGCGTCGCCGACGGTCTTCTCGTGGACGGCGCCCGTGGATTTGACGGCAACCATGATGCGCCAGAACATGTCGACGCCGAGCTCGGCGACGTCGTGCGCCCACCACGGCGACGCCGATGTCGACTTGGCAGGCATGGAGCCGGCGGCCGCAGGGCTGGCGATGAGTATGGCGACGGCGTCGACGCAGCGGGAGGTGAGGCCGAGCTCCTCGCAGAGCGGCGCGATGTGGCGCGTGGAGTGGAGCACGGCGAGCGCGTCCTTCCAGCGGCGGAGGAGGCAGGAGGCGAGGAAGGAGTCGAGCTTGGCGGCGAGGTTGCCGCGGTCGGCGGCCTCCGACATGCCGAGGTGGGCGGCCGCGCACCGGAGCGGGACGAGGTTGCGCGCGCTGACGGTGATGGTGATGCCGTAGCAGAACTTGGCGCAGGCCTCGAACGCCTCCGCGCCGCCAGGGAATCCCGCGAGCTCGATGACGTCGCCGTCGCCGCCGCAGCCGGGCTCGGCGCAGAGCGCTTGCAGAAGCAGGCATTTCGAGAGCAGAGGAAACTGCCGAGAAAACCAACAACCATCTTGTCATGATTCGATAAGAAATCATTCCAACACCGAACAAGAGCCAAGAAATCGTTGCATGCCATTGCAACACCATCAGATAGAAACGGAGATGAATCTTGTTCCTGGATCGTCCATTACCTTGTGGAGATGGTAGAGGCAGTTACCCACCAGGATCTGCAGGTCAGTGGCCACCTCCGTATAGACGGACCTAGAGCAGAGCAGAACCACACAATCAGAATCAGGCGCACAAAACTCGGACCAGAAACAAACTACTAACAGAGATGGATCGCGCGCAATCAGGATCGGCACCTCGCGGACTCGGAGGAGGAGAAGAAAGTGTCGGGCCTTGCGCCAAGTTTCATAAACTTCATGGTGGCTGAATCCCTGGGCACTCGCTAAACAGAGGAGGGAGCGGTCTGAAACTTTCAGTGGGAGTTTGGTTGGTTATAACCACCCACCACTAGTGCTGCTAACTTTGTGTGAGCCGTCCCTTGGAGGTGGCTGGCTCTACTTATACCATGCCAAGGCCAAGTGGTTGGAGGGAGGAGTGAGAAGGCTACATCTTAGGAAGAGACAAGTGTGAGGTTTCTTCGTCAGATTGATTCAGTATCCAAATCTGAGGTGTCAGCAAGATTAGATGAGGGAGGAATATGCAGTGCAACTATGCGTACACAGACGCCATGCCATTCCATGAACTTTCAGTGCTTGAATTGGGATCGTGATTGGGTGGAGGTGGACATGTGAAAACATGGACCAGAGACTAGAGCCGCATGCACTAGTCAAGATGGATGGGCTCAGAAATGAGTAGCAGGATCTTGCAGGGTTTCGCTGGATGCATGGGCTCCTCCTAGCTGCTTGGGTTGGGTTGGCGAGCTAGTTAATGCATGCTCTTGTCAACAGCTAATATTCAGTTCATCTGATAAGAAACAAGCTAATATTCAGTTGGAATAAAAGAAGCTAATATTCAGTTCAAAACATTGGAACGGATCAAAACCAAAAGCTGGATTTACTGTTTGGTAACAAGGAATTCTGGTCAGCCTGGATTCTCTGATGGAACATATATATAGCCTCCATCAGTCTAATTAATTTGCTCGGTCGCCTTTTCATCAGCGGCTATGGTTAGGCGGCCTACATCAGTTTGCTTTTGATGACTCGAGTGGAGGTGGATCACCTTTGATCCAATTCATGTCGCCACTTAATTAGAGATGCGGCAATTAGGAAAATCAAACGGTGGTCCAGACGAAAAGAAAGGTTGCACCCGAAGTCATGTATGTTCATTGTCTTTGTGGCCAAAAAAGGTTCTGGCCAACCTTGTCCTGACGAATCTGATAGAGATATAAGTACGTTGTCTTCCCACTGTGCAAGACGCAATTGAAGGCTCGAGCTACAATCAAGATCCCAGATTTACATGTATCCCCCTGGTGCATCAGGCTAGCAGCATGGATGTGTATGTGTTGGATTGGATCACGCGCCTGCCACTTGTTTCTCTCCTCTTGTAAAACAGGGAGCGCAAGGGAAGATTCTAGAGACCGTTGCAGCAAAATTCAGAGCTCACATTCCCATAGGGCATAACTAATTCAGCATCTCCATGTAGAATATATATGAGGAGAATGGCTTCGATTCCACTAGTCCCAGCCCGGGGTTTGACCTTCCCGTTCAAAGGCTCGATCATAACGTTGATACTCTTGTCAGTCAATCACCCAGCTACGGTAGCCACCCAGCCACGCAGTAATCGACCATCTCATCGGTTCATGAGACGAACAGCGTACTTTATCATAGCTTGGCACAGATTTGTCTTCTAATCAGATGAGCAAGCACGAGGATTGGGGGAGGCTGTCACGGATTGGAAACTGATAGCATTAGTAAAATACTAGTAGACACTCCTGAAGTTTTTCATTGCTTTTAAACTATGATACTGTGACTGGATGGAGCATCTTTGGGTATTCATTGCCTGCACTTGGCTCAAGAGATCTCTGCTTTTAGTTTATGCAAAGGATAGCAGTAGCGTAGCACCTGAAATCATGCTCTCGACTCCGAGAACACATCATTGCAATCTGTTCACTCTTCTTATCTAGGTCTCCCTTTTTTCTTTGGTCGAGCTTTCTGCACATTGTACTCCATTCCTTCTTCTGCCATCTTCGAAGTTTAGGTCCCCACGTAATAGTTCTGTAATTTGTAATCACGGAATTCGACAGGCTAACCTGAATTCTAGTCTGCCTGTTTATTGGGAGTGGCATATAGTATATGTCTACATGCAGCATAAGTGAAGTAGAATTTTCAGCTGGACGATCTGGGATGAAGACACCTCCGGACACCGAATTTGTGCTTACATTACTTCCGTTCGTTAATTCTCTGTAAAACACATGCAGTATTAGTCAATCAGGAAGATAAAGACGAGGACAGTTCATGAGTAAAATATGGCAACCTTTTTTCTGTTTCGCGAAAAGACCAAAGGTAATATGTTTTTTTCCGAAAACAAGGATGAACCCTGGCTTCTGCATCAGGCAATGCACACAGCTATACCAAGCAAAGCCAGGTATTGATGCGAGATAAATCGGATAAAAAACATATGAAAAAACCCGAGGCCATCTGCCTCGCGACAGGCATTTTGCAAATTGTTGTACTGCAGGTGTTATTACTCCAGTTTTAATAATACACTTGGACAATTATGAAGATAAAACAAATAATTTCTGTAAAAATGTGTATCTCCACCAGGTTTAGTTGCTCCCTACGTCCTCTCTTTTTTGCCTACTTTGAAAGGTTGATAATTTGAAGAAGAAAATTTTACTGCACCACACACAATAAACACATTTTGTTTCTTTGGATAACATATATACTACTACCTCCGGTCCGAAAAATGTGTCGTGGGTTGTGCTACCGAGTTGTGCTTCGTATGTTCTTTCCCAGCGACATAAATAACAGATCAGGGGGAGTATTATCTACTCAGCCTTGTACTATTTTTTTAAACTTATTTCACAACTTGAAATGGACGAAGAGGAGAGACATTATTGGGTGCGAATTGCCAGCACTAACTCCATTTTATATACACAAAACAAGATAAAAATTATTGAGTTTACATAATGTTCAAACAATCATTTGCATATCTTTGTTTTCATTGAGAGGAGGCAAAACATAGCCACAAGAGTTCACAGGTAACTGTAAAAGTATTGAGTTTCCAGATCAGTTCTATATAAGTGAGACACACCTGGTAATTCTGGTTTGATTTCAATACTGTTTACCATTGTTGCATGGGTAACACTGTTCTGAGAAATTTGGCTAGATGTGGAAACTGCTTCTGCCCTCGATTTAGCAGCTTCCTTTTCTATAGCTTCCTTTTGAGCGGCCCCACATGCTGCTTTCTGTGCTTCAGCTGCTAATTTTGCAGCTGCCTTCTGCCTGGCCTGCATCATCATATGAACTTTCAGGTTAACTGCACATGCATTTAACCGACTAGAAGTGAAGTGATCGACCCGATATTAAACAAAACCCCATGAGACTCAAGAGTCTAGTTTGATCGACAGAAACCAACCCATTCCACACCACATGTTACAAAAATGGACTAAGGCCCAAAATTACCACATGATTTGTATAGAAACAGATCAAGTGAACAACAAATCTGGGCAAACAAACCTCTACTTTTTGTCTGGTCCTTCCGTCTTCTTCCTTTGTAGATTGTTCTCTTCTTTTTGCTTCTTCAACAGCTGTATCGCCTCTTATTCTACGTTCCGCAAGTTGTGATTTCTGTTTATGATCCCTTTTGACCATAGACAAGTGTCTATCGAGTACTTCTGCACTGCAAGAAGCAATAATCGTCCATATATCAAATATTATCATATACTATAAGTGTTACAACAGTGTGCAACATATATCATGTGATTCTATGACTCACAAAGGAAGACAATCTTGACAAACCCTATAAAGCAGTTTATGGGGAAAATATAGAACTCTGAAGAACGATTTGGAATGTTAGGCTTTAAATGGTAAAAATTTCAGATACTGTAATAACAATTGACAGAGCTACAAAATCAATATAATCCCATAACAAATAATTTAACAGAAAATACTCCTACAACAAACAGGTAAATGGCATTTTGAAGAACAAGAAGATACACTTGTTACAAAACATATCATCCTATCAAGGACCCAATAGAAGAGCCCTTAGGATGCTAAGATCGATATGGTACCAAGCGAACAGATTAGATGACCAAATATTGTTTTCAACAGTCAAGAACCTTAAGTCTCGTACTCTCATCATTTGGTCAAACTCCCCACCACAAGCATAGCATACTAGCATAGAGTATATTCATATATTATGCATGACACAGCTCAGCCAGTTATAAGCAAGAAAAGGCAAACTCATTATGCAAACTAGTGCAGTCCCACTCCAGTGCCTTCACCTAGATCTTGTCCATTCCCCCAAGTCCCTCGCATCCATTTCAAATCATGGAGGAAGAGAAGAGAGTGGGAGAGAGGAAGAAGGGAGGGACACCCGGCGCCGTAGGGTGGTTGGCTCTGGCTGGAGGCGAGGTGGAGCGGCGCGGCGGACCAGGCAGCACGTCGATCAAGGCGGCACGGCCACCAGGCGGCGTAGAGGAGGCAGCAGCACGGTGGTGATGTCCAGACGGTCAGTGTACCGGATCGTGTAGGACAGTTTACACTTAAACGTTCAAAACTGAGACTTTAGTTCTCTTATTACTCCTGGCTCACATTAGTAGCATACTTAAACAAACTCAGGGATGTTGCGCATGGTGAAAGAAACACAAAAAGAAAGTATCAAACTAATAGACTAGCGGCAGATTGGCATTAGTCATCAGTCATCGATCAATCTAATAGAGATATGTCTAGTTATTGTGCATAACTATGGATTTTTTTCCTGAAAATGTTTAGATTTGTACTATATTTGAAAAAAAAACACCTTAGAAGCAAGTTCTCTCGGCACTTTGTAAGTATTTACCCTTTTTCACTCAGGAAATATAAAATGGATTGAAATAAAATATTACAAATGACGTACACAAACTGAGTCACTGTAAGAGATGGGGTAATTTTACGAAGAAACCACCATGAGAACACTGCAGTCTTGATAAAATAGCACACAATTAGCCAATTAGCTTGTAATGTGCCTAAAATCACGAGTAACAAAACATAATATGCTCTATGAAGCTTAATGCTGGACTAGCATGAGAACTCCCTTTGTATCTTAAATGTTATTCACCAAAGATCCGGTGAAATATGAAATTTCTAAAGAAATCCAATATAGTTTTAGAGGCATTAGAAATAACTAGTTGAATGCATGTGCGTTGCCATGGCCTATTAAGTTTTTTATGTCTCACGTGTAAACATAAAATGAACGTATATAGAAAAGATAATTTGCAACCATTACATATATATATCAACTATTGTAGTATTTTAAATGCACATATATCAAATCTGTTTGCAACTATTACAATTTTGAAAGACGCAACTAACAAGACATATATAACGATCATCAAGAAAGCTGCTCTAATTTGGTTCAACGACATCAAGTGCTAAGGACTTCTTTGTAGACTATGTTCTGCGTGGTTGGTACTAAGAACTTGGGTCTTTTTCGCCTTTTGAATTCTTGGTCACTCCTTTCCGTTGTCCTTGATGGCGAGAATATTATGTTGCTCTTTGCAGTGGCTCGAGACAACGCCACATAGAGCTGACCATTTCAGAATACCCGTTCGGTAGGTACGCACCGACAATGGCCATGGTCTGCACTTGTGCCTTGTTGATTGCCATGGCAAGCTAAGCCTGGTTGGGAATTGCTTCATCTTGATTTTGAACGGAACATGTCATCGTCAAAAGGGGAGAGGGGTATCCAAGGAAGAAACACCCTCTACCCAGCGTGGTGTCCAAACACGTTCTCCGTGTCGATGGCGTTCCTCTGGAACCCACGTACCACAAGCCTTGTGCCATAACACAACCCATTAGCCGGGTCAATGTTCCTCAACAATATAACAACGCAGTTTATCTTCGGTTTAAGGACATGCAGGGGCAACCCCTTCGGAGTTAGCGAGTTCAAAAACTCTGGAGGATAGTAGCCGTGTGGACCGTACTCCGCACTGTTGAAGCTACGAAAGATCTTCTCGCCTTGAAAGTGCTCAATCATGTGTGTCTTTATTCCATCGACCTTATTGTTCATGGTGGATAGGATCGCTCAAGAAGTCATGTAATCCGGATTGGCCATGTTGTGGTCTAAGGTAGGAAACACTGGTTGATCAGCTTCTCTTTGTCAGCCACCTCGCTCGTAAACGGCACACAAATATCCTCGGGCAGCTAGATGTTGCCTTCTTCGTCAGTTTCCTTAATGCCATTATCCACCCTCAATAGGTAATCCATGAACCACCGGTCGTTAGGCGCCCTCATGTTGGTGACAAGCCTTAGTTGGCGCATGCCCTTCCATGGGTTTGAACTCCGCAAGGCCATGTCGATTATTTGACCCGTGACCCATTCCTAACAACCGGAAACACCTGTAAGTCCCTACCAAAAACTCTTTCCCTTAAAAGATCGGTCTTGTGGACCAATTATGTCGCGCATGTTGTTATCCAGTGCCTCAACCACCTGCCGTTTTGTCATGGTGGCCTCGTCCCATAGGATGAGCGAAGCCATCTTTAGGAGCTTGGTGGTCCCACTCTGCTTGGTGAAGCTGCATGATGCCTTCTTCAATGTTTAATGGGATCTTGAACCTCGAGTGGGTGGTCCCACTCCGTGGTAGCCACCGCAATTTTTCCCTCACGTCGAACCCTAGAGAGCAAAGCCCTGTACAAGGTCTTTCCTAGTGCCTCCGGGTCATCGACAAACAATACGCCGCCAACACCGCTGTCAACTGTCGCATGTATCTCCTCGTAGGCAAGCCCCTGCTATGCGTTAGTGAGGACGCAAAAGATAGGTCGTCCTCATCAACCTTGATAGTGGATGACCTCCCTAGGCACGCCTCCTATGTTTTCATAAGTCTTGTTGATGTCCAGAAGAGGAATGACTTTATGTCTTTGCCTCTGATGTCAAACAACACCATTTGCTCCACCACTATTAGGCACGTTTGACGTCATCAGTAGTGGTCATACATGGCATCAAGGTGCCTTCCCAAAGACCATGCACGTCGCCAAGCTCGTAGAATACCAAGATCGTTGGGAAGAGCCTCCTCGGGAAGGCTGGCATGGCCCATTGACTCAGTAAGACACCATCAAGCGTTTTGTTAGCCTCGATGAGACCCTCCTCTTGGTGGCCTCACGAAAGGTATCACATAGCACACCGTCCACGGTTTTCAGGTCTTCAAAGGACTTTGATCATGGAACGTGGTTTAGAAGCACCCTGAGAAAGTACCGCTCCTCCTTAAAACGTGCGAAGAAGTCTTTCGAATAACTGAAAGCATGGACGGTGTGCTATGTGATACCTTTCGTGAGGCCGCTGGGAGGAGGGTCTCATTAGGCTGACAACACAATCGATGAGTGTCTTACTTAGTCAGAGCAGTGGGCCATGCCACTCATCCTCGGGAGGCTATGCAATGATCCTGGTATTCTGTGAGCTTGGCGGCGTGCGTGGTCTTTGGGAAAGGCACCTTGAGGCAATGTCTAATCACTACCGATGACATCACACGTGCCCAATAGTGGTGGAGCAAATGATGTTGCTTGACATACGAGGAATGCTATAGCCCATGGGCAAAGATATAAATTCATTCCTCTTCCGACATCAACGAAATTTATGACAACACGAGAGCCGAGGCCGGGAGGTCATCGAGGGAACCATTATCAAGGTTGATGAGGACAGTGCATCTCTCGCGTCCTCACTAAACCCAAAGCAGAGGCTTGCCTACAACGAGATAGGGGCGGCAGTTGACAGCGGTGTTTGCGGCATATTCTTTGTCGATGGCCCAGGAGGCACTAGGAAGACCTTGTACATGGTGTTGCTTGCTAGGGTTCAACGTAAGGGAAAGATTGCGTTGTCTACAGCGACGCACGTATGACCGCTTCCATCATGCATGGAGGCTCGACCGCTCACTCGAAGTTCAAGATCCCACTAAACGCTGAAGAAGGGCATCGTGTAGCTTCACCAAGCAGAGTGGGACCGCCAAGCTACTAAGGATGGATTCGCTCATCCTATGGGACAAGGCTACCATGACAAAGCGGCAGGCGGTTGAGGCACTAGACAATAGCATGCGCGATATCATGGGCCAACAGGACTGACCTTTCGGGGGATAGATTGTCGTTTTCGCTGGGGACTTCAAGCATAGTTAGGAAGGATCACACGGTCAAATCAACGCAACCCTTTGGCATTCAAACGTGTGGAAGGGCATGCGCCAACGAAGGATTGTCACCAACATGAGGCGCACAACGACCGGTGGTTCGCAGTTTACTGCTGAGGGTAGGTAATGGAACCGAGGAAACTCACGAGGAAGGCAACATCCGGCTCTCCGAAGATACCTACGTGCCATCTATGGGCGAGGTGGCTGATATAGAGAAGTTGATCAACCATGTGATTCCTGCCCTAGACCACAACATGGCAAATCCAGATTACATAACTTCTCGAGCGATCATATCCACCAAGAATGATAACGTTGATGGAGTAAAAACACACACATGATTGAGCTCTTTCAAGGCGAGGAGAAGATCTATCGTAGCTTCGATAGCGTGGAGGACGACGATACACACAGCTACTACCCTCCTGGGTTACCTTGCATACCCTTAAACTGGAGATAAAAACTGACGTGTTATATCTTTGAGGAACATTACCTAGCTAACGGGTTGTGTAATGGCACAAGGCTTGTGGTACGTGGGTTACAGCGGAACGCCATCGATGTGAAGATCGTGTTGTCCCAACACGATGGGCGGAGGGTGTTTCTTTCTCGGATACCCCTCTCAAGATAACATATTCCCGTTCAAATTCAAGAGAAACAGTTCTCAATCAGGCTTAGCTTTGCCATGACAATCAACAAGGTGCAAGGGCAGACCATCCCCATTGTCGGTGTGTACCTATCAAACCGGTATTCTGGTCAGCTCTACGCCACATTGTCCCGAGCCATCGCAAAGAGCAACTTCAACATTCTCGCCATCAAGGACAATTGAAAGGAGTGGACCACGAATTCAAAGAAGCGAAAAAGATCCGGGTCCTTAGCAACGACCATGGAATATAGTCTACAGACAAGTCCTTAACGCTTGATGTCGCTAAACAAAATTAGAGCGGCTTTCTTGATAATCATTATATATGTCATGTTGGTGGCATTTTTTTAAATGTAATAGTTGCAAACAGATTTGATATGCATTTGAAATACTACAATAGTTGATATATGTAATGGTTGTAAACTATCTTTTCTATATACGTGTATTTTATGTTTACTCGTGAGACATAAGACGACAGAAAAACTTATTACGCATGGGCATACAACAAGTAGAGACAGGCGCGGACCTAGAATATTTTGTAAGTGGGGGCAAAAGTTTAGAGTGGGGGCATTTCCTACATAAAATTTTAATTTTAAGTATTTTTCTTTGAAGAAATGAAGAAAATCTTTTGAAGTTTCCAAATTTGAGTGGGGGCCTTGGCCCCCACTGGACTCTACTTGGGTCCGCCCCTGAGTAGAGATAAATAAAATGAGTACATACATTTTTCTCTGGAACGGGACATCTGGCCTTCTGTCTATCTTTTCGTGATTCTGCATATTTCTGAAATCAAGCAAATGCAGAAATTGTTCTCTGGATTCCATTTTGGCAGCATACCTCCAATGAAGATAGCTTACTTCTAACTTCCTCCTGAAATCAAACATCGTGAGTGAAAAAATTAAACAATTTAAAATATCAAATAAGGGATGTACCACAGTCCATACTACATCATTGTCAAATCAAGACAATGACACCGTTGAGAAAATGTTTAAATATTAAAATTCAATAACGCATAACGTGTATCGTTGATCAGCAGAGAAAATTGTCACCACAGGAACCAAAAAATGGTAGTACTGTTAAAACCCTGGAGCAATCCATACTACATGAGCCAGCTATAATCCAAGATGGAGGTTTTTTTTCCCAAAAGATAAGCCAATAAGTGTATGGAGAATAGGTATATCAACAATTGCTAGAATAACTGAGTCCCGAGCTGAAATTTAGTCCTTTGGGTTCCCTGTTATTTCACTTGTCTGGATAGTAACCTTCATTGTGAAAAAAATTCATGTATATGAAAAATTTCACGTCAAGTTGCTAGCTGAGAAAAGTAGCCTCTTTTTCTTGAAATCTCATTATGCCAATTATGTTCCAAATCTCAATGCCCGTTCCACCGATATCAGTTTAAAGTTTAAACAGAATAAACAAGCTCCATCCAGATATTTAATTGTAAGGCAGATGAAAAGATAATGTGCAGTACCCACATACCATGACAACTTAAAAAGCCGGTGTAGTATACAAACCTTTGCCGGAAAAAAACGTTGAGCACCGTATAACTAATAGTTAGTTACCCCTAAACAGCAAGGAGACAAATGATAAAAATTCAATGGTCCATTACTGAAACATCAAAGCTGAATCATGAAATCATCACTAACATACTGTGTTTATTAGAGAAGAACAACACAGTATATTGCCGAGTACACACTTCAATTTTCAGATCATGCTTGCGTTCCAGTTCAAGCAGAATGCTCTTCTCTAGGCTCCTTTCCTCCATCAGGTGGTATACTGTACTACTGCAATCCAATTCGGGTGATACAGACAAATTATTCTGCACAAATGTCATACAAAAATGTGCAGGAACCAAATTGCAGTATCAAACTCTCACCTTCATTCGAGATCATTGCATGATAAATTGGCTTCGGTGGTCACAAGAGGCCGGGCATCCTCGTCACTATTATCCTCTTCCTCGTCCATGTCGTTTTCCTCCTCAACCACATCACAAAGGCTTTCAACCTCGTACTGCCACTGCTAGGCTGCTAGCCCTAAATAAACCAAAAAAAAAAGTCAAATACATCGGCAAATATAACAACCGTAAACTGCGAGAAAGATGTGATATACCACTCTGGCGGCTGCTTGAGGGGTGTGGGTTGTGAGGCACGGTGCATTGCGTTACTTGGAGAGCTTCGAGTTCAGTGAGGACGTCGATGAGGATCCAGCTCAGGTGGCGGTTGAGCACCCTTGGGCACCACGGTTCCACGTGCAAGAACAAGGAGGCAGGTCAGTCTCGACGACCACCAGCTCAGAGGGAGGTAAGTGTGGGTGCAAGAAACAATGATGTGGGGATTACATTGCGGTCGGCGGCGGCGTTGAGGCGGCCTTTGGTGGCACACGAGCCCTGCGGTGGTGGAGCTATGGTTTTCAAATTGGGTATGTGGAGTTATATAGTTACATTGCCTTTTCCAGTGCAACACATGAAAGTTCAAAACAACGTCCATGAAACAACAATTTGTTCTTAGTAGGGGCAACATATCAGTTTCAGTTATGTTACAAAAACAAAGTAGAAAATTAGAGTTAAACTGTCCGAAATTCAGCGTGGACAGATCACGGGTACCACTAACCACTACCAAGTCACAACCGAACCAATCGATCAATGAACCAATAATTGCTTAAACTTAACTGAACGCTACAAGGTACAGTAACAGTTAGTCACTCAGTAAACTGAGGGTTATCCTCTTTTTTCAGTTGACAAGCGAGGAAAATCAAAAATTGAGAAGAATTTGGGCACGCACGATGCAGTCAATGTTGCTGCCGTCGCTGACTCGCGGTGGAGCTTGCGCACACCGCCGTGCTCTCCAGATGCCGGATGCGCACGCCGCCGTCCCCGCACCTGTCTGCCTGCCGTTTGCCGAGCGCTCGAGGAGGCGGAATAGGATCGTGCGCCGGTGCCGCACGCCGGTCTTCAGGTCGGGGGACGGCCAGCCGGAGGGAAGGATGGGGTGTGGCGGCGCGAGCGCGCTCCTGCCGCGACGGCACTCGCCACTCGGCATCGGCGACCGGTAGGGTTAGCATATCGTCGGACTCGGCTCGTCTCGTCGCTGCGCCTGCACCCCGGCGTCGTTCTACTTTTTTTCGGGAGCTCCTTTACACCGCCTGTTTGCGGCGCTTACGACCCACGCCGCCTACAGCCTGCTTAAGTTGGCCGCGGCCCAATGTTTCATGCGCCTGTTCTTTTCGCATCGTGACTGTTTCTTTAGCGATTTCCAAATCTGAAAAGGAAATTCGAAAATAATTCAAACCTATATTTTTTTAAACACGAATATTTTTGAATCTGAATATTTTAAATATGAAACATTTTTAAAATCTGAATATTTATAAAATTGGAAACATTTTTAAATTTGAAACCAATTTCAAAACAATTGAAACCATTTTCAATTTTGGAACCATTTTAAAATAAACGATTTCGTAAATTTGGAGCATTATCAATTTTTGAACCATTTTCAATTTTGGAACCAATTTCAAAAATTTGAAAATATTTTAAATTTTGGAACCATTTTTAAAATAAACGATTTCACGAATTTGGAACCATTTTCAAATTTGGAACCATTTTTTATTTGGAACCATTTTATATTCAGAGCCATTTTTAATTTGGAACCATTTTAAATTCGGAACCATTTTCAAAATGGAGCCATTTTTAAATTTGGAACCATTTTCAAAAATGAACAATTTTCAAAATGGAACCATTTTTTATTGTGGAACCATTTTCAAAATGGAACCATTTTCAATTTGGACCATTTTTAAAATGGAACCATTTTTTAATTGGGAACCATTTTCAAATTTGGAACCATTTTTTTAAATGGAACCATTTTCGAAATGGAACCATTTTTTGATTAGGAACCATTTTCAAAATGGAACCATTTTCAAAATGAAACCATTTTTAAATTTCGAACCATTTTCAAAATTTAGAACCATTTTAAATTCAGAACTATTTTCGAAATAAAAATATTTTTAAATTTGGAACCATTTTAAGAAATGAACAATTTTTTTAATTTGGAATCATTTTTAAAAAATGAGCAATTTTAAAATTTGAGAACCATTTTTAAATTTGGAACCATTTTAAATTCGGAACCATTTTCAAATTTGGAACCGTTTTCAAAAATGAATAATTTTTAAATTTGGAACCATTTTAAAATTTGGAACCATTTTCAAAAATTAAAAAATTATAAAAACAACGAAAAACAAAAAAGAGAAAAAGAAAAAAGAAAACGGAAAAGAAACGAGAACAAAAAACGAAAACAAAAAAAGAAATAAAAACAAAAACAAAAACAGAAAAGAAACGAAATAAAACAGAAAAGAAAAAAGGGAAAACAAAAAACAAAAAAAGAAAAAAACGAAAGAAAGAAGGGAAAGCGCCCGATGCGCCAAACTGGGCCGACCCGCCGGAGGGTCCCCGTTAGCGGCGCGAACCGTACGCGCCGCTAATGGGCGGCATATAGGTTTCCCCCTTTTTTTTTTTCCTTGAGCGAACTGGCGCCGCTGGTGACCCCTCTCGGGCTCTCGGCAGTGTATGGGCCTGGGCGGCTCATCGGACCAATAATACTGACACCGTAAGGAAAAAGTCTATATTTCACCATGAAATGTCACGATTTTGCTACATTTCACCCTAATCTTTAAAACTAGTCAATTCACGCCCTGAAATGTACAAAACCGTTCAATTCACACCCTAAGGTGGTTTTGCACCAATTTGAGCGGTTTTCTACGATGACTAGGCGACGACGTGGCGCAGCGCAACGTGGGCCCCACCTGTCATCCTCTGCTCTGTTGCGTTGACCTTCAGGATCTGGCCACGCCGGCGAACCACAGCCGCAGCCGAGAGGATGTCGAAGCTCTTCAGTAGCTTATCCGCCGTGCACCCGATCGCCGCCCTCCTCTGCTTAACCACTGGACTCTTCCAGTCTCGCCGTCCTCTGGCTCCAGCCTCGAGCAACTCCAGCTCGTCGGCGCAGCGCCGAATCAGGCCGCGTTTCAGCTCCATCTTCTCGTAGATATATCAGCTCGAGCTCCTGTACGCAGCAGCAAGCATCAGCGATTTGTTGATGCCTAATTCAATCAGAGCACACATCAGATTCTACCACGTACGTACCAGGACGGCGATTTCGCCTGCTGCGGCGGCGGCCTCCTCGTCCACTCCTTCGGCTCGACGTGCAAGGCGAGCGCGGCCTCCGCCGCCTCGACGTGGAAGGCGACCGCCGCCTCCAGCCCCTCTCCTGCAGCCTCGCCGTGGCCTGCGAGGGCGGCATGGCCGTTGAAGGCGAGTGCGGCCTCTTCCCCCGCTCCTGCAGCCTGGCCGTTGAAGGCGAGCACGCCCTCCTCCTGGTCCGCGAGCGCGGCCTCCGCCTGGTCTGGGTGTGCGGCCCCGTCCTCCTCTCATGCGGCCTCGCCATGGGCTGCGATTGCGGCCTGGCCGTTGAAGGCGAGCGCGCCCTCCTCCTGGTCTGCGAGCTCGGCCTCCGCCGCAGACAAGGCGAGCGCGCCCTCCTCCTGGTCTGCGAGCTCGGCCTCCGCCGCAGCCTCGCCTTGGAAAGCGAGCGCGCCCTCTGCCGCTGCTGCGCCCTGGCCAGCGACCTCCTCGCGTACCTCAAGCGGGACGACCCGAAGCGGGACTCTGAAGACGGCTCCTCCCACGACGATCAGCAGCAGGCCGTCCTTGACCCCTGCAGCTACGCTGAGGTCACCGGCAAAGGCCTCCATGACGCCACCGCCGCCCAAATCGCCACGGAGGAGACTCAGGGGCGATGTGGTCCACATACTCGCCGGAGCTCCCGTCCATGAGTGGCTCGAAGGCGAATCCGCGGCTCCCAGCGCCGAGCCTGGGCGCCCAAACGCGGTCAGCCGACTGGCCCCTTCTGCCGCGACCCTGGCGAGGGTTTCCTCGGCGTGATCCTGCCCGGAGACGTGCGGGGGCGTGGCGAGGAACCGATGGCGGGCGACGACACGCGCGATGGCCGCACAGAGGCGAGTCGAGTGCGCCGGCTGCTACTGCGTGGGATCCCTGGGATGCGCGCGCCGGCGCGGCTGCGGCTGTGGTTCACCGGCGTGGCCGGATCCTGAAGGTCAACGCAGCAGAGGATGACAGGTGGGGCCCACGTTGCGCTACGCCACGTCATTGCCACGTCTTCGCCTAGTCATCTCAGAAAACCGCTCAAATCGGTGCAAAACCACCTTAGGGTGTGAATTGAACGGTTTTGTACATTTTAGGGTGTGAATTGACCGGTTTTAAAGATCAGGATGAAATGTAGCCAAATCGTGACATTTCAGGGTGAAATATAGACTTTTTCCACACCGTAATAGAGTCGGCCCAATAATACAGAAGCTGCTCTCCGGCAAAGCATCAGGGAGGATAATGCCGAGAATGCTTGCTATCGCCGGGCGATAACCGTGGAATCGTAAGCAACCCGACGGCCTAAAGGGCCCACCAGAACTAGGCCTAGTTTTTCTGGTTCCAGAGTTACAGTCGCCGAAATTTCTTGGTCACAACGCCACTCACGGTCTTTGCGAGTAAATGGACCTAATCGCAAATAGACAAAACATGACGGTCCTTACCGCAAAACGGCCGCAGAAACCCCCTCCCTCTCTCCTCCCGCGCGTCGCTCCGGTCGCCGCCGGCGCCGCCGCCCCGCCCCGCCGTTCTGCTCCTCCTTCTTCACATCGGCGCACACGGCGCGCTCCGCCGTCGCCGCCCCTCCATCCTCGTCGTCTTTCGCGTGCCGGGACGCCGCGTCGCCGCCGCAATCGTGCTCGCCGTCCTCGGCGGCCGCGGCCGCGGATTTCGCCGTCGGCGACGCTCCGGTCACCTAAAGGCGGCGGCGCCGCCACCTAAGGCTACCCCGTGTCGAGGCGCACCTGATGAGCCCGCGCGCGCGTCGCCGGTCGCGGCGTTTCGGCGCCGGCGTCGGCGTCACCGCCGCGGCTGCTCCGCCCCGTGCTGACGTCGGCGTGACGACGCGGAGGGCCTGGGCTGGGTAGTGGGCCACCTGCTGGGCCGGGCTGGCTGCTGTGCGGCTGGCTCAGCCCTTTTCCTTTTTTTCCTTTTTTTTTTGTTTTCTTTTTAAATAACTTTTGTAACTCTTCAAATACAGCTCAAAATCAATTCAGACAAATTTCTACGAAAACATGGAAATCAAAATAGTCATCCCAAATGCTTCGGGACCTTTTCAAAACTATTTTAAATCTTAGTTTCAAAAAATATATAATTGAATTAAAATACAAATTTGTTCCTTCTAATTACGAAATGATTTCATATTGAATTTCAGCTAACTATATCATACAACATAATCAAAATAGTCATTTCAACAACTTTGGTATCTTTTCCAAATTATTTGAAATTTTACAAATTTTAAATAATACACAAAGACTCATCTGACACCTCCACGTCATTTTATAAAACATAGATTTCATAATTTTGGTCTGAACTTAAATAAAATACAGAAAAATAATATCATTAATACCATTCAGGATGACAAAGCCAAAAAAAAAAATATTGGGTACAAAGCATCTCATTCAAGTAAAATTTCGTAAATCATTTAAATACAACTACCCACTTATATCATGGGCTTCGAAAAATCAAAATCAAAATACCAAAAAAAAAAAATATTGAGACATAGTTGTTTCAACCTTATTTCCCAAATAAATATAATTGAATCAAACAGCAAAACTTAAAATAGATCATGCTTTACAAAATTTTAAACAGTTCATAGATACTGTCTTACGGTATTTAAACCATTCCCAAGAACAACTAAATGCTGCAAAATCAGTACCTTCAACCATATCCACCAACATATTATGAAAAAATATATCAAAATAACCACAAACATAAATGCTGCCTACTTACTGCATACGATCAGACTCCAAATTTGAATATTTTCAACTTCACAGTTTCCTCCAAGTCTGACCCTTCTACTAACGTTAAAATAATTCTTATAACTTTTTAAATACAACTTCATCAATTTTCGAATCTGCGCAACTTCAAAATGCTGACATTTTCAAGATTTGAAGTTTACAACATAAACGCATCACACAAATTTGAATATTTCAAAAATTTAGCTGCCTTTCAAATCTAACTATTTTCACCGACTTTCGGAAATTTCCCCTCTGTTTTTTTCCTATTTTTTTTTTTTTAACTTTTATACCCTTTCAGATACACATTCAATATTTTCCAAACCTACCGGATTCTCAAATGCACATAATTCAAATTTGAAATTTACCACAAGAAAACACTACATCCAAATTTCAATAGTTACAAAATTAACAATTCTTCCAAATCTTACTATTTTACCAACTTTTGGAAATCAAACAATTCATAAATATAAACCTTTTTTTTTTGCTTCGATACATCAAAATCTGAACACATTTTGGACATGGACACTTCCAAATTTGAATTTCCTACACCAATAAAATATCAGCATGAACACAGCAATAAACACTGACTATTAACGACGTCCGATCAAAATTCAAATTTGAAAATTCCAACATTTCTCGGAACCTTCACTACTTTTAAATGCCGTTTTTTTTTTTTTTTTGAAATTCTGAATTCACCAAACAAGCCATAACTTGAACCATATTATGTCAATTTTGTTATCAGATGCCAAAAGTACAATGCATTACACCAAAACCTCGAAAACCGTGACATGTGCGTTTCCCACTTTCAACAATTTTTTACATCTAAACGTTTTTAAAACCGTAGATTTTTCCAATTGCAGCAATTTCAAAATTTGAGCAATCTCTAAAATCCAACCACTTTAAAAACGATTTTTTTCCCAAATTCCGATGATTCCCATACTTAAACAATTTTAGAATGTTGCCATTTTCACCTTCTAATATAAAAAACACGTACCACTGTGCAGAACTTAAAAAATAGATGAATTTCTAAATAACCAATTTACAAACATGAAAATAATTTGAAACAATTAAAACTAAATGCATTACACAAATAAAAAAACAATTCATATTCACAAAAATATTCACCAACGCAAGTAACCAAAATAAAAAACAATTCATATTCACAAAAATATTCACGAACGGCGTGACTGTACAGAACTTAAAAATAGATGAATTCCCGAATTCCAAAACAAAAAACAAACTTTCCAGAGGACCTAACAAATAGCTATATTGTATTTTCAAACAATATTACCCACTGTCAAATCAAAAAGAAAAAAACTATCAAGATAATTTCCAGCCAATAAATATTTAACCGCATCAGATAAATTGACGTGAATTTCATCCTTTTTCCGGCCGATAAATATTTAACCGCAACAGATAAATTAACGTGAATTTCATCCTTTTCTAAAACATTTTTTACAAAAGTTAAGTTTCTGACGGGTGGTGCCCCTTTCCTTCAATAATTTTCATAAAATAGAAAAAGTTCAAACTAACTCCATTTTTATATTTCGACAAATTAAAATACACCCTCTAATTAAAGATCGGACTTACCGAATTCTCATACGATTCATTTACTCAGATTATAGAGTCAAAATAGATATTTATGACAAATTACAAACATAATTGCCCATTCCAATTCACGTAACTAAATTAAATATTTATTCCAAAACACATGCATATTTCAACATTCAAAGCCACTAAATACCTACAAATACCTTAAACGACAAATACCACCCAATTTGAATTTTACCACAACTACACGGCATACAAATTTGAATATTTCAAAATTTTATTTGCCTTGCAAATCTAAACAATTTACAAACATGAAAATAATTCAAAACAAGTCAAACGAAAACAAATGGTTCACTCTCGCAATAACTCCATAATTTTTAATATTTGTGCACAAAATAAATGCATTACACAAACAACGCCAACAATTCTATTCATAAAATATATTAAGTAACCAAAATAAAAAACCAAATCATATTCAAAAAAATATTCACCAACGTAAGTAACCAAAATAAAAAAAAACAATTCAAATTCACAAAAATATTCACCAACGACGCGCCAAAATTCCACTAGTCTATCTATCAAGCTAGTGCGGTTACAAGTACGAGAGTTGGAGTCAATCTGCTTAGCATGAAGTAGCATAGCCAGTTTGCATGGTACTCCCTCCATTTTTTAATATGAGATGTTTTAGATTTTGTCCACATGCACACAAATGTATGTAGATACATTTTTATGTGCAATGTTTACTCATTTTAGTGTGCATATAGAGAATATGTATAACACTTAAAACATATTATATTAAAAAACGGAGCGAGTAGTATGGAGGACGAATCGATGAAGCAGTGTGGTTCACGTACGGTAGATCAATCAAGTTGCTTCCTATAGCTAAGCCAGCTTTGCATGGGAAATGCATGCGTGGTTTGCTTGGGTGTTCGGCCAAACAAATTGGAGCCGAACTAAGGGGCCATATTTGACTATAGTTTTCAGATGGGGGCCATTTTTGGTTGAAGTCTCTCTAATGGGTCATTAGTGGGGAAAACACGAGGTATTTGTTGTCTTTACTTTAGGATCGATCAATTTTAATGTGATAAAATTTGCTTACATCTCAGAACGTCAACAAAAAAGCAAAAGAAACCATCAACTGGATCCGGTACCCAGCCCAGGATATCTGGAGGGGTGGAAAGGTAGCGTTAGGATAACAGTGAACTCCAAATTCCGATGAATTTATAATTGGCTGCTGCTTCTTTTCAGGTCCTGAATTCACCGGTGCTGCGTGCAGAGGTTATCGTGTAGTAGTTCAACAACTAGTAGCACAGGCAACTATAGTCGCATCGGATCTGGGGGCTATTAGGCTAAACCATCTAGCAAGCGGTACAAGCTGTGTATCCCGATGTTATTACACTTTTTCCGCTGAACATGCATAGCATCTCCATGGCCGTGTGTGTCATGGAGGGGAAATCCACTTCGTGTCATAGAAGCATATGCTACCACTACAAAAAAAAAAATGTCAAAAATTTCCAAAAGAAAATTTCCGGTGTACACCGGAACAAATTATATTATTTTTTTGCGACTCGAAACATTTTATATTCGCACATCAAGTTTCTTAAAAAAATGGTATTTTTAGTAGCATGTACTCCCTCCGTCCAAAAATAAGTGTCTCAAGTTTGCCCAAACTTGATACATGCTACTAAAAAGTGGGCAAACTTGAGACACTTATTTTTGGACGGAGAGAGTATTAAAAAGACAGAATTTTCTCATAAAAATCATTTTGAAGCACTGGAATTTTTCTTTTTTATGCAAGACAAAAAAATATCATTTTTATCGTGAAACTTGGTGCGTGAACATAAAATATCTGGATGTACACACGACATTTTTTGTCGAATTTATTTTATATTTTAAAATGTTTTAAAAAGTATTTTCCATGACGAGAGTATGAGCCAAAACATCTGGATGGAGCCTCTAATTTCTCAGCAAGGCGACAGCCAAAAGCAAATCAAAGCAAAACCCAACGAACTAGCATATAACCAACCCGTTGGAACTGTTGACCAATGAGTCCGTCGACATAGCAATGAAATTAACACGGCACGGATATATTTCCCTGCAAGCAGAAAGTTTGTATGAAAGGTTGTTGTTGTCCGTCAAGATTCCGGACCCCTTACTTTTTTTTCTCTCTACTTACCATCCAGTAAAATGAGTTGCAGGAGCCATCAAGCGGTAGCACATCATCATCAACATGCAGTCGCGGCGTGTCTGAAGTGCTGCCCCAGTCTGATTCTTTCAACGGCAATGGTTTCGCCTTTAGCATGCTATTTTGGAGGTTCGTAAAGCTGCATATCAGCGATGGAGCCGAGTCGACCTCGGGTGAATAGGTAATATGTCCACCTTTTTCTTGGGTGGCCGCTACGGGGCGCCGAGGGTGAGTGAATTACGTTGATATCTTGCTCAAAGGTTTCTTCGGTCTGGATTGTTTTTCACTTTCTTGGCTGACGATTCTTTTCGCAAAATCTATTTTTTTCATATCCTTTCCGTCCTGTCAAGTCGGTATGTACGTGGCTTGTAATTTGATCTTTAGACACGTATTATTACCTGAAAAAAACATGCAATCGCGATAAATAAAATATGTGTAATCTATTTTTATTTTATTTTTTGAGGGAAGGCCATCATGGCTTTGCCCCCTCTTTTTACCACAAAAAGACCAGTTACATGACGCAGAACGTATCTGTCAATCTGCCCGTGCCTGTCTATCAAAGTCCCCGTGTCTCAGCTAGCGCCATGTCAACTGCAATAGGACAAATGTGAATTTTTTTTTTAAATAATATTTTTTTAAACAGAAATTCGGAAAATAGCGCGCGTTTTTGAGAAATTCGG
The DNA here is from genome assembly GCA_947311845.1 of Poa pratensis. NCBI lineage: Eukaryota > Viridiplantae > Streptophyta > Magnoliopsida > Poales > Poaceae > Poa > Poa pratensis. Next base: position 57,553,402 of record CAMZMU010000034.1, on the reverse strand, counting down.
AATCTAGCGCGGCGTCGGCAACGGCCGGACCGAAACCAAGGTTTCGGTCTGGCCCGTACCGAAACATCCGGTTTCGGCACAGGCCAAGCCGAAAGGAGGCAAATCTGCATGCGCTTCTGGCTTTCGCGTAACGGCGACGCCGACAGGCGTGTTTCGGCTCTGGCCGTGCTGAAAGAGCCATTTTGCTGCTATTTTCCTGGTTAAAGCCGATTAGTGCATGCAACTCCTGATCCGAATTTGTTTCGCGCTCCCGGCTTTTATTCCGCCCTTCTTCTCCCGCCATATTTCTCCCGCCATAGTTCTCGCGCCATTTTGTTCCCGCCATTTTCCTCCCGCCTTTTTTCTCCCGCCATATTTCTCCCGCTCTTCTTCTCCCGGGTGAGCCTATATATATACCCCAGTAGATTTGGTGATGGAGGAGGGGTGTGGTGCGTGGTTATTTCCTCAGTCGGATAGGAAAGATGTCTGGTAGTTCGGAGCATAGGTCGTGGTGTGTTTTGTATCACGCCGCAATATGGACTGAAGGTAATATTAGGGAGGGTAGGCCGAAGAGCTGTTATAGGGAGCTAATTAGTGAGTGGGGCAACATTCGTGAGGTGGGAGAAATTATAGCCAAAAAAAACAAAATCCAGATGAACCCTGAAGAAATTTCAGATGAAATTGATGGGTGGCGGTGGAAGTGGCAGAGAATTAATGAGCTAAAAGCTATTGAGGCGGGGCTTAGGGACATGCCTATGACACCTAAGTCAAAGATAATCCATTTTTCGCCGGAGGCCTACGCATTTCACGTGAAGGTAACTGAGTACCGAATTTATATTATGTTAGAATCTAGTGTTATCGTACTAACTTTTTGGCCTGATTTTGTGAATGTCCAGCACTGGCCTGCCGATGGACAGTTTGTAAACAAAGAGATCCCTCATTTTGGTTGGATGGAAATGCTTTTTGGCGCATGTCCTGATGGGCCTGGAAATCTCCTTCACGCTGAAACAGTGAAGAGGGCTATATCAAAGGCGAAGAGTGGTGGATCATCCAAGAAAGCCGTTGAAGATGATAGTGATGATGATTTCATGCCTCCTAAACGAGCCAACTCTAGACGTAAGTTGAACAGTGTTGGTGCATCGAAGGCTGTCGCCGAGGAAAATAGTGATGATGATTTCATGCCTCCATCACGAACACGTGGCAGAGGGAAGTGAAGTCGTTGATTAGAATTAGTTATCGTTCAGTTCCATGTATTATTTACCAGTAGTTGTTCTATGCAGTGTTTAGAACTAGTGAAGTTGTAACGTGGACCTGTAGTGTTGTATGTTAAATTAATTTATCGATGCAATGTGGAATGTTTCGTACATAGATAATAATATGTCTCGTACATAGATAATAATATGTCTCATACGAACATAAATATGTCTCATACATAGATAATAATATGTCTCGTGCAATGTGGATAGACAAGTCTCAACGACGTCTGCCACGACACGGAGGTGGTGCGTAGATAATAATATGTCTCATACGGAAGATAGTAGTATCAGTCATCTCTGTGAGGACGTGTCCGCGGTCTACGCGGTCGACGCCCGGTAGGTGACAAGCGACTCGGAGCGCGGTGCTCACGCATCCCTCGGCCTTGCAACGGCTCCTCCTCCTGTGTCTGGGTTTCCTGCGTCGGTGGCGGCGGTGGAGTCTGGTACGTCGGGTCATCGGACAGCTCCGTGTGTGTAGAGTCGTCACCCCCACCTGTACATGTAGATGTTACGTCAGTACTCCGTCTAGGTGGACATGATAAATAAATGAGAGTATTATAAAGTACTTACGGAGGTGGACCGGAATCTGAGACATCGGCATAGCAGACGGGTTCCACACGTTATGTTGAGGTGGATGTATCCCGTACGAAGGCGGCATCCCGTAACCTTGCGACATCGCGAACTGGTAACCAGGCGGCATGCCATACCCGTACGAAGGCGGCATCCCGAGCCCGTACACAGGTGGCGCCTGCCACGTCGAACTACCAGGCTGGGTAGGATCTGGCTGCTCGTACATAAGTGGCTGGGAAGGATCTGGCTGGTGGGACGAACTACCATGCTCATATGTAGGTCGTGGGCGAGGAGTCGAACTACCAGGCTGGGTAGGATCTGGCTGCTCGTACATAAGTGGCTGTGAGCGACCGGGCTGGGAAGGATCGGGCTGGTGGGACGAACTACCATGCTCGTATGTAGGTCGTGGGCGAGGAGTCTGTACCACTGTATGACGTGGTCGGGGGCCCTGTCGACCTGTGGAGTGACGGGAGGGTGATACCTGTGCATCCTGAATAAGCGGAGTCCGGGAGAGTGAGTGCCGCGCGGGGCGCAGGTGACGCGGGGCTGGGCCGTGGGCCGCAACGTCTGCACCGCCGGCACAAGTAAGAATAGAGTACACATGTCGTAGCCTGTTCTCCAGACGCTTGAACCAAGACGCCTGTTGCGGCAGTGGGGCAAAGGCGGCAACGTCGCTCTGAATCTCTTGTATCAAGTCTGCCTGTTGTAGGAAAACAAAATGTTATGGTCGATTATTGAGACATGAATTTACCAATATTAGTGAAGTACATACCGCGTAGTATCTGCTTCCCGCAATAGCCTCAAGTGGGTACATGTCCGTAAGAGAAGGAGGTGGCAACTGATCAGGCTGGGACGTGGGCACTAAGCGAAGTCGAGTGGACTGTCTGTACGTCTGCAGATATAAGTTGAAATCATGTAGCACAAATGGCTCATCCGCGGGCCATACATTAGCAGTCGCGTTCGCCCATGCCGCTATGTACGGCTGAAGTAGCTGTAGCCAAGATGCCAGAGTTCTATCTCCTTGCCGCGATAATCTGAAACATGTAGGCGTAGTGTAATTAGAAAAGTACATTCCAAATTCTTTAGTGTAAACACAGTTGATTAAAAACACACCTGTGGATATGCGCAGGCAGGGCGGGAACTCTAGCGGGAGGCTCCGGCAATTGTCGCTTGCCAAACTGTCTCATGACACGTTGTTGGGCCATCTCCTCCACCGTGACATCGAAAACAATGCAGGCTCGAGTGTACCAGTAGTTTTCATCCCTCCGGCACAAGCTACAAATCCCGCCGGGGTATCTCGCCTGCACCCTGTCATGACGGTACGGCTCCCATATAACCTGATTGTCTTGCAGTTGATCAAACTGCATCGTGAATGCCTCGTAGCAGTTTTTAACCTGCTGGCCCGCGTACCGTCTCTGCAAATAGATAAACTAGTAAGTAAGTGATGTGCAAGTTTACCAAAATAAGGAGTTTGAAAAGTTAAATGATGTGCAAGTTTACCTCTCTACGCGCCCACATACTACCAATAGTAGGCAAAGCAACTAGGTTTGTCTCAACGAGCCTGTACTCCCAGGGTGTAAGAGCGTCGACGTCAGGCCTACCGATAGGGAATCTCTCCCAAGACCATAACTGCAACAGTAGTGGACAGCCAAGAAGCGAAGCGGACTTCTTATTCTTCGTGCATGCCGAACACATAGCTCGGTACGTGGCGGCTAAGACAGCTGTCCCAAAACTCCGTGGCACTATGTCCTCAACGTGATGTGCCTCCGCAATCTCTCGCGCCATATTGATGAAGCGCGCACTAATAGTGTCGACGTGGGAGTCAATGAACATTACCTTGCCGAACAGCCATATCAGGTATGCCTCCAGACATCTAGTAATCTGCGCTTCAGTCAACGCGGCATCCGGGTATCCTAGAATTCCAATCTGTATTGATCATACGAAACGACCTGAGTAAGTACAAGTTTGTTGATAATACAAAATAAAACTCATAATTCTAACAGTCTTACCTGAAACTTGCTCAACCATGAAACCCGAGGACCGTGTCGCTCGAACTCTAAGGGCGGGTTATCCGGATGTATCCCTGCGAAACGTGCCTGCATTTCGTCACGCCAATTATTTGGAGCCTCTAAAGGACCTACGACCGCGCCCGCCAGTGGGAGACCCAACAGATATGACACATCCTGAAGAGTCGGTGCCATCTCTCCGCACGGGAAGTGAAAAGTGTGGGTCTCGGGCCTCCATCGATCAACTAAGCAGCAGAGCAGTGACTTGTCTGGGTTGATGCGTCGAGATGCATCAACCTCCACATCAATATCTGGGGCCCCGAGCTGATCTGGTGGAATATGCAGCCACTGCCGCCGAGTCGCCTCAACTAGGCGCGCTATCGGTAAGAGACCAGACCAAGATAAACTGCAACAAAATTTTGTCGAACATAATTATTCGTCAGTGACCTATCATAAATTATCGTACAACATAACAAAATAATCAATATATTCTCTTATACGTACCGATCAACCCAATCAGGGTGTATCATCCAGTTGTATGCTGGACCGCGCGTACGCAAGATCTTCGGTTTGCCACCACCCTCCCAAATCTTTGCACGATGTTTTCCATCGATCACCCCACTGAGCAACGCATGTGCAGCCATCTGTACAAATTTAAACATAAAAATTACGACCCCTGACTCAGATGTACTGACTAAAATATGCCGACCAACTAAAATATTACCACCACCTAAAATATGACCACTAACTAAAATATATCTACACTAATCCACACATATGTCATGCATCCACCCTTAAATTATATTAACACAACCTAAAAAATCTAGAGATTAGGGTTTACCCTTGACGCGTGCGTAGCTCCCGCTGCCCGGCTTCAATCTAGCACCACCACCGCCGCACCACGCCTCTGCCTTCCCCAACACCGGCACACACCACCACTATCCATCATTGTTGACCACCATTGCTCCATCTCCACTCCCCCAAACGCCTCCACGAACAACTATCCCATCAGTAGATCGAAGATGCCCTAACCCTGCTCGTACCTATTCTTGAGTATGTGGGCTTGTGGGAATTTTTTTTAGCAAGGATTGGTGCTCTTTTTGGGTGGAAAACGGAAGGAGAGAGAGGAAGAAGCAGCTCGGGCGAGAGGAAGGAGAAGGCCGGCCGAGAGGAGAGAGGAAGAAGCAGCTCGGGCGAGTGAGGTTATCCCGTCGCCTTTCGGCACGGGGGGTGCCGAAACCCCTGCTTTCGGCACGGGCGGTGCCAAAAGTGGCCAAAGCAGCTGGGCCGCCCCTGCTGCTGCATGTCGCGGCTCCTTTCGGCACGGGTAGCACCGAAACACGGGGTTTCGGCACGGGCGACGCCGACGCCGCGCTAGATTCCGAAATTCTTCAAACCGCGCGCTATTTTCCGAATTTCAGTTTAAAAAAATATTATTTAAAAAAAAAATTCGGACAAATGTACCGGGAAGAATCACCAATGCGCACTGCACCGCACCCCAGATGCATAAATGGCCGGCGTCCACAACTAGACCACACACACACGCCCATCCTAGCAGGAGAGGTTCAGGGTAGGCAACAGGGATGAGAGGAGAGGAGGGACAAGTCCATGTGAGGAAAGCCCTTGGTTTCCAAACCCTAAACCCTTCGCAGCAGGGAATTGAATGACTTGTGTTTGCTCATAAACTCCACCACGGTCACGCCCATGCCTAGCTTCTTCCCTCTCCTCTCCTCAGCTCGATCTTCCTGTGCGTGTGCGAGAGAAAGAAATCACGACGAACTGGACTACTGGAGCCATGCATGGACATTGAAAGCCTTTTGAGGGCGGAGGGGGACATCTTCTGGTTGCAAAGCCAGTGCTGTAAATCGATCACTCTGCGTCGCCTGCACTGCACTGCTGCCACACAGGGCTAGACCAGCTTCCATTCTTCCTTGAGCTCGGTATTGCATGTTTGTCTTAAGCTGTTGGTTCTCTGCCTTGCTGCATGCTGGTCCTTGTTCTGCAGGTGCGTGAATTGCTAGAGCAACCCTTGCCACCCAGCTGCTCTGAACAGCTCGGGGAGCAATGTCAAAACTGAAATCTGCCTTCCGTTTTTGTCCAACAGGCCCTTCGCAGCAGCAGGACGTGGAGCCCGACAAGGAATCATTTTTTTCACGTCAGGAACAGCACATGCAGCAGGCACATGCCGGTTCTCTTCTGGTACATACAGCTACACAGACAGGAGAGGACGCTTACTGCCTGTGTGTCATGCTCGCGGCACGGGGGAGAGGCAGGACAGGAGGATGGAACGTTTCTCCCGGTCGGTGGTACGACCAGATCTTCACAAATCGTACCACTTTGCAAATCCGTGCGAGATACGACGTACATTGTTAGTTATTTTCCCCAACGGAAATTACCGGCCAAGAAATTAAAGGTTCCGGTCAAGCACGTACATTCCGTCTCTACGGGCTACAGTACCCAAGGACGAAGAAAATTACGGTAGGATGAAAATGAACACTAAAAGCGGAGTAGTCTAGACCAGGGTTTGGGTCAAACCGCGTTTTCAGCTGATCCCACCATGTAAAAACCTACTTACCGAGCAAATATACCGGTTTCGGTTTTGATTTTTTTTAATTTAGATGCTGATGCATAAGCAAATAGCGTGGAACGTCCACGGAAAGTGGTTTTTGCTGCTCGAGCTCCAGTGATCCCTCTATTTCTAAGAATTCAAAAGTTATATTTAAAAGTTTCAAAAAACTCTGAAAAACATTACGCGTTTACATGCTACACGCGTGCAAAATCTTTATGTTATAGTCTGCACACAAATGACAAGATTTGTAGATTTGAAACTATGCATTGTTAACTATAATCAGATCTGTAAATTTGTCATTTTTGTGTAGGTCGGAAGACAAAGCATTTCGTTTTGTAATTTTACACGTCTATAGATACATCATCGAGAACATACATGACTTTTTTTAAAAACTTTTAAATATATTTTCAAATTTTCTAAAGTAGCGGGAGCACTGGAGCTCGGGTGTAAGAAATCTCTACTCGGAACCTCTACAATTTCACCAAGCATGTAAAATTAGCAAAAGGCGAAACATCGCCATGACGCAACTAAGATTGGCATTTTACGAATGATTTGACAGGATAATCAACCATCGATCCAAACATCTCTTCCGGCTTCAGGTGTTAGGATAAGGGGTGGGTAGCATAATCATGATCAGGGGCGAAACCAGGAATATTGCTCAGGGGTGGCCAAACATGATAATCATTCATTGGAGGGGGCCAACCATAGTCATTTTCTCTAAAAATCGTCTCTAATCTTGGCTTATGCATAAAATTTTCCTTGGATTATCATGGCATGGGGGGGGGGGGGGTGGGGGGGGGGGGCAAGGCCCCTGCTCGCCACCCCCTAGTTCCGCCACTGATCATGATAAAATAATAGCGCGCTATAGCGTTGTGAGCAATGTCTCGCTAAATAAAATGTGTGTACAATCATCTGCCATGCCACCATATAGCAATTAACAAATTCACGCAGAACTCCAAAGCCACAGAAGGTCGCCGTACGAAACTCCGGCCATCCCAATTATCGCGCATCTCCCCATTCCTCTAGAGGAACACGGAACAGAACGCAGCACTGCTTTTGCCGCCGAAGCCATACACTGGCGTCATGAAGGAGACACAGACACACACACATACTGCTATAGCCATTGCATGCTTGCGACAGGAAGAGAATGGCTTCTTTATTGATTCGACCACACTGGCGTCGGGAGATTTGGCTGCTGGGCTCTTTTCTAGCCAAGCACCAACCCTGGAATCTGTGCCGGCCGGGGGAGGGGAACAAGAGATTTATCACCATGCATGCTCTGCGCTTCGACACTGCAGGCTGCAGCATCCATCCTTGCTCTTTCTCTGAGCGCACGCGCGCGGAATGAAACGGAGCCTCTGTTCCCCGATCGAGTTTTTCAGCGCACGTCCATGCATGGCTCGGGCATCGTGATTCGAGGTGAAATTTCACTGTAAAATCCTAATTCATGTTGTAACTTCTTTCCTGATTGATTAAGCTTCTAGTGTGTTGACATTTTCACGGTTGACATGTTTTAAATACGGAATGTGATGTCTCTGCATAAAAAAAGATTGAAACCTGCATACAAAATGATTCCCTCCGTTTCATAATCCTTGTCGTGGCGTTAGTTCAAATTTAAACTAAAATCACGACAAGAATTATGAAATGAATGTAGTATTAAAACTTGCATACAAATTGATTTGGCACAATACACAATTAAGTTTGTCCTTGACAAAATGCCATGTCTCTATGAAACTAATATGCAGAGCCTGAAACTAAGCAAATGAAAGAGATACGCGTGTGATATCTTGTGATAATGCAAACAGAAGTGTGTCATTTAAACCTTTTTTTCTAAATTCAGTGCATTTCCCCATTCAAATTTAATTTTTTTCCAGAGCTGGTCACAAAAATAATGCTGATAAAATCACAGTGCTATCTTTGACTTCTTCCACAAATTTATCATTTCATTCCAAAATGCAATATTGTAATTTCCACATAATCTCCATACCGTGCAACATTTCTATGTAATTGCTAAGCCAGTGCTCACGCTCCTCACATAGAAGTTCCTACACGTGTGCATAAGAGCAACTCTAGCACATGCCCTAAAAGTTGATCATCTAGAGGTTGTTTACGTACCTCTATTATTTTTAATCTATGGAGGTTTTGTACAAAGTCAGACTTCCCAGCTAGAGCCTCTGAACTTTTTTTCTGCATTTCTCATATCTTGGATCATACATGCTCCATTTGACATCAAAATTAAACCGAAATGTTTCAGTTTGTAGGTTCAGACTGGATATCTTTTTAGGATCAAACCTAAATGTTAGGATTGGCCATATGATAAACAAAAGCAAGATCAACCAACAGGGAAACGAGATTTTAACGTGAAAAACCCTTCCAATGAAGAAGAGAAAAAACCATGGGCGGCAGTCAGCAATTCTTCACTATGATTGGGTGAGGTTGCAAACGCCGTGGATTTACAACTTTCGACATATCCCCAACCGGCAGGTGTATATATACATATATAAAGGTGGAACCCTAAGTTGGTAACAATTCGACTTGGTAACGATCCGTACCGCGGGGGCTTCGCCTCCCGTACCCCCAGGTGTCCACTCGGCCCAAGCCTCCGACGACGAGTCTTGCTATGCTCATCAGAAGTTAATATTTATCTATATATGAATTTGGATAACAATAAACATGACACCCCCCCCCCCCCCCCCCCCACTTACGAAGCAAGATCGTAACCCCCTCATCATCAGAAAAAAAACATCCAATTCATCTTCCGATGACGATGAGGAGTTGTTATCAAACTATGAAAACTGTCATTCCCATGCTCATTCGTCTACATGAAAATAAGTGACATTGTCATCACACTTGTTTTGAATACATCACAATAAATAGGAAAAATATATTTGCCGTAGCACAATTCATCGAACACACAGAGGGGATCACCTTCGCTTTGTCTCAATAAAGAAACTAAGATGGCTTTTTATGAGCTATAAAATAGTATATAAATGAACAACTGAAACAATATGTAACAAAGCATTGTCAAAGAGAATTGATGCAAGTATGATAACAAAGATCATGGTTTATGGGTTCAATTGATTTCTCTCATAAATATCATTCCCTCTACTATCCTATCAACTATGTGGCCAATCCTAACATTAAAAATGGAGAAGAATATGGATCTAGAATATATCAAAGACAAATATTGCATCTGAATAAAACATTTACGATATGGAAGAGTACAAAAATACGATACTGGTGGAATTGTTCCGTCCGAGCACACACGGTACCGCAAAACAGTTTTCTGGGGCCGATAGCAGTTTTATGTTTCTCATTTTTTCCGAGATCTGCTAGAGATGCTCTCATTGGCGTGGAATTGGAGGGTACGCTACTTTTGTTATGCATGTATGTGTAGGTTTAAATCCCCCTGTTTGTTTTGCATGATTCTAAAAATATATTATGCCAGTTTCTAAAAAACACAACCTTTTTCAATTTTAATATGTACAAAACAAATGATTTAAATCGACTGAAGTTTTGTAAAATTCTTTAAAAAAACATAGGGTAACTAGTAAGCATGGTAAAATCAGAGTCAAACTATAAAAATTGTATAACTATAATTATATTATGCCAGTAAAGACCTCGGTATCGTTCTTTGTGCCTAGGAATTCGAACAAGAAAAAGGAGTAGATTGCACAATTCTTAACATTTTTCATTTAATTTGAGATCAAGGAATTTTTCCCCATTCCACTTCGCGCCATCCTTTTGAACCATACTGATAAAATGCTGATATCAAAAGGAAAAAATCTTATTCCTATGCTTGTATCTTCCACCTTTCCTTGGAACCCTAGAGGTCCCAACTAGGCCCCAAACTAATGAGCAAAATATAAGCAACATGAATAACGTTATGTTTAGTTCGAAGAATTTCATGCGAACTTTGAAGGTTCTTATTACGGGAGAATTTTTCCGATAGATCTTGTTTGGTTTTTAGGATTGGTTTTCTACTTTGCATGCAATTTGAAAAGATAAAAAGTTCACTGAGTCCGGTTTAACCTCATTTTTTTTCTTTATTTCAATTACAACCATGGCATACACCTGATTATCATTTGTTCACTCGTAGTTATTTATTATAGAATACACACTAGAAGGTGTATCTCATTTCACATAACATTTGGCAAAAGACAAAGTTTACAATGCCGCTTAAGCAACCACTCAGCCGCTGGCAAAGGAAAGCCAAACGCCTCTCCACGGAACAAACCCGCTGACCTCTTTGCAACGAACTCCGCCCCACGTAGAATACCACGTCGTTTCGATGCCGCCACAAACACCCGAACACTAGTGTGATCGCCGCCCAGAGGTCTTTTTGGTCTCGACGTGGAGCCAATCTACGTTTGCACCACATGAGAAGAGGGGTGTCCCGGCCAGGCATCCAATCCTGTTGGGTCTGTGGACAGGTTTAAACCTTGGATCCAAAAGGAAGTGTAGATGGGTGTACACATTGAGAAGAGCTGGAAGTGCATTTCCGACAATGGTTTGTCCTATGATAAACTACTTTGGAGGTCCGAAAAGTTGTTGATCAGCGATGGAGCCGCGTCGAGCTCGGGTGAAGAGGTGATCTCTCTTGCTTCACTTTGGTGGCTGTTACGGTGGTGCCGAAGGAGAGGGATGGGTGTTGGTTTGTCACATAGGTTTATACTATCTTTGCAGATCTGTAAGATTGGTGTGTACGTGATTTGTATCTTGTTCTTTATTTATTAATGAGAAACGTATTACCTTGCAAAAAAAAATCAAAATAATACTACAGTAACAATTAGAGCATCTCCATCGGGGCCTCCAAATGACCCTCCAAAGGCCCAATGGGTGTCCGGACGCCAAAAAATCGCCACCAGCGGCACCCCCCAATGCCTCGCCCCTAGCAATTTCGTGTCTGGCACTCTCGAAAGGGCCTCCAAGTTTGGAGGCCCTCTCGGGGGTGCCGGACATGGGGCGGACATGCCCTCCGACAGGGGTGGCCCGCCCGTCATAGAGACAGCGCCCCGCGCCCGTGTTAACTTGGGCTGTGTATGAGGCCATTCCGCCGCGTTTAATGGCGAGGCGACGAGACGGCGGCTCGCCTGTCAGGACGCCTCGCAATAACGCCCCGCCCGTTTCCCTAGCGGGCGTAGAGCGAAGCGACGCGACGCAATAAACGCCATGGCGCAGACCGAAACGATGTGTCAAGCGGCGCCGTCCACGTGTTCGCGTCGCTGCGGCTTCCAGCGCCGGCGCCCTGCACACGCATCGTCGGCGTCAATGCATGGCCAGGCGAACCGCTGCTCGGCGTTAATGCAAGCCACCCAACCCCGCTCCTCCAGCCGCCTTTATAATGCGGTGCGTCGCGGCCCTCCTCTTGCCACACCATCTCTTCTCCCCTCTCCCAACTCGCCACCAGCAGATCGGCCGCAAAGCATGGTAGGCAACCGCGAGACGTCGGAGGAGCGCGTGCTCCAGCGTCATCGCGACTTCCTCTCAGCGGAACGCACTCGCCGCTGCAACTAGCGCCACGGCCAGCAACGCCGCGAGCAGATGGAGGAACACTGTCGCCGCAACGAGGAGGCGGAGATGGCCAAGGCGTATGACCACGAGCGGTGGCTCGAGGACGCAGCCAACGCGCCTCCGTACGTCGTGTCGCTGGAGACCGTGCAGCTGTGCAGCCGCCACAACGTGCAGGTGGAGGGGGACGCTGATGTCTACGCACGCTTCTATTCTTGTAGACAGTGTTGGGCCTCCAAGTGCAGAGGTTTGTAGAACAGCAGCAAGTTTCCCTTAAGTGAATAACCCAAGGTATATCGAACTCAGGGAGATAGAGGTCAAAGATATCCCTCTCAAGCTACCCTGCAATTAAGATACAAGAAGTCTCTTGTGTCCCCAACACACCCAATACACTTGTCAGGTGTATAGGTGCACTAGTTCGGCGAAGAGATATTAAAATACAAGTGATATGGGTGATTATAAGTGGTAATTTCGATCTGAAATAAAAATGGCAGCGAGCAAACATGTAGCAGAAATGAGAGTAAAAGGTGTTTCAATGCTTGGAAACAAGGCCTAGGGATCATACTTTCACTAGTGGAAACTCTCAACAATAATAATATAATTGAATACATAAATATTTCCTCTTCACTCTGCTACTCCGAACTATTCTCTCGTTGGATAACGAACACCAATCCATTGTGTATGGCCATAAAAGCACGCCTCAAGTCTGTATTCCACCTCTAGGGCACCCCGCGCTGTCACTATGAGCGCCCCCAAAATAGTACTAAACAAAAGTCACAATATCATGGAGACATCCAACACAAGAACAACTCATGGCAAGTATTCGCATAATCTTTAATCCAAAGAGTCACACACGGTGCGCACACTGTCAACTTCGCACCGTGGGACAAAGGTGACTCCGGAGTTTACATTAATAAAACCACTTGATTAGCATATTCATAAGATTATAAAGAGTAACATCTATGGATTCAACTAGATTACAAATCTCATGATCACATATAGATCACACCATGGGAGAGAGAGATGAACCACATAGCTACCGGTAGAGCCCTCAGCCTCGATGAAGAACTACTCCCCCCTCATCATGGGAGGCAGCAACGGCGATGATGGAGGCGGTGGCGTCGATGGAGATGGCTCCGAGGGCAATTCCCCATCCCGGCAGGGTGCCGGAACAGAGACTTCTGTCCCCCGAATTAGGGTTTTTGGTGGCGGCGGCGCTACGGAGCTTTTGTGGAGAAATCATCGAGTCTTCTAGGGTTTTCTCCGTGGAGGCAATAAATAGGCCAAAAGGCAACGCGAGGCGGTGCACGAGGCGACCACGCCACCCCTCGGCGCCACCCCCCTCCTAGCCGTGCCGCACCCTGGCGAGGAGGCTGTGGGCCTCCCCCAGACTTGTCCTTCTGGCTCACGGAGTATTCTGACGAAATAGAATTTATGGAATTTTCTGGGATTTTTCCGAGCAATTTGGGTTTTGGACCTTTTCTGCAATACACAGACATAATAAACAGAAACTGGCACTGTGGCATCTTGTTAATAGGTTAGTTCCAGAAAATGTCATAATATGATATAAAATGTATATAAAACATGTGGCAATTGATATAAAACATGCATGGAATATCAAAAATTATAGATACGTTTGAGACGTATCAGCATCCCCAAGCTTAGTTCCTACTCGTCCTCGAGTAGGTAAACGATAAAACAAATAATTTTTGAAGTGACATGCTACCAACACAATCTTGATCAAATAATATTATAAGACACATATGAATGAAGTGATCCAAGTTAATGGTATATAGTTTGCTACCAAATAATTAATGAGTAAACAACTGAATCATATGAGCAAAACTTTTTCATGAATAGTACTTTGGAGACATTGTATCCACAAGTTTGCATAAGAGTTAACTCAAAAAAAATAGATTCTAAGCAAAAGGTATTTAACCAACACAAAGGAAGATTTAAGCTTCAGCATTTGCTTCAACTTCAACATTTTTATCTCATGGATATTGTCAATACAAAGCAATATAATAAGTCCAATATATAGCATATAACAATTGTTGTACCATAGTTGACACTAATTGTTTATCTCATTTCAACATAAAAGTAAAAAGAAAGGCCCTTCGTAGAGGGAAGCAGGGATTAAATCATGTGCTAGAGCTTTTTAGTTTTTGAAATCATATAGAGAGTAAAAATTAAGTTTTGAGAGGTGTATGTTAATTGTCAATGAAGCAGTAGTAGACAGTACGATATAACCCTTGCCAACCAGACTTTTTAAGAGCGGCTCCCATGAAGGACGTTATTTCTACCAGCAAGGTAGATCATCCCTCTTTCTCTTTTGTTTACACATGCAGATGTTTCACTGAAGGCTCAGTTGACAAAATGTGAAGATATTAAGCGGTTAAAGTTGTAATTAATTGGGACTGGGCACCCCGTTGCCAGCTCTTTTTGCAAAATTAATAGATAATCGGATGTATATGCCGCTAGTCTGGAGGTAAAACCTGATTGACAAGTGAAATAAAGACATCTACCACGTCCTCATGAGCTTGGTAAACAGTGACACAAAAAGGAGTAGTAACAATTTTGAATAATTTAAAGGTAGCACATGAAAAAATTACTTGGAGTGGCAAGAAAATACCACATATAGGTAGGTATGGTGGACACAGATGGCATGGATTTTGGCTCAAGGATTTGGATGCACGAGAAGCATTCCCTCTCAGTACAGAGTTTAGGCTAGCAAGGTTATTTAAGCAAACACAGACTATCAACCGGTACACCAAGAATTATATGACAAACATATTGCAAAGATTATAAGACTCCACACTGTCTTTCTTGTTAACCAAACCCTTTTACTAGAAAATATCTAGACCTTAGAATTACCGCTTATGCAAACCAAATTTCAACAAGCTTTATGGTAGTTTTCCACTAATGGGCTTTACTTACACGATGCAAAAGTTTAAACATGACCTACTTGGTAACTCAAAACAATTGACAAGTATCAAATTATACAAGATAGTGATCTACAAGAGTATGTAAGTCTTTTCCATTATACCATTTACCACATGCAACATTTTCTGTTCCAACCAAACACCAATCAACTTATTTAAACAACTCTCCAAACAAATATAAGTGAAGCAAGAGAGTACTTTCTTTAAAAGAACTAATAGCTCTGAACAAGAGATACATGAAAAACAAGAGCTAAAAGCTTAACAGCGCTAGATGAGAATACTCAACAAGTATAAGTGAAGAATAGGAGTATTCTAATGAAAAAGCGGAGCGTGTCTTTCTACCAAATAAGAGTGTCGTGATCAAGCATTGTAGTGACCAGAGAATAAAACAAAGACAAATTGAAAGTAAAAGCACACTGACGCTCCAAGAACAGCACATATGATGTGAAGAAATTAAAATATAGTTTCACTAGAGATGACCTGATAATTTTGTCGATGAAGAAGGGGATGCCTTGGACATCCCCAAGCTTAGACACTTGAGTCTTCTTGAAATATGTTAAGGAGATCCATGGGAGCCTCTCCAAGCTTAAGCTTTTCAATCTTCTTGATCCTATTATATCACTCTTCTCTCTTGACCCTTGAAAACTTCTTCACACCAAACTCAACATAATTCCCATTAGAGGGTTAGTGCATCAAATAAAAAACTCACATGTTCTGTAAAGACGCAAACATGACCATCATTTTAAATATTAACTACTGTTACTAGCCTTATGTGAAGCTCTTCCACTCTTAAAGAATACCACTTAACACTAGTAAAAGAGAGAATGGAAAATAAAAGACAGAATCTGTCTAAATCAGAACAGTCCGTAAAGACGAATTTGTCCGAGACACTTACGTTGCTCAGATAGAAAAATGTTGAACTAACGAAAGATGCATACATATATCAGGATTATGAAAAAAAATTTGCAGATTTAAATCACGTTTATATGAATTTAGGATTTTCGTACAATGAACAGCAGAAATCTGTTCCTGCGCAGTAATCCAAATCTAGCATCACCTTATCATTAGAGACTTTTCTTGGCACAACAATACGATAAAGTAAAGATATAAAGGAGTTTCTATAGAAGTAAACAAGCACCTTGACTCAAATAAAAGAAAATTGCAGAAATAAAAACAATGGGTTGCCTCCCATAAGCGCTTCTCTTTAACGCCATTTAGCTAGGCATAGCGATTTTTTATGATGCTCAAATAAAGATGAGAGTTGAAACATAAAAGAGAGCATAAAGAAGCATATATAAAACATGTTTAAATCTAACACTCTTCCTATGCATAGGAGCCTTGTAAGAAAACAAATCAATGTAGCACAAAGAGACTAGCGTAGGAAACCAAAACAAGTGCAGCTTCAAAAATTTCAACATAAAGAGAGGAGACTTAATATTATTGAGATATATGAAACCGTGTCTCCCTCTCTCATAATGACCAGTAGGTCTTAAAGAAACCATCATATGAAAGCAACACAAGAGAAAGCTCAAAACTTTCATCACAAAGAGAGGAGATTTAATAACATGAAGATTTCTATAACCATATTTTCCTCTCTCAAAATAATTTTCAGTAGCATCATGAATAGACTCAACAATGTATCCATCACATAAAGCATTCTTATCATGATCCACATGCATAAAATTATCATTACTCTCCACATAAGCATAATCAATTTCATTAGTAATAGTGGGAGTAAAACTATCACAACCATCATTGTAATCATCATAAATTGCAGGCATGGTATAATCATAATAAACTTTATCCTCCATAGTAGGTGGCACCAAAATACCACTATCATTATAATCATCATAAATTGGAGGCAAAGTATCATCAAAGAAAAATTTCTCCTCAAAACTTGGGGGACTGAAAATATCATATTCATCAAAACCAGCTTCCCCAAGCTTAGACTTTTTCATAGCATTAGCAATAATGGTGTTCAAAGAATTTATAGTAATAACATTGCTACCATCATGCAAGTAATTTTCCATAAGTTTTTTAATTTTCTCTTCAAACACATCATGTCCTAACTCAAGATAAATTTCGTAAAGATCTCTATTTTTGTTGTTGTTTTCCATTAAGCCTAACTAGTGAAATAAAAACAAGAAACAAAAAGATATAACTGCAGAATTTAAAGAATATAGCTTTGAGCACTCACACGCCGGCAACAATGCTAGGAAATAGCTTAGTAGACGGAGGATGTGAATACATTTTACCTTACCTCCCCGGCAACGGCGCCAGAAAAGAGCTTGATGTCTACGCACGCTTCTATTCTTGTAGACAGTGTTGGGCCTCCAAGTGCAGAGGTTTGTAGAACAGCAGCAGGTTTCCCTTAAGTGAATAACCCAAGGTATATCGAACTCAGGGAGATAGAGGTCAAAGATATCCCTCTCAAGCAACCCTGCAATTAAGATACAAGAAGTCCTTGTGTCCCCCAACACACCCAATACACTTGTCAGGTGTATAGGTGCACTATTTCGGCGAAGAGATATTAAAATACAACTGATATGGGTGATTATAAGTGGTAATTGCAATCTGAAATAAAAATGGCAGCGAGCAAACATGTAGCAGAAATGAGAGTAAACGGTGTTTCAATGCTTGGAAATAAGGCCTAGGGATCATACTTTCACTAGTGGACACTCTCAACAATAATAATATAATTGAATACATAAATACTTCCTCTTCACTCTGCTACTCCGAACTATTCTCTCGTTGGATAACGAACACCAATCCACTGTGTAGGGCTATAAAAGCACGCCTCAAGTCTGTATTCCACCTCTAGGGCACCCCGCGCTGTCACTATGAGCGCCCCAAAATAGTACTAAACAAACGCCACAATATCATAGAGACATCCAACACAAGAACAACTCATGGCAAGTATTCGCATAATCTTTAATCCAAAGAGTCACACACGGTGCGCACACTGTCAACTTCGCACCGTGGGACAAAGGTGACTCCGGAGTTTACATTAATAAAACCACTTGAGTAGCATATTCATAAGATTATGAAGAGTAACATCTATGGATTCAACTAGATTACAAAGCTCATGATCACATATAGATAACACCATGAGAGAGAGAGATGAACCACATAGCTACCGGTAGATCCCTCAGCCTCGATGAAGAACTACTCCCCCCTCATCATGGGAGGCAGAAACGGCGATGATGGAGGCGGTGGCGTCGATGGAGATGGCTCCGGGGGCAATTCCCCGTCCCGGCAGGGTGCCGGAACAGAGACTTCTGTCCCCCGAATTAGGGTTTTTTGTGGCGGCGGCGCTACGGAGCTTTTCTGGAGAAATCATCGAGTCTTCTAGGGTTTTCTCCGTGGAGGCAATAAATAGGCCAAAGGGCAACGCGAGGCGGTGCACGAGGCGACCACGCCACCCCTCGGCGCCACCCCTCTCCTGGCCGCGCCGAGCCCTGGCGAGGAGGCTGTGGGCCTCCCCCGGACTTGTCCTTCCGGCTCTCACGGAGTATTCTGGCGAAATAGAATTTATGGAATTTTCTGGGATTTTTTCGAGCAATTTGGTTTTTGGACCTTTTCTGCATACACAGACATAATAAACAGAAACTGGCACCGTGGCATCTTGTTAATAGGTTAGTTCCAGAAAATGTCATAATATGATATAAAGTGTATATAAAACATGTGGCAATTGATATAAAACATGCATGGAATATCAAAAATTATAGATACGTTTGAGACGTATCAGACGCGTCCCTACCCGAAGGGTGGACGAGGAACGCCGTCAACGTGTCGGTGGCGCCGCGGCTCAGCGGGCAAGAGCGCATCGACTTCCTCAGGCGGAAGTGGATGAAGATACCGTACGAGCAGAAGCTCGACCCCAAGTACTCCATCTCGGCGCCCTACTGGCATGCCGTGGTGGACGCGGAGTATGAGGCGCGCTATGTCGATGACTTCCTCCCTACCGGCGCGCGGGAGCTGATACGTCTCAAACGTATCTATAATTTTTGATGTTCCATGCATGTTTTGTATCAATTGCTACATGTTTTATATACACTTTATATCATTTTTATACATTTTTTGGAACTAACCTATTAACAAGATGCCACAGTGCAAGTTCCTGTTTTCTGCTGTTTTTGTATTCCAGAAAAGCTAGTCTGGAAATATTCTCGGAATTGGACGAAAATTTACGGAGGCACCTATTTTATCAGAAGACACCTGGAGTCCGAAGGAGAGACGAAGTGGAGCCACGAGGGCCCCATGTGCCGGAGTCAGATTTCAGCTGGAAAAAGCACCGTCAAGACACTATATTTCTGGAGCTCTAAAAATATTTTCAAGAAGACAGAAGTTCCTATTTTATCAGAAGACGGAGTCAGCCAAAAGGGGAGGCTGAGATGGGCCAGGAGGGGCCCACACCACCCCTGGGCGCAGCCAGGAATCTCCAGGCGCCCTAGGGTGGTGTCGCCTCCTCGTGCACCGTCTCGTGACGCCCATTCGCCTACTTATTTCCCCCGACGCGAAAACCCTAAGTGCCTGGACGATTTCTCGAGAAGAGTCCCGTAGCTCCGCCGCCACCAAAAACCCTAATTCGGGGGACAGAAGTCTCTGTTTCGGCACCCTGCCGGGACGGGGAATTGCCCCCGGAGCCATCTCCATCGACTCCACCGCCATCTTCATCGCCGTTGCTGCCTCCCATGATGAGGAGGGAGTAGTTCTCCCCCGAGGCTGAGGGCTCTACCGGTAGCTATGTGGTTTAACTCTCTCTCCCATGGTGTGATCTTTACGTGATCATGAGCTTTGTAATCTAGTTGAATCCATAGATGTACTCTTCATTATCTTATATGCTACTCAAGTGGTTTTATTAATGTAATCTCCGGAGTCATCTTTGTCCCGCGGTGCGAAGTTGACAGTGTGCGCCCCGTGTGTGGCTCTTAGGCTAAAGATAACAGGAATACTTATCATGGTTATTATTTGCGTTGGATGTCTCTATGAAATTGCGGTGTTTGTCTAGTACTATTTAGGGCGCTCAAGTTGACAGTGTGGGATTCCCTAGATGTGGAATGCGACTTTAAGGTGTGCTGTTATAGCCCTACGCAGTGGATTGTTGTTCGTTATCCAACGAGAGAATAATTCAGAGTAGCATAGTGAAGAGGAAATATCTATGTATTCAATTATATTATTATTGTTGAGAGTGTCCACTAGTGAAAGTATGATCCCTAGGCCTTGTTTCTAAGCATTGAAACACCGTTTACAACAAGTTCTGCTACATGTTTGCTTGCTGCCATTTTTATTTCAGATTGCAATTACTACTTATAATCATCCATATTACTTGTATTTCACTATCTCTTCGCCGAACTAGTGCACCTATACACCTGACAAGTGTATTGGGTGTGTTGGGGACACAAGAGACTTCTTGTATCTTAATTGCAGGGTTGCTTGAGAGGGATATCTTTGACCTCTACCTCCCTGAGTTCGATAAACCTTGGGTGATTCACTTGAGGGAAACTTGCTGCTGTTCTACAAACCTCTGCACTTGGAGGCCCAACACTGTCTACAAGAATAGAAGCGTGCGTAGACATCAAGCTATTTTCTGGCGCCGTTGCCGGGGAGGTAAGGTAAAAGGTACTCACATCCTCCAGCTACTTAGCTATTTTCTAGCACTGTTGCTGACGTGTGAGTGCTCGAAGGTATTTCCTTTAGATTCTGCAATTATTCTTTTTGTTTCTTGTTTTTATTTCACTAGTTAGGCTTAATGGAAAACAACAACAAAATTAGAGAGCTCTATGAAATTTATCTTGAGTTAGGACATGATGCTTTTGAAGAGAAAATTAAAAAACCTATGGAAAATTTTTTGCATGATGGTAGCAATTTATTACATAAATTCTTTGAACACCATTATTGCTAATGCTATGGAAAAGTTAAGCTTGGGGAAGCGGTTTTGATGAAAATGATATTTTTAGTCCCCAAGTTTTGAGGAGAAAATTTTCTTTGATGATACTTTGCCTCCAATTATGATGATTATAATGATTGTGATATTTTTCCACCTACTATTGAGGATATAGTTTATGTTGATTATGATATGCCTCCTATATGATGTTTACAATGATGAATATGATATTTTCAGTCCATCTACTATTGAGGATAAAATTCATTATGATATTCTATGCCTCCAATTTATGATGATTACAATGATGGATGTGATACTTTTACTCCCACTATTACTAATGAAACTGTTTATGCTTATGTGGAGAGTAATGATACTTATGCATGTGGATCATGATAAGAATGCTTTATGTGATAGCTATATTGTTGAGTTTATTCATGATGCCACTGAAAATTATTTTGAGAGAGGAAAGTATGGTTATAGAAATCTTCATGTTACTAAATTTCTTCTCTTTATGATGAAGGTTTTGAGCTTTCTCTTGATTTGCTTTTATTTGCTGGGTACTTTAAGACCTACTGGTCCTTATGAGAGAGGGATACACGGTTTCATATATCTCAATAATATTAAGTCTCTCTCTTTATGTTGAAATTTTTGAAGTTCACTTGTTTTGCCTTCCTATGCTAGTCACTTTGTGCTTTATTGATTTATTTTCTTACAAGATTCCTTTGCATAGGAAGTGGGTTAGACTTAAATGTGTTTGATATTTGCTTCTTGATGCTCTTTCATATTCAACTCTTATACATATGAGAGCATCATCAAAATTATCATGCCTAGCTAAAAGGCTTTAAAGAAAAGCGCTGTGGGAGACAACCCATTATTTTTATTTTCTGCTATTTTTTTTTATTTGAGTCAAGGAGGTGTTTACTTCTGTAGCAACTCCTTTGTATCTTTATTTTCTCGCATTGTTGTGCCAAGAGTAGCCTCTAATGTTAAGATGATGCTTAATTTTGATTGCTGCGCAGAAACAGATTTTTGCTGTTCACTGTACGAAATTCCTAAAATCACAGATTGTTAATTAAATCTGAAATTTTTTGTGCGTAATCTTTATGAATGTCTGAATCTTTCATTAGTTCAAAGTTTTTCGATCTGAGCGTCGTAAGTGCCTCGAAAAAATTCGTCTTTGCGGACTGTTCTGTTTTAGACAGATTATGCCTTTTTATTTTGCATTCTCTCTTTTACTAGTGTTGAGTGAAATTCTTTTTTGGGTGGAAGAGCTTCACATAACATCAGTGGCAGTAGCTAATGTTTAAAGTAACAAGTCATATTGCGTCTTTATAGAACATGTGAGTTTTTGATTGTGCACTAACCCTCTAATGAGATTTGCTTTGAGTTTGGTGTGACGGAAGTTTTCAAGGGTCAAGAGGGAAGAGTGATATAATAGGATGGAGAAGAGTGAAGAGCTTAAGCTTGGGGAGGCTCCCATGGATCTCCCCAGCATATTTCAAGAAGACTCAAGCGTCTAAGCTTGGGGATGCCCAAGGCATCCCCTTCTTCATCGGCAAAATTATCAGGTCATCTCTAGTGAAACTATATTTTAATTCTTTCACATCATATGTGCTTTTCTTGGAGCGTCTGTGTGCTTTTATTTTCAGTATTGCACTTTTATTTTCAATAAAGCTTGACTGGACCCTAGCATTCTTGATTGGGAGAGAGACACGCTCCGCTTTTTCATGAGAATACTCCTATTCTTCACTTATATTTGTTGAGTATTCATATCTAGCGCTGTTCAGCTTTTAGCTCTTGTTTTCATGTATCTCTTGTCAGAGCTATTAGCTTTCTTTTGTAGAAAGTACTCTCTTGCTTCACTTATATTTGTTTGGAGAGTTGATTAAATAAATTGATTGGTGTTTGGTTGGTTCAGAAAATGTTGCATGTGGTAATTGGTATAAGGAAAAACTTGCTTAATCTTGTAGATCACTAATTTGGATAACTTGATGCTTGTCAATTGTTTTGAGTTAACAAGTAGATCATGATTAAATTTGTGCATCACATGAGTTAAGCCTATTAGTGAAGAACTACCGTAAAGCTTGTTGAAAATTTGGTTTGCATCGGTGGTATCTCTAAGGTCTAGATATTTTCTAATAACAGGGTTTGGTTAACAAGGAAGACGGTATGAAGTCTTATAACGTTTGCAATATGTTTGTCATATAAAACTTGGTGTACGGGTTGATATTCTTGTTTGCTTACATAAACCTTGCTAGCCTAAACTCTGTACTGAGAGGGAATGCTTCTCGTGCATCCAAATCCTTGAGCCAAAATCCATGCCATTTGTGTCCACCATAACTACCTATATGTGGTATTTCCTTGCCACTCCAAGTAAATTTTTCATGTGCTACCTTTAAATTATTCAAAATGTTATTATTCCCTTTTTGTGTCAATGTTTACTAGCTCATGAGGAATTAGTGTGGTTATTCTTTATTCTATTTGTCAAATGGACTTTTACACCTGGACTAGTGGCATATACATCCGCTTATCCAATAACTTGCAAAAAGAGCTGGCAACGGGGTGCCCAGTCCCAATTAATTACAACTTTAACCAATTAATTCTCTTCACACTTTTGCCCTGATTCATCAGTAAGCAATGACAAACAGTGAAATACCTGCATGTGTGTAAACCAAAGAGAAAGAGGGATGATCTGCCTTGCTGGTAGAAATAACGTCCTTCATGGGAGCCGCTCTTAAAAGTCCGTTTGACAGGTAGAATACTGTTCTCACCCCTACCATTCGTTGACAATTAACAAACACCTCTCAAAAATAGATACTCCTCCATGGTATGTGATTGATGGAAGGCACCCGAGGATTCGGTTAGCCATGGCTTGTGTTAGCAAGGTTGGGAGGAGTATCAAATATTTTATGCAATCTCTATATGCTTTCAAAAACCTAAAAGCTCTAGCACATGACTTAATCCCTGCTTCCCTCTGCGAAGGGCCTTTCTTTTACTTTTATGTTGAGTCAGTTTTCCTATTCTTTCTGTCTTCCACAAGCAAACACTAGTGTCAACTTTGTTACAACATGCGTTATATGCTACGTATTGGACTTGTTATACTACTTTGTGTTGACGATATCCATGAGATAAATATGTTGAAAGTTGAAGCAAATGCTGAAACTTAATTCTTCCTTTGTGTTGATTAAATACCTTTTATTAGAAACTATTGCTTTATGAGTTAACATTTATGCAAAACTGTTTGATGCTTGTCTCGAAAGTACTATTCATGAAAACGTTTAGCTTGTGTGATTCATTGTTTACTCATTATCTATTTGGTAGCAAACTATAGACCATTGACTTGGATCACTTCATTCATTTACATGTGCCTTACAATATTATATGATCAAGATTATGATGGTAGCATGTCACCTCAAAAATTATTTTGTTTTATCGTTTACCTACTCGAGGACGAGTAGGAACTAAGCTTGGGGATGCTGATACGTCTCAAACGTATCTATAATTTTTGATGTTCCATGCATGTTTTATATCAATTGCTACATGTTTTATATACACTTTATATCATTTTTATACATTTTCTGGGACTAACCTATTAACAAGATGCCACAGTGCCAGTTCCTGTTTTCTGCTGTTTTTGTATTCCAGAAAAGCTAGTCTGGAAATATTCTCGGAATTGGACGAAAATTTACGGAGGCACCTATTTTATCAGAAGACACCTGGAGTCCGAAGGAGAGACGAAGTGGAGCCACGAGGGCCCCATGTGCCGGAGTCAGATTTCAGCTGGAAAAAGCACCGTCAAGACACTATATTTCTGGAGCTCTAAAAATATTTTCAAGAAGACAGAAGTTCCTATTTTATCAGAAGACGGAGTCAGCCAAAAGGGGAGGCTGAGATGGGCCAGGAGGGGCCCACACCACCCCTGGGCGCGGCCAGGAATCTCCAGGCGCCCTAGGGTGGTGTCGCCTCCTTGTGCACCGTCTCGCGACGCCCTTTCGCCTACTTATTTCCCCCGACGCGAAAACCCTAATTGTCTGGACGATTTCTCGAGAAGAGTTCCGTAGCTCCGCCGCCACCAAAAACCTAATTCGGGGGACAGAAGTTTCTGTTTCGGCACCCTGCCGGGACGGGGAATTGCCCCCGGAGCCATCTCCATCGACTCCACCGCCATCTTATTATTGTTGAGAGTGTCCACTAGTGAAAGTATGATCCCTAGGCCTTGTTTCTAAGCATTGAAACACCGTTTACAACAAGTTCTGCTACATGTTTGCTTGCTGCCATTTTATTTCAGATTGCAATTAATATTTATAATCATCCATATTACTTGTATTTCACTATTTCTTCGCCGAACTAGTGCACCTATACACCTGACAAGTGTATTGGGTGTGTTGGGGACACAAGAGACTTCTTGTATCTTAATTGCAGGGTTGCTTGAGAGGGATATCTTTGACCTCTACCTCTCTGAGTTCGATAAACCTTGGGTGATTCACTTGAGGGAAACTTGCTGCTGTTCTACAAACCTCTGCACTTGGAGGCCCAACACTGTCTACAATAATAGAAGCGTGCGTAGACATCAGGAGCCAACGCCGGAGTTGTCTGCATCGGACGAGGATGACGACGACGACCCCGAGCTGCCCGATCTACCAATAGAAACGGCAGGTGCATCTTGGTCAGCAGCGTCGCCGGCACCGGAGAAGGGGGCACGAGCTGAAGCCGGCGAGGCTTCCGACCAGGCGGGCAGCCGGTAGATGAAATCCTACCACGCGCCGGCCGTGAGGCTACCTTTCTAAAGGTCGTAGCCGACGGCAATAGCAGATGAAACTTCCGACACCAGATCATCGAGGTATACAAGTCTGTTGATGATTCCGACGCTTGGTTCGCATCTTCTTCCCCGTCGCTAGGCCATGAAGCGGCATCTCTCCTCGCTGCCGACGCGTGTAGTGGTTGGCTAGACGTTTTAGCGTGTAACCGGTAACGGCGTAGTTTAGATTTAGTTTGTTAAATCTTGTTTAGATTTTAAATTGTAAGTTTGTTAAATCTTATTTATAAATTTCACCCGCAAGGTGTTTGTTGTTTGGTCGACATCTCTGACCGTTTGGGGGCGGGCGTTTGGGGTGCGCCGCTGTGGGCGTGGTCAAAAACTTGGGCGGACACCTCAATTGGGGATGTCAGACACAGATTTGGTGTCCCGCAGTGGAGATGCTCTTCCTATATTTCATCGTTAATGGAGAAAACAACAGGGGCGTGCATCGACTTCTCCCCGCATTAACTTGAGCGCAAAGGCGTTTTCGTTGGGAGGGGAGAAACGAAACTGGCCCTCTCCGGAGAATTTAACGCGTGCCGGGATGCACCTGGTGGGAAACCTGGTGCGCGCAGTTGCAGGGACGGCTCGCCGGACTTGCGCGGTGCCGTACGTCGTGAACGGGTCGTATGCATGGCCGTCTCGCGGTGCCGCCGAGTCGCCGGCTGACGCTTTATCGATCTGAATGGCGGCGCCAAAGAGGATTCTGGGCGCCGGTATAATCGAGAACTGGGACATGCGTTTCCGTAAATTGTGGGAAAGCAGCTGGACGGATGCATGCCTAGTGCAAATTTAAATCGACAGATACCACAACTATTCCGTCCATGATGAGTAAATCAAGATCTTTTGAATGGAAGTTGGAACTGCGCAACAAATTAGTGTAGCACGTCGCTAAACCTTAAACACCGAGTAACGCCCCGATCGAGTATGCAAGAAATTAAAGAGACACCGCATAAAATCCCCAAAACACAGCCAAGAGGAATGGCACCGCATCTCACCATGATCACAAAGCTCACAAAACAGGAACAATACTATGCGATAAGCTTAATTTCCATCCCGAAAAGATGAATTGGCACTACTACTACACATTAGCATGATTGACTAGATAAGAGGCATACTCTATATATAAAGACTAAGAAATCTTGAGGGCAAAACGACTAATTTCTCCGATGATTGCATGCAGAACATTGGGCGCACATCGCATGCACTCTAGTAGGTTGGTCGTCCACGAACGGCCGGAGACATCAGGGCCAGCGGCTGCGGCCCATGGCGGACGGCGCCGCAACGACATGCAGGAACGACGGGTACTGAATCACGTCCTCGAGGAGCCCCTGCGACATTGGGAACTCGCCGTCGTCTCCGTAGACATCCTCGCCGGCGCAACGGGAGGACAGGCAGCCGAACGCCTCGTGCCTCTCCGGCCAAGACGACGCGGGATCGGCAGCGCGAACGTGGTCGCGCGGCCGCCTGCTCGAGTGGAATCCGTCCACCACGTCCTGCAGCAGCCCCGTCTCCGGCGGGTCTCGCCCCTGCAGGACGCCGGCCCAGTCCCAGCCGTCATCCTCGTCGTCCGCTCCCGGAGCCGTGGTGTCGTCTGGCGTCGCGACGGTAACGGTGGAGGATGCGGCTGGGTGAGGCGGCGGTAGTGGAGTGGGGGTCGGCGTGGTGGAAGGGGGATCCGCGTGAGCGTGGACGTGGCCGTGGCCGGCGTGGTGGAGCAGGACGCAGCCGTGCGGGGAGGAGCTCATGAGGTTGTGGAGGATGATGGTGTTGAGATGCGGCGCCTGAGGCGTATGCGCCGTCGGCTGGCCCCACGGCCAGTATCCTGCCGGGACGTCCAGGACTCGGCGTGGGCGACGGGGAAGTTGGTGCGAGCCTTGGCGCCGCGATAGTAGCGCGCGGCGACGTCGTAGGCGCAGGCAGCCTGCTCGGCGGTGTCGTAGGTGCCTAGCCAGCGCCGCGCCTTGGAGATGGGGTCACGGATCTCCGCCGCGAACCTGCCCCACGGCCGGCGCCGCACCCCGCGGTACTGCATGCCGGTCGGCGAGCTGCCGGTGGAGGCCGGGGAGGAGCGCTTGCTCCTGTGGCGGTGCGCGAGCGGGTCGTCCATGCTGTCGATCGACGCTGTGGGGTGGCTTTGTGCGCTAGCTGTGTGCGGGCTTCTTGTTCTTGGTGGGTGTGATCGGACTTCGGAGCGTGAGTGAGGGAATGATGACCCGCCGGCACGCGGCTTATATAGAGGGAGCGAGGTGCAAGGGGAGGAAGGAGACGGGCTATACGGTTCCACTTGACAATGACTTGCGCTGTGTGGCCTCGGCCATTGTCTTCTTTCTGTCATTTGTTCCTCCAAGAACATCCTAGTCTTTTTTCTTTGACACCGTGGCCTCGATTTTGGAAGAGGAGGATCATGTAGTAGAGTTTTTTAATTGCCCATTACAACATGATGAAGACCCGTACACACACTACACCGCACACGAAGAATAACTTCCTTTAGATCCATCTAAGATTTCGATTCCCAGTATAAAAAAAAATGAAACATATTTGATTGCATTTTGACCAATGAAAAAAATAGCATGTTGAACAAATAGTGGCAGCCCCTCAAAATGTGCTATTTTGACGCTATGGACCTTGTTCAAAATACTATAGCGCCTCTTTAAAATCTTGATTTTGACACATATGGCTCGATACCTCAAATGTGACTCACATTTGAGGTATGGGGCCATATGTGAGTGACACAATGGTGTGTCATTTTGTTAGAACCAAACAATGATGTGTTATTTTGTCAAATCTCTCGCATACAAACAAAAGAGTGAAGGCGAAGTCAGCGAGCTAGCTTCAACGTTAACTACGTCATCACATACGTCCTGTTGTTGACACATACGTCCAATAGCGGAGCTTGACCAAGATATTAGAATGGAGCGAGACGACAATGCAAAGCTAAAATTGGGCAATGATGAATGCAAGAAGCCTTTTTGTGCTAGGGGTGCACTACGCGACTCAGCATACCACACGACTTTTAGCTGTAAAATTTGCTCCCGATGCTTCGTCAATTGATCAAATTAACCCAATTGCCCAGGGAAAACTAAAATCAAAATTAGTTCTCGCATAGAATGGGGTACTAGCACGGCGTGCTGCATTCGGAGTTCGGAATTAATGATGCATTGTCAGTCCGATCATTCAAACCACAAACAATAAGCGACTTGTTTTTCACTTTCTTTTCCAAAACGAAGGGATACAAGCCTCTGCAGTCTGCACCGCAACTGGCTGTACAGTTACTACACAGTAATAAAGAGCGTACGCGGTGGTTAGTGGAAGAGAAGGTAATTGGCCTGTTCTGATACCGTAATTATACGGGGTGGCAATGATCTGGGGCGCGATCCACGGAGCTGCAGTGGTAGCCGGCTAGCCGCCCAGCCATGGGCAGTGGCCAATGGACGCCGGCCGGGCAGGGTTGGTTAACTGCATGCGTGGGTATTAATCACCTCATCATTTGCTACTGCATGCTTGCCTGCCGCCATTAACGTACTTTGTTTCCGCGCCATGCTCGAGCCGAGCCTATGGTGCTGGCCCTGTCAGCGCCTGCGCCCGTTACCTATGCCGCTGGGGACCGACCGGGGGGAATGAACTCGCTGGGACTTTTTTTTTTTTCTATAAATAGAGTTTGGCAGTAAATTTGAGTTCTTGGCAATTTTTACAGCTAGGATAACTGTTGTGTGCCTGCCTGCCAAGATCACCGCTCCACCTCCGTTACCACCTCCCTTACCATTTCCATAGCCATATAAAGATTATAATCTTGATCTCTTCGCGATCGGTGACATTGTAAGACTATCACTTATCCATATTCAACTGTTATTTCTACAATGTTTTCTATTGTTAATCTGAACGCGGTAGCCGTGCATATGCGCATAAGGGTCAGGTCTCGGGTTCGAGTCCTCACTTCTACCTTAATGACAAAGCCGGGTGGAGTCCCCCCTCCGGTCTTGTTATTTTTGAACGCGGTGTATGATTATTCCACTCGGGCTAAGGTCCAAGACCTAGCTCGCAATGTTTGTGCACTTTTAATCGTGAGGTATTAGTTTAAATAATTATTTATGTTTCATATGCATTTCTCTTGCCGATGTCTCGCCCATAGGATTTCCCAGATATCCAAGACACCAAAGAGTTATCAAGATAGAGACTTGAGCATACAACAACAGAAGGCTATGCGAGAAGCCTGGTGAGAAAAATGGGAATGCAAATAGATGTAAGCAATTATATGTGGAAATTGGAATAACAATGATGTCACATGACATAATACTTTGATCTGTTTAATCTCAATAACTGAGGTATCCCCGCAAAACAGAATATGACCGAGGTTGGACAACTGATTCCATATTGCCGCGACAGTAAAAACAATGGTGTCCCAATGAGGCATTGCCCTCATATATCCATGTTAACCTATGAATCTTTTATCACTAGTAGCGTTTAATATTATCTATCCAATACATGTGTGCACATCTGCACGTGAAACCTTTTACCTACCCTATTTTGATCCACTAAGACAAACCCCTAAAAAGAATAAGATTTTTGGTCTAAACAAAAACCATGTAGACTTTTGCCCTGGCCTATTTTATCCCTTTGTTTTTTAGAATCATGCATTGTGAACCAAACAAGCATTTATATTTAAATGTGTTGACTCAGTCCCAAAATGTAAGACACACTTTGATTTTCGTTGGTCAACAATTTACAGCTTTGATTATGATTTATAGACCATGTATTCAAAATTAGTTTTAAGATATATGAAATGAAAAAGATTGCAAGACAAATGCAAAGATATAATATATTCTGAAGAGTGCAGATTTGGTGCTCCCGAGCTCCAGTGATCTCGCTCATTTCAAAAAACAAAAAACCATATTTAAAAGTTTCAAAAAGTTTTGAAAAAATCATGCATTTTCCTACTGATATTTCCTACAAAGGTGCAAAATCTCAATGCAAAATACTTTACGATTTGAGCTACACAAAAAAGAGAAATGTGCAGATCTGAGTATAGTAAACAATATAAAGTTTCAAATTTTCAACTTTTGTCTTTTTTGTGTAGCTCGAATCATAAAGTATTTTGCATTGATATTTTGCACGATTATAGGACATATCAGTAGAAACATGCATGATTTTTTTTAGATTTTTTTGAAAGTTTTAAATATGTTTTTTAATTTTTTGAAATCGGTGGGATCACTGGAGCTCGGGAGCATAAACGAGTTTCCGAAATGCAAAGATATAATATAGTCTCAATCCATATAATCTGGTATATACATGGTGAAAGACGTATATCAAAGGTCGTGCAAAGTAAAGTGTGCATATTCTTGGTATACATATATAGGAAGAAATGTAGTATGGAGAATGCCGGGGTACGGAAGGGCCCGTGGTAGGCAGGCATAACCAGAAAGAGAGAGGCTTTTGGCAGAGATAGACATAGCATCTTTTCAGGCTTCCGATCGTGCATGGAGACAAGGCCCCGATCTTCTTGTCCCCCCGGCCGTGGCCCTTCCCCATGCACGGCGGCGGCGACGCGCAGAGCCGCAGAGAGAGAATGAGAGAGCATATGCTCCATGGACGCATGCGTGCATCCCCATGCATGAAACAACAAGGAGAAGACTCCAAGCACTCCATTTAAGAGGCGGAGACAATAGCCCCCAGGCGCATGCAGGATCGATCGAGGAAGACGAAGGCTTCCAACCCGTGCATGCGCGCTTCGTGCGTGCGTCTGCCGCTGATGCACTGCATGCCGCTACCATGGGTAGTGTAGCTAGCCATAGTGTCTACTAGTGCGCGTACCACTGCTACTTTGCGTTACAGTACTCGTCGTGTATGCAGGCAGGGCCGGCATCTAGGGTTGACCCTTGCATCTGCAGTAACGTCTCAAGTCATATCTTGTTCGTGCGGGCATGCACGACATGATCTGGAAACCTACTGCACGCGCACATCCGATCCACTTACGTGCAGTGCAGAGTTTTGCAGCATGTCGATCGGCTTTGTTGAAACGAGTCCAAATGTGTGCCTTGCCATTGATATGTCACACCATGTGGATCCACATGCATTGTGGAAACCTGTCCAAATAACTCTCCTGCTGTGGAGTCGGAGCTGTCGCGGACGGCGTACGATGACTTGTATGGGGGTGGTCCGGTCGCAAAGATATTCGTCAGCGCGGGTCCTGCTCAACCCTCTCCGGCCGGAACTATTGCGTTGGTAGTCAGATTTCTACGCGAAAATCCATTTGTTTGCCATAGACAACTGGTGTGAGCTTCACTAGGCCACTTTGACAAGGTTCCACTAGGTGGTCGGAGTCCGTGAAACCGGAATTGCTGAAGAGTGTTGACGATGACACTCATGGGCAACTTGCGGCGACCATCGTTTTCAGCGGTGTGTGTAGGCAGGTTTTGTTGGTAGGCAGGGTGGCTGAGTGTACCCTTGTGATGGTCGTGTTCCACGCGGTGAGGGTGTTTGTTCCTTTTTTGGCTGCTTTTTTGCTAATTGCCGGTCAAATCAATTCTTCTTAACTAATGAAAATGGCAAGTATTTTATCCTTTTTTTAAATGTACCCGAAACGTCTCTATTGTTACTTTTTGCCTATTTTAATAATTCTATTCATATTTCTATCTAAGGACATCAAACTGGATTCCATAGTCCAACAATAATCTAAACATAGGAAAAATATAATTAAAATCTGACAAGTTCTAGTAGACAACATGACTCTGAAAGTACTCGTGTTTTCTTAGCGTCCGCGCATGCTCGACTAGATCATCTTGCAGGGTATTACGAATTTTTATATGCATGGCAAAAAAAAATCAAAAAACTTGGTCGGGACGCCATGATGTGCCTCGACAAAAATGCACTTGTACTCAAACAGCTGATCAAACACCATACCACAGCTCGCTCACTCTACATCTACATGATCATGTTGTGCATTATAACATAACGCGGGTATTGATGATCTAGCGGCCATAAGACGTACAAACCCTGTTTGGAGCGCCCGCTCCATATCTCTCCGGGCACCTGCACTGTGAACATGTACTGACGTACGCATTCACGCAAGATTTGGGTCCTCGGGCACTGTTTTGCTTGTTGACTTGTACTGGGTTTTAAGTACTTTACAGCGTGAGACTGGGAGGGGAGCATCGACACAACGAGCTGCCAGTCAGCGGCGTGCGCGCGCACGGGCATGTACCGCTACAGCCAGCGAGGATGCATGAGGAGGCAGTCGGGATCCGGAAGCTAGCTAACGGATCCGACGACGTGATCGCGGTGCGCGCGGGGTACACGACAGGACATGACATGACTGGACCTCCACAGTGGCTGGCAGCGGCGACGACGCCATGCACGGCCGGCCTGTGTGCGTGCGGCTGCGACTAGACGGGATGTCGGTGGCGTTCTGAGCCCGCCGGACACGAGGAAGCCCCCTGCCGGAAAGTGCCCAGCAGCTGTCCCCTCTTCTTCCTCGCGCCAGTAGAAGCCGCTAGCTGTCTCGTCTGTTTTGGTGTACTGTTGTTTCTTTTATACTTGGGAAATGGTGTGTGCGCTCAGCTGAAGTCATGGATGGACCGACCAAGGATACGACTTCCTGTCGCTGGCAATTCGATTGCGTGTTACGTCTACGTATCACTCGGTGTGACCGGCCGGGGAAAGGCAGGTGGGGTTTGTAATGGATTCAAATGCTGGTGAAAAATGTAGAGAAAACAGTTAGGACCAAGGATAAAATGTTGAAAGACCCAACGTTAAATTAATAACATCATAAACGGCTAAACAGATACAAATTGCTCAGCCTAACTTAGAACAAAGCACTACACACACTCACACAAAAAACAGGGCCAAACAACGTACATCACCGCCACTATCCACAGAGATGCAAACAGGCTTAACACGGAAGCCCCAAAGAAAAACGCCTAGGAGATTACAAGGGAAAAACGAATATCACCGCCACTGATCACAAAGCTGCAAACAGTCTTAACAGAGAAGCCCCAAAGAGGAACGTCGAGGTGCAGAACAAGTGACTTTGGCAGAGAAAATCGAGCGAGATGATGACGCACAAGTACCGCATCCGTCACCACATCACCTCTAGAGAGCAACACACCATGTACTCCAAGGCGGGGTCTTCAAGAAGAGCAGAACGCTAGAGCGCCGCCACCGCCCGATCCAATGGTTTTGGATTTTCATCCAGAACTTAGAAGGACAAAAAGAAGCCGCTACGACGTCTTCAAGAAGGGGACGACGTCAATGGACATCGACATCGAGGCCCAACAAGACCCCGAGCAAAGGTTTTCCCTACACTCTCCGCCTTCTACACGTGGCACAGAATGTCGCCAAGCGACACTTGGACCACTGCCACAACACGCCACTCACCAGCCACCACGTCGCACTCACACCCGTGGTCACCGGCCAGGGCACCTGAGGCTGAGTCAGTGGCACGCCCGCCAACCAAGAAGACTCCCAACATCCAGGGCTACCGCCCCGAGTTACAATCTCTGCGCACCGCTGAGATGAAGCGAGACAACGAGAGAGGGATCCTCCACCAGATCGGCGACCAGCAACCCCACGGCTACCAGCGGCAACAAATTTCGGGCGAAGGTTGAAGGGCTCGAAAAGGGACCGGGCCCCTGCCCCGTCCCAAGCTCAAGGCGGAACCTGTTCGGAAATTGGTTAAGGGGGTTGATAAGAAGGATAAAGTACAAATCCGAGTTAGAGTTTGCCCTTTGCTCTTGGCCATTTGGAATATAAGCAACAACTATATCTTTAACAATGCAAAATCAACTTCCTTTATGCAGGTTATAACACAGGCTACTGACTGGATCTGTATGTGGTTCCACCTACAACCCATGGAGAAGCGCGACGTTGTGGCTACTAGGTCAACCGCCTGGAGTTGGTTGCGCGGGATTTATACATCCAATACAACACAACTGGCGTTTTGATACCAAAATAAACATGTTGATGCAATGTCGTTTCATGTTGTCTTTATTGTTTAGATGGTTATGCATGTATCGACCCCGTGTGACCTATGATGTAATATTTTGTAATAACTTAAGTCTAATAAATTTATAAAGGCTACATGCATCAATCGATACAGAGGCTAGTATGGATATAGAGTTAAGACGAAATGATGAATACAAGTAACAGAAAACTAGGAAGATACATGCAATTATACTGCTGCATACCGCCATCGCCGCAACTATCAAGCACACACGTCTTCGTCAGCACCGGAGAAGAAAAGCACCAGCATTTGGTCCACATCTTGACGCTGAATAAATCCCTTGCCACGAGGCGTTAATGAGACGCACCAGCCCCGTAAGGCTAGATCTAAACCGATAAAAGAACATCAACTGGAGGAGCTCTCCAAGCCTCTTCAACGTCGGATCCGATACCAACGTCACCCCACCATTCAACAGGCGGCCAGATCCCCACCGTTTTTGCAGATCTGCAGCAGTCAGCACCACCATACTCCAAGAGCAACCAATCCCCGCCGCCATGCCAAACTGCTCAAACAGCTTAAACTCCACATGAAAAAATGGAAAAAAATGGACCACTGTAACCGGTCCCTTCATCACACGCATTCCCATCGAGTCGTCTATATAAGGCCGATGAAGAACATCCCAATAGGAAAAACTCAAGTGTTTTTTTTTTTGAATTTAACTCAAGTGTATATTTGTCAGCACACTTTCACAGATCAATCGAACACCACTACCAAACAGGAATAGGGTTGTTACCCGTGTACATCCAAGTCTTCGAACCTGTATACATCGTTGAGGCACCCATCGGATGTTAGCCTCATGGCGATGCTGAAAAGGACATCTACTTTGAAACGGAGGAAGTAGAACCCACCCTCCTCAAACAAATTGTTATCTCTTGCGGATGTCGAGTACCATCCAAGTTAAACAAAAAACACGTGATATTTCATTGGAGAAAAATGTGTGGCTGTGCTTACAAACAATTCATGTTCTAATAGTCCCTCAAAAAAATTATGTTCTAAGAGGATCATCCAGACCAAGGTGATCAATTTGTAATCCAGAGCATGGAACTACTACTGTGTAGCACTACAACTCCCAGCCTCAATACAGACTCACCATATATAACCGCATCAGTAATGCATATAGAAATAAAAGTAGAGCTATACATGGAACTAACAAGGGCCATGGTATCCTTTTAACTGAGTAACTGATTAATGCCAATTATTACTATACGAAGGACGGGCGATATAGGTATGGAACAATTTCATGGTCCACGGTTCAAAGAAAATATACGATAGAGCTATTTTCACCGTTACTAAGCAGTAGTCAAAAGGTTACTCAGATTTACCCTGCCGATATGTTCAAACATGTCAGAGACGCACGGGTGGCCTGATTAGCAGAAACAACAGTTTTCCAGGAATTTCTGCCATGCTTTTGGGTATGAACTATGGGTGTGCCGAGACTAGATCACGGCCCTGAGTGACAGCACGTTTGGTGGTGATGCTCTTTTGATGTTTTGCATCATCTTGGGAGTTCCCTTGCACCATCTGTGTGGCTAATAGCATTGGCTAAAGCAGAAAAAGAAGCCCCTTGGCTTGTCTTCTATGTGGCCTTTAGGCGTGATATCACCTCGAGAAGCCATTAGTGAGCTCGTCCCAGGGGATTCAGGAGGTAAGATTGTGTTCTCCGAACTGAATGTGCGAGCCGGGGCCATATGTTCAGGTGGTGAAAGGGTGGAGAGGTAATGGAGAAGCATTTGCACAATCTGGGTGAAGTTTGGTCTGTCGCTTGGGTCTTCTTTCCAGCAGGATGTTAGGATTTCTGAAAGCTCCTCCGGCAAATTATCTGCACTTGGTCTGATGTTCTGAAGAAAATGAGGTTTCATCAAGTCAAATTACAAATATATATATGACACTATGGAATACTGAGGCTAATAAAAAAATATTCAGAACAATCAGAACTCCCTGTAACATAAGTAGGTTTAAGAAAGTCACAAACTGCAAGTGTTTATAATTAAACTCCACACAAATAATATTACCTTGAAAGCAGCAGCATATGCAGCTTGCAGGTTAGACATGCCCTCGAAGGGCAGTCTATTGTGAAGTAGTTCCCATAACACAATTGCAAAGCTGTAAACATCTACTTTATGGTTGTAATGCTTCTTTTCTCCATGTCTTAATGTGACTGTGCTGTACAACTGTTGAGATATTTCAGGTTAGTTACCACACAAACAAAAGGGTTTAAAAACTGAAAAATAAATAACTGCAGTAGCAGAAACCTCTGGAGCCATCCAACGGTAGGTTCCTGTTTCCGCAGTCATCATCTCTGTTAATGTCTCTTCTCTTGCTAAACCAAGGTCAACAAGTTTAACTGTTCTCTGGTCAGCAGTAAGCAGCAGGTTCTCTGTACAAGGAAAGGGAAAAAACTACAGACTCAGGATCAACTTTATTTGCACAAACAACTCCTCGGGCAGATCATTGGAGATTGAAGTAGAAAAGATTAGCTTATAGAAGATTTAGTCAAGACTACAGAGTAACAGCCCAAGGAGATGATATACGAACTCACAATAAAACCAGATGTTACCCGCTGAAATAACATATCTCATATGCATTGTTGACCATATCTGGTCTAAACATAATGGTGTGTACGCTGTAGCTAACTGCAAACCTGATACATGCTAACAAAGTGCAAAACAACATGGCACAAGTCACCATCTACTGAACTACCACGACTCCTATTCCTCTGTTCCTCTACCTTATGCATCACCTTTATCTTGCTCAAGAGAATATCCTCCAGCATTTTGAAGTACCAACATCCAAACACAAAATATTTACGAAATGGAATAATTTATCCAAATTAGGATGAGTTCTTCGATCCAAGACTGCACCCATTTCACATCATGTTCAATTCGATGCAGCAAAAACAAGGTGACCAAAATTTAGAACAATACTATATAGGCACATGGATCTAACATATTTTAGAGACGTACACGTAGCAAAATCTAGGGAAGCCAAACCTTCAATCCAAGATCCAACAGATTTAAAATATAGAATGCACGTATCATGCTTGGGTCTTCCTCTATCTTACTAGACTACTAAACCCCAAATCATACCTCATATTTCTAAAGATGAGATGCAAATATCCCTCAACACTGACTTCTAAATTAAAAGTAGGAGACAGTGAGTGTTAGTCACGAAAAATAAGCAGGACACAATTGCCCGAGACAGAAACAATAAAAGGTACATGCAATTATTGCCTGTGATTAGTTGCTAGCTGAATAACGAAACTACTCGTGCACACTGGACAGGCAGTCTCAACGACAGGCCCACACTATGCATCATGATGGTCTAAATGACGTACACTCGACAGGCCCAAAGAGAGAGGTATGCATCAGGTTGCAGGATGGATGCTCAATTTGACTGTCTTTTCTCCTACTGAACACCCGAATCTGAGTTGGATACTGACACCGTGTCCATGTCAGAGTGATATTCTCCTGTCTCCTTATTTTTACCAAATAGAACACCTAAATCCAAGTCAGATCCAAACACCTACATACGGGTTATACTTGACACTGAGAGCCACTGTTTCCTACTTATATATGCAAATGACACGCTATTTACTATGTTTTGCGATATCTTAGTTTCTTACTAACAAAGATATTCCGTTAGCCAATGCATGTGCACAAAAATTATATTGTTAAGAGGCGGAAGCAGAACATGTCAGTATTATTATAGAATAGATTATGCATGCCTACACACTTACAACGCCTGCACTTTGAGCGTTGATCCATTAAATTCTCAATATTCATAGAATGGGACTTGATGACATAAACTACATTTGCCTACACATCTGCTTGAGTAATCAAACTGCATCTTGCTACTTGCTTGTTCCACTGTACATGTAATAATCGAGGAACCTATGAATGCTTCAACGTATCAAAATGTATGGACAATTCTACTTGCTTTGGTGACATAAACTATACTCTTCCGTTGGTATCCCCCTCCCCTTCTTCTCTTTTTTTTCTTTTCTTTCCGCACACGACATGTGGTGTTTGTGTAAATTTCCCATTGGTTTCTTTTTTAAACAACTTCCTAGCATCTCCTTAACTTCGTTCTGATGGCAGAATGCCACACAAACTTGAACGGATGCAAAACACTGCTACATATAATGCCAAATGTAAAAATAACAGTACAACACATCAAATGTACCCATGCAAATGCAAATACACATGCTTATGCAATATGAGATTTGATGTGCAATATCATGAACATTAAAGTGATACTAACTCCGTTCCGATGAATAAGGCTTATAAATTTAGTCAAAAGTCAAACCTTACTAAGTCTGACCAAATATATAGAAGAAAATATCAGCATCTATGATATTAAATAAATACATTATAAAAATATATTTATGGTGATGAATCTATTGGTATTGATTTGGTATCATAAATGTTCAATTTTTTGCCAAACTTAGATATCGTTGACTTTTGACTAAATTTATACGCCTTAGTCACTGGAACGGAGGGAGCACCTGTAAGTGTACTGCATAATTTGACCAAGTAGAGGAAGAGGTGGGAAGTCCCATAAACCCAAACAGACAGTAAAATGGAAAATCTTACCAGGCTTAAGATCACGATGAATGATCCCATGTGCATGCAAACATTCCATGGCTCGGGCAATGTCCAATGCAAATCCAACTGCTACCCGAGGCTCCAAGTTCCTAGGCCGTAAGGTGACTAAATATTTCCTCAAAGAGCCTCCCACTAATAGCTCGGTCACCACCACCATGACAGGCTCTAGGCAAGCCCCAATAAACTGAAAAACAGGAAAATATAGTTTTCAATATCCAAAAGCACCCAACACTTTCAGCATAATGAAAGAATGACAATAATCAGAAAGAACAAACCTTGACAAGGTTCTTGTGCTGCACCCTTGACAGCATGGTCACCTCTCTCACGAACCTACCCTGTCTCTTGACCACCTCCTCAGGGGTGTCCCCCTTGTGCACAATTTTGATGGCAACATTTTGATTCTTGTACCTAACAACCACAGCATCAATCAAGAGGTAAATTGTAAGCAAATGATTCTTACAAATCAGTAAATTCTAGATAATAGTGCAAAGAGATAAGCCTTACTTCCCCTCATAGACCTTTGCATGCCCACCCTCGCCGATGCGTGGTCCAACAAAGAGAAGCTTCGGGTCGATGAGCCAGTTGGGGTCAATTTGAAGGCCTTCACCCGCATAGAACCCGCTCCCTGACTCCATTCCAGCCACAGTGGATCCACTTTGGGTCTCGTGGGTCACACGACCCCACTAAACGCTTAAATAAAAGATTGTTCTTAGCAAAATATACCATTAGCATGTTGAGAAGCTCACAGAATATAGAAGTGTCAAGTGTATCCAAGAAATTATACTTTTAGAAGTATTCAAAAGTTTCTTCAAAGAATATTTTGCTTCAAAAAAAAAATATTCGCAAGTTAGTAGATAAGTATGTAAGGATAGTGTGAATAATATGCATTAAACACCTCAAAGAAAATAGGTATAATCTAGAAGCATCCAATGCATTCGGCAATTTATAAACATGGTTCACATGCTACCATGATTCCTTCAAGTTCACGGCAAGAAGAACAAGCTAGTCACAGCAAGAAAAAAAAATTATATATACGTTCAAAAAAAATATATGCATGCAGTAATAAAAATCTAATCAATGGATATTCCATATTCTAATTAATGGACTGACTCGGTGAAGCTGCTTGAATGTCCCGCACAAAATCACAGCAACTTTAAAACTAAAGCACATCTCTACCAACTCATACGAAAAGAAATAGCATCCGCATTGCATCACGACGAGATCACCATCTCGTAACTACTCGAAGCCTGCTCGGCGCGGATCGAGCTAAGCCAGCCAGCACGCAGCGATCTTGCCAAAATAAAGATAAAAAGACGGACAGAGGCGCCAGCCGCCACGCCTACAGTTAAACAGCATCCTTGACCCCATTTTAGTCCACGCTTTGCCGCGAAGCTTTTCACTGTCAAAACCGGCGTCACAGGGGGAGAGATGGAAACGCGAAGGGCGTCGCAGCCCGACTGCCGGCCCATGGACTCTAGTCTACAGTGAGAACTGCTACTAAGAAGCGGCAAAGAAGCGAGCTTGCGGCGAGCGGTAATCTAGCGCGTGCAGGAACCGGAATCGGGCGGGATCAGGCAGATTGGTCGGGAATTAGGACAGGGCGGGAGCAGAGCTTACCAAGCAACCCCGGATCTCCCTACCGCAGGAGCGCGAGGAGCCTAGGCCGCCAGGCGTCGGGGGAGGTCGCCTCCGGCGCCTCTCGAGCAGCAGCAGCGGCAGCAGCTCGGCGCCGGGCGCCGCATCAAGCGGAGGAGGAGCTAGCTGGGAGCCCGACCGCGCGCAGGTGAAGCGGTGGCAGAGGCAGAGCAACGCGGAGAGAGAGAGATGGAGATGGGGATGCGAGAGCGTGGCGGTCGGTCGGAGCGAGGCAGCGTGCAGCCCGTGAGGAAGGGTAAAACGATGGGTGAGATCGAGAGATTTCAGTGACTATTCGTCTTTCCCATTCTATTCTCTCTCCCTCACTAGCCCAACCCCCACTCTTGTTCCTCTCCTTAGAGAACTAGGCAGAAGCCTAGTTGGTAGGGTTACTATGGTTGTGGTGCATCATCCTATTTATCGGAGTTCGAATTCTGTCATGAGCGAATTTTCGATACGAAGCGCTAGATCTATGCGGCTAGAGCTGACACCCACATGATAGCCGTTATCAGAGCCACTATTTTGGCTATCGAAACTCTGTGGTGCATAATGGTGTCGAAACTGTGTATTATTCTACTTGACGCCTCTGCCACAAAGCGACCACATTGTATAACATGATGTCGATTTTGGAGTTGTCGCTCCGGCTTCACACCGGCCCCGAGACCACACACCAGCCGAGCCGACTACTCAACGAACTCCTTGAGACGCTTGCTTTGTTGATAGAGTTTTGGCACTTAGTTTTACTCGTTCATCCCTACATGGTTAGAGGATATGTAGCTTTGAGGGTCAATATCTGATGTTTAATGTACAACACGGAGTTTAAAGGAAGGAAAAACATTCATCAATAATAAATGAATCATGAGCCATAAAAAATATAGCGTGGGCGCGTAAATAGGATATTAGATGGACCGGACGCTAGGGATGAGAATGCTTAATCCACCGCTTTTCATACCACATGTAGTGCTATTCAAATGTATCATGACACCGGAAAGTCACTTTGGCTCCCGAGGTTCAGTGCTCTCTGTATTTTACAAATTTGAAAAAGTATATTTACAAGTTTCCAAAAAGTATGGATAAAATCCCAGAAGTAGTAAATAAATGGATGCTACTAGCATGTAAAATCTCAACGCGAAATTATTTATATTGTAGGCTACATAAAAATGACAAAATCTTGTATATTTTAGAGATTTGAAAGTGTGTACTCAAATCCACGCATTTGTCATTTATGTGTAGATCAGAATATGAAGTTTCTAAACTAAATTTTACACATTTGGGGGATATATCATTAACAACATACATGATTTTTTATTCTAAATTTAGAAAAACTTGTAAGCATGATCTTTTAATTTCATGAAATGCAGGGAACACTAGAGCCCAGAGTAAGAAATCTCCTCTCGACATGACATGTGCTATAACTAGTAGCCTTAATTAGCATAATATGTATGGAAGACTGAAAGTTTGGAGTAGATATGAAAAAATAAAACAAACGATAAACTAAGGAGTAGGAAGTCAGTGGGTAGAAATTAGCCAAAGGGTGGAAAACGAAAGGTGTGTGTGCAGGAAAGTCCAAACGCGGCATGCATGGACCAAGTCGGCCGAATTAGCGTTTGATCGATCATTGCGGCCGCGATCCTCAAACCATGAGTAGCATTTTGGCAGGGATTAATTGCTGGGAGAGAAGCAACTCGGTCGTCGGTGGCTAAAGAAAGCTTGACACGTTGCAGCGTCAGCCATGAAGCTCACGCAAATAACCATGATCTCATGATGATTGCTTAAGCCAAGTGTGGCGGCAAAACCCATTTGGTTGAGTGAGTCCATGATTGGGATCCGGCCAATGAGCGTGAGCGTGAGTACATCCACGATGGCGATGGATGGATAGGGATAGCTATACGTGTGTTGCCAGTTGGTGGACAGGACACAGGCACGAGTGAGAAGCTCGCGCGAAGCAGCGTGAGATCTCTTTTTGTGTGTGTAATAAATTATACTACTACTGTATGT
Organism: Poa pratensis; assembly: GCA_947311845.1. Lineage (NCBI taxonomy): Eukaryota > Viridiplantae > Streptophyta > Magnoliopsida > Poales > Poaceae > Poa > Poa pratensis. The sequence continues at coordinate 57,510,649 of CAMZMU010000034.1, read as the reverse complement.
CGGAAACAAATAGTCTACCATTTCTTTTTTACAGCCGTGTCAGATCTAACGCAATCCTCCATCAGCAGGGCATTAACAAATGAAAGTCAGAACCGGAGCATCGTTTTCATAACGATTATTAGCAATACTATCGCTTGAGCACGTCCAGGGGTTTTGATCGGGTCGCATGGATGAAATTTACCGGAATCAAGAAACAGAGGAAGGTGACAGAAATGCAAGCTGCGGCATAAGAAAATTACAGCAACTGTTATTTGTGTCTAATACTCCCTCGATTTCTTCTTACTCCGTATATTAGCTTCGTCTTCCAAAGTTTGACCAAGTTTTATAAAACAATAGTATTAAAATTTACAATACCAAATCAGTATCTTGCAATTCAACATTTAATATATTTCCATGTTGTGTCTATTTGGTATTGTAGGTACTGATATTTTCAAAGTTGGTCCAACTTTATAAAGTTTGACTTAATACAAACCTAATATGAAAGTGAAAAAGAATCGAGGAAGTACAAGAAAGCTAGAAAATCAATAGGGTAATTCAGGGAAAACACATAGAAGTGTATCGATCCTACGCAAATGAGTGCTAAAAACAGACGTGGACACTGAAATATCAAAGGGCTAGGCTCGATCACCCTCCTCACGCCTGGATGATTTGGAAACACCACAATGCCTACGTCTTTGAAGGTACCCGGCCCTCTGTCCAAGCCCTCGTGGACAAGATCAAAACGGAAGCGACCCTCTGGCGGGAGCTCATGGACTTCGAGTTGTATTGCCATAGGCTCGATCACCCTCCTCACGCCTGGATGATTTGGAAACACCACAATGCCTACGTCTTTGAAGGTGCCCGGCCCTCTGTCCAAGCCCTCGTAGACAGGATCAAAACGGAAGCGACCCTCTGGGATGTGCAAGAAAGCTAGAAAATCAATTGCCATCCACCTGGGATGTGCACCATGATGTATGCTTGTTACCCCTTAGAAGGTTGTAACCAAACTCTTATCTTTTCAATGAAATGAAACGCAAAGGTCAATTGCGTTTTCTCGAGAGAAAAATATCGATGGAATTTGAGCGTGAAAAAGCGATATTGGAAATTTCTGTGCACCGTCCCTTTGGTTGAAGGACATTAACAGGAAAAGCTCATTTGGTTGAATCCCCGGAAATTTCTATAGAATCCTACATGGGACCATCTTGTTACTCGTAAAATTAGACATTCTTGGTCACATGCCACGTCTGCATCATGGGTGGTTTTATACAAGACGAAAGCACATTTGCATGGACTTCCAACAGGAGACCAGGCCAGTGGGTCGCAAAACCAATTGCTTACATCTGAAGCATGTTCAGTAGATTCATGGAAGTCCACAGACCTCCATTATCATCCGCTAGGAGCCACATGTGAGGAAAGTAGAGGCGAGTTTGACCCAAGAAAAGGAATCAATTTTCTACCATGAAGTGGCAGCCAAATCGGTGGCAGTAATCGCAATCCAGAAGTGGTAGCAACTGTCACTGGTAAAGCGGTGCCATTCCCAGCCATTCAAGTCAAAAAAGGCTAGAGAAATCCAGTAGGATAGTCAGTCTAGCTACACGGATGGCCTCGTTGTGATCCGAGAGAAATTACCATACATAAGAAATTACCACTTAGTTTACATGGCCCAGGTATGCAGTGTACTGAGAACTGTATTAACCTTCACACTGCCTGGATTTACAGCGCCAACAGCAAGGGACTAGGTCCAGACTTAAGAAGAGGTCTAGTGCGACTATAGCTATCGCAGAATATGAGATCATCGCCGTTTGTATAAGCAAGGTTTCAACTGGGGCCAGTCAATGTTTTCCACCACCTTGCTCTTTTCCTGCGGAGTCAAGTCAAGCCACAGAATACAGTGTTACAATATATTCCAACTATGTCAATGATGCAATTGTTAATTGGATAGAGCAGGTAGGGAAAAAAGTGACCAACCTTTTTCTTGAAATAGAACAGGACGAACATTTTGTTGTTCACATCCTGCAGAAAGGAACCAAATTAGCAGTTAGAACTTAAAATTACCAGAGCACTCTTCTCTTTTCAGATAAATTATGCCTGTATGATTATGTCAATACAAAACAGACTGTATATGTAGATCACCACACCAAGTACGTCCGAAGCTATGACATATTATATATAAAAAGAAACCGCAAAGTCCAAACAAAACAAAAATCTGTCATGTGGACTTTCAACCATGGAACATAAAAGGATGCATCAATGGGAACAGTTTCCAAAACAATAATTGCATACTAGATCCACACTCTTTGTGGGCATTAAGAACAGATCAGTTCTTGAAGCATATCTCAAGGATGAAATGTTTACAACTGTGGCAACCTCTCATGGTCCATTAGTAGTGAACATACTAAGCATAACTTCTGCTTCAAATACTACCAACTTGTGTACCCGGATAAACAAAAAATCATACTTTAGTATGAGCATATGAAAAATTAGTTTTCAAGGATACACGCCTTTGGAATGATCTTTAATTTCAGTTACTTCAGCATGATAAGAAACAGGGTCGGTCCTATGATGTGAAGCAACATATGCAAGGAAAGTACACTGTATAATGATAAAATCTAATAGCACTGTATGGTGCATGCAAACTGCAAAGGTGAAGATAAAAAAATCTTACAAATTAGAAGAATTAACTGCACCAGCAGAAAACAGTGCAGATAATAGATCAAGTTCCCTACAAAGATTGTCTAACACAAACAGGGTATATGCAACGATTTTATCTTGTTTATAGCAACTTATTTTTCAACCCAAAATTCATACGCAAATGAAATTGATGGGTACTATTTAAGTCGTTATTTCATAGGCAAATAAACAGAGTGTGTGGTCTTTTTTCACATATGAGCTCCTGGAGTCTAGACTAATTTGGGTACATGAGGAAGCTGGCAGGGTATGTAAGGAAGCTACCAAGCAGACGAGCACTGTATTATCTTGAAATACTTCTGGGCTTTCACTATATAGAATTACTACATCATGGTTATCAAGATGAGATCCACAGAGGAAATCTTTGAAAATAGTAAATAGAAACCTTTGTTACAAGGGAAAAACCAAGCTGGCTGATGGCTTCAGAAAACTTATCAGGATCAGCACCTCCAGTGTTTGGGTCTAGCCTACTCCTCACTTCCGCAATAAGCAACCAACCACTGCATAAAAAAATGTGTGAATACAAAAAAGGTGAGCTATAGACCGTTCATACTAAAAGTGTAGCAGCTAATCATTAAGCAAACCTTGGCTTCAGGACTCTATTCGCTTCCTGTAGGTAACTCGGAAAATTGGTTCCCATCAAAGAAAAACAAAATATTGCCACATCTACAGAGGATGGCTCCAAAGGGGTCTGTGAATAAATGACAGGACATTTAGTTAAGGTAACAAGGCGGGTACCAAAAGAGACATTGTCGTGTTTATCTTATATACTTGGTTCTTAAGACGTTTGACGTCTATATTTTCCAAAGGGAGCAGTGCATAAGATTGGAAAAAAAATATGTCACAGGAATATACTTGATGAAGTCACCAGCGCATAACAATCAGGAGAACAACAGATCATCAGAGTGGATTGCATTGCTGATAATTTGGGTTACCCAACATTTCAACTTCCTAAAAGTCAGTAAATGTTTCCTAAAGGATATTGCCGTGAAATACTAAAGAATAGATGAAGCATTTTTTCTCTATGTATTGAATATTGGTGAAAATGAGAAGAATACAATATTAACATCAGGAAGATTATGTGCTGAAAGATCAATCATGCAAAAGGTTTTTCACGATTGTCAGTCCCACATGGTGGTTCCCACTTATGGAGTACAAAGATCAAAAATAAAGGAGGACCATTCCACATATATACTTATGTAGCATGAGCTAGCAGCTTGCAGTTGAAAATAGATCAGAGATTGCATCGCCAGGAACTGGAAAAAGTGATGCATAGAAATAATCCACAAAGATTGAGCACTCAATTTTGTCAAGCACCAAGCCATGTCATTAACTTCACTTGACCGTGGAGCCTTGGAAGTATTGATCCAGCATTTATTTTCTAACAGAAGCCCAAGCGATGGAGACAAAGACCCAAATCAACACAAGAACAAAAGTAAAAGAAAAAAACATTTTAGTTAGGCAGCACAACTTTCCAAATGAGGCAATCTCAGCCACGGCACACCTCACTTCAATGAAACGACTTAAGCACAGACAGCATCTCGAGCACGAACAAAAAAAAGAGAACATAACAACCACTATCGTACCACAGGAGAGAAGTGAGGAGGCAAGCTAAAAGAGAAAGGCCCTACCAAGACTGTCGGATGGAGGGAAGGGGAGGGGAAATTTCAGTGAATATATTAGGAGTGCGGGAAAGATGGCCTTGGTTGGGAGATGACTACTTGAGGATTCCATCATGTAAAACTTGAAAAGTAGCAGATAAAATGTGCAACTGCAAGTAGCTACAAAACTAACATAGCCAAAAATGCCAAGGTGTTGCACGAGAATATTGTCGGTGTTCCTCATATTATACTTAGGTCATTCTGCAGTATCCCACACTGTTGTTCTTAAGATTATGAATAATAATGAAGAAGACAACGACAAGGATAACAAGGAACTAACAGAGAATAACTGTAGAAGTGTGCCTGAAGCTAAAATGAAAGTTGACAAAAGGAGCATATCCTAAACCACTGAAAGACCACAAAATACATGTGGTTAGTGCTTACATGAGCCATATCACAAGCGATCACTGAAGGGTCGTCTGAAACAAGGTCAATGGAGAAGACCTTGTTCTTCACGTTTTTAGCAACTGCTGCACTACCTGAGTACAATGTGAATGGCACTATCATACTTGTGCAGGGAAATAACAAGAGATGAATTGCAAGAAAGTGCCAGATTCGAGAAAGTAATTTCTTAGCATTATTACCACAGCCAAAATCAGCAACGGTCCATGATTTATTATGACTCTTCAACCAATTAATTATTACATTGACTGGCTGCTCTGGCCAATGTGACATCTGCTCTTGATATCCTGCATGATACTAAAAGATAACAGAGTGAAATTTCAACCACGTATCAGATGAATATGGAGTTGCTTCCCAGGAACATCTATGCAGCAAACTTTCCTCATATCGATCATTGCAAGGTAGTTTCAGATGGAATATGCAAACAAGAAACCATGTTAAAAAAACAAAGAACTGTGATGAAGAGACCCATACGGATGGAAGCAAAAGACCACTCAAAAAGACAAAGATGGAAGCACAAGAAAAATAAACAATGGACACTGAATTTCTGTGTTTGGGATGTCACATATCCTCACATGCAACACCTCACCCCACCCAGATACTATATTTATTGTAAGGAACCAATGTGCTGACAAGACAAAACCATATATTCTAGCAGATGAAAATGTTAATATGGTAGAAGAAAAAAAATACATAGCATACCACATCAAAAAGCTTAGGGTCGTCTTTAAAGTAGTCAAATGCATCCTGCCCACTGAAAAAAGATAAAGCACATTGAGAAGAAGTGTAAAACACGCGAATGTTGATGCTCTAGTTCTATGGGGGTTCTAGTATTCCAACTCCAAGAGTAAAGACACACACACACGCTTGGTTAATGAGAAAGCAATCCCATGTTTTCACTAGAGATGGGATACAATTAGCAGTACCAGGTCCAACAAGCATGGAGAATATTTCTGGTGTTAAGGTTAACAATTGTTATATACAACTTTTATCACATTTCATGATCAATATTTAGCAAATATTTGTACCAAAACAAATCTGGTTGGTCGTGAATACCATATACTTCAAATATAAAACTGAAGTGTTACCATGTTCTTAAGCTTTATTATTGGCTAAAACTATCCAGTTAGAGAAAGTAGAATACAGGCCTGCCAAGTACCAACACATCAACTAAAACAAAATGATGTGTTTTGTGGAAAGAATGCGAACCTGCAGGTGTACAGTTTCTCATTTAACATTCTGAAATGGCCTCCAGATAATCTCGCACGCATCTACAGATATACGTCACCACACAACAAATCATTAAATTAAGTAATGAAAAAATGTCAAAGAAAGAAACAGAAGGTATAACCAACACAATCATAACGATACCAATATGTTCTCTTTTTTTCCTTTTGAGAAAAGGGTTTTCATAGATTTCTATTACTAGAAATCATAGGTGTTCAATACAACAAAACAAAACCCAGCCGCAATGGCCAGAAGCTTAACCCAATTCATTATAGGTTTACTTGGCTGAAGAAGCACTTTGACATGACTAAGTGACTAAGAAAGGAAACAAATATCTAGCAGCACACAGTTGATGTTTTCAGCCAAACATCATTGCCCGAATGACATTGCCCTGGAATCCCGGTCATTGGTAGGTCAATAAAATTTAGTCCTTAAGAACTTCACAATGCTTCATCATCTTCACTATCCCTGGAGTTGTTGCAGCAATGGCCCCCATTCTCACATCACTAATCATGTTTTGCAACTCCAGCCATCCAAATTACACATAAATTGTGGGATTTGTGACGGGGAAAATTTGGGAGAAAATGCTCATTTATGTGATGGAGCCATGTATTAAATTCAGACAGATACTGAAGAATATTAGGATCTGTAGCTTAGGCATCAACATTATCAACACAGGATAATAAACCTGTTTGTCCTACCGATAACCCCGTACACCGATCACATCCTTAAATATGACCTCATACCTCCCTTTCCGTGTTTAAGTAAATCTCCATTACAAAAAGTCCTGAATGTTTCATACTACTAAAACTGAAGAACATGTTAGAAGAATAAAATGTGTATAGACAAACAAAACCTGATGATTTCGGCACGGGAAAAATGTCGTATCAGTCTTTAATGTGAGTCTACTTCTTTTACATATTCATTTCTGCACAGTGCACATATAATCATAATACCTGCAATTTGTTTATCATAATCGTGTACAATCGTTTCCATGCACGCGTATTCTAATATGTTGTAGTGTTATTGATCTTCTGGTATTTTAGTGAAACGAACAAGTACTCAAAAGTCAAAACCGCCATCGGTTCGTAATTAGGGGTGCACCAAGTCCGCTTTATCATCTCACGGGACACACACCAGTTTGCAAACGAAATGAAGACTCCGCTACCCACACCCCTCATTGTACCCATCCAGCTCCAGGAATCTCTACAACTACGAGGGAATTACCTTGTCGAGGAGGCTGGTAGGCTTGCGTCCCTTGGGTGTGGCGGCGGACTCGCCGGCCTTGCGATGCCGCTTCGCCGGTTGGGAAGGCGCATCCGATGGAGGGGCGGGCGGAGGCGCCTGCTGTGAGGAAGAGTTGGCCTTCTGGCGATTCCTGACTCCTCCTCTACGACGCCGCTTGCGACCGCCAGCAGTCGACTCTTGCTGAGGTTCCATCGAGGAGGGGAGACCGGAGGCCGGCGGCCGTAGTCGGAGCGGCGGCGTGACCTCTGCGGGGTTTGGGGGATTTCGTGCGGATGCTCTGCTCTGCTGCTACGAGTTGCACGGAAGCGGGCCAGCATTACAGGCTTCGCTCGCGGCTGGCCTAACTTCTCAGGGCCTGAGACTCTGGCCCTTAGATAGCACGGCCCATGTATGCGTGCAGTTGGCCCAAGTTTTTACCGACGCACTTACAATTTTCTTTTTTTTTAGTTCTCAAAAAAAAACTTACAATTTTCTTTTGCATATTCTTTAAGAAAAACTGCATTCTTCAAAAAAAAACTCCCAGTCGGAGTACATCTAAAAAAACTCAACTACGGACTAATTTGAAAAACAAATTATTAACATGTTGGTATCATGAGATTCTGTGAGAAAATATATTGCTTTTTGGATAAGAAAAACTGTTAATATGCAGTATGGAATAGATAAAACAAAATGAAAAGCTCGAAGGTATCTTTAGGTCATTAGGTGTGTTTTTGTTCGACTATTAAAGATTTTTGAATTATTTTAATTAACAAAAACAATATTGCAGATGCACTAACAAATACAATCACATACAACAAACTATACATATTTAGGGGTTTCGGAGTCCTACTCCCTCAAACAGTTGTGCATGAAGCGCTAAGATTGGGAAGTATGGAAGCATCAAAATAAAAAGAATTTGGCAATAGCTAGAGAGAGAGAGAGAGAGAGAGAGAGAGAGAGAGAGAGTGGTGTGTGTTTTTATATCTGTTTGTTTTGTTCTCTCTTGTATTATTTGCGGATACACAAACAACACACAATGAAAGAAGTCATGTGTCAATAATGCCCATACTCGTACATAGAGTTGATGCACCAAGCAAACGACTAATTTTCAACCAAAATGATTTTCGACTAAAGTCGATTGAGGATGCACGTGAACTGCCTTTCTTTCCCACTCACTCGGTGAATTGTAAAAGGGTTGCCCCTATAAATAAGTTCATCTCTCTCCGCACTAACATTGTGAGGGTAATTTTAGTCTCACTATTGTATATGTTATACAACCAAACTTAACGAGCCTTTGAATTTGTTGGGATTTTTAGACTAAATGGAGTTTTGCCCATAAAATGCAATAAGTCCCACCGGATTTCATAGGCACATCATATTCATCATAGTTTCACATTAGTGTTTATTATTCATGTAGTTTGATGGAGTTGTTCAGTTGAATATCCACCTAGATAAGGAGTTATACTTGACTATAACTAAATAATGGAGCAGGTCTTGCATTATTAATCTTGTGGAACAAGTTTCACTCAATGTCGTTACTGGTACTAAGTTTTAAAGATACCGTCGGGTGGAGCATATAAGTCATAACCCTTGGTGTTTCATGAGCTTATTATAGATTCAGCCAAACTTCATACAATATGACCAGCGATGTGGCTCATATAGGTGTTTTTTCTCCAAGATCACCATGTAGGACAATGGTTTCGCTCATGGGAGTGAGAGAGAATGTAGTAAGATAAATTCAACATGACTAATAGTATTCTATGACAGAATTGCATTGTTGTGTGGAGTGTAAGTTTCTCTGAACCAATTGCTATGATTTATTTTCTCAAGTCATAATTCACGAGATCTCTGATGAGTGGATTTTACACGCATTGGGATTTTTTATGTTTATTTAAATAAGATTTTGTGATATGTAATGCAAAGTAGCTAATGACAACACATACGAATCATTGCTTTGTACCTTTCGATGCATGCAAAATGCAAGTCATTGCTCATGTTGACTACTTAATTATCTAGACTAATATAAAAAGACCCAGAGGGCGGAGATTCAAAGCATCTGGACCGTACACAAGGTGAATCCAACGGCCAAAAGCAAACCAATGTTTGATGTCAAACGCATTGAGCGCCTTCGCCTCCATGAGCCAAAATCACGCAACTGCTCCAGTAATCACGCCTCCACACCCATCAGCCAAATCAGGCCCGCGCCTCCGCATCCAACTGCCAAATCACGCAACATCGCCGCGCGCCGCCATCCTTCCATATCGCCGGGGGAGGAAGATGCGTACTGGACGCGGCGCAGGGGATGATGGCGATGCCATCGGCGCGTCAGGGCGAGCCTTTATCGATCTACCCGTGCTGGAGGCCGCCGAGTGAGCTTTCCCGCTGACGGCGCCCTCCTCGCGAAGCCCTTGCCCTGGACGAGGTCGCCGCCCAGCACGCACGCGAGGTCGCCGGCCAGCTTGCCTTCGGCCTTCCGGCATGCGCGCGAGGCCCGTCCCCAGCTCGATGACAGGGTCTCGACCCTGGACAGGGATTTCACGCAGGAATTGAAAGGTGAATTGTTGAAATTCGTGTTTTCTGAATTATTTCGTAAATAACCAATTTTGTGAATTTTGTCCTGTAAGCCAATAGCTTCCCGAATGAAATTGTATAAAAAACATAGAAATTGTGGCATGCAGCGATCACCTAGGAAGCTAATTAGAGCTGAGAGGAGGAGGAGCATCGATCTCCCGCTAGAGATGCATATGTGTTGTCGTTGTTCCTGTGCGTCTCCGTCCCCTGATGTGTTCTTTTTCTTAGAGATCGATGCTTGGCGTCCTGGCATGTCGACTTGCTGTTACGTATGAATTGCAAGATGTATGGATGCGTAGCTGCTGGATGTGTGTATTTTTTGTACTTGGGAATTACTAGATTTATGGATGCGTTGCGGCTGGAAGTGAGAGAGATGAGGGAGATTCTTTTAGAGAAACTGAGAGGAAGTGTGTGCGATGCTGTTTGGTATTGCATGAACTAAATTTATCCTCAGTCATGTACGATTGTGCACTATTGCTAAATTATGTGGTTTGTTCTTCCCCTGTGTTCTAACGGTAGGTTCAGTTTGTGTTGTTTAGACTTTAAAATCTCACAAGCACAAATAGAATCCTCTATGTATGGGGAAGAGTTAGTTCTGTAAGTTCTACATAGGTTTCTTCTTCGTTACCTCTTCTATTAGAAACCAAAAATCTGCATGCAAATTGGTTTGACAGATTGCAAGCAGTTATCACTTTACTGAATTTTTCAGAACATAGTTTTCTGCAAGCATTATTAATGTTGGCTGTTGCAGTTTTGTTGAATAATCAGATATAAATTTTCAACAAAGAAGGGGCATGCATGATTTGTTGTCAACTCCCTGATGGCCTGACATAAAAGAAGAAGAAACCATGTTTTGGAGCAGACGGCCAGAAAAACCAAATAGAGCAACCGCAGCTAGCGGTATCTTCTCGCAGCGACAGGGCCGATACCTGTACGCCCAATCGCCATCACCAAGGTCAGCTTCGTCAGCGTCGCCATGACCCTCTCCACCGCCTCTCCACACCAACCGTCCAGAAAGTAAGTACCACATACCCTGTCTCATATTTGGAACACTGTTTCCAGCTGGTTCTGCTAAACGCAAGTTCATCTAGATGCTCAGCTGCATGCGGGCGAATGAAACAGAGTCAAAGTTTGGTAGCATGAACACCGCGCTGCAGGGAGATGTCACCAGCCTGGACCAGTCTCCAAATCTTAAAAAATCCGCGATGATGGCTGAGGAGAGTTTGTGCCTAATGTCCTTGATCAAGTATCCATATGGCGGTCCCTCTTCCCCTCTTCCCCTCGCGTCGCCCCCACCGGCGGCGCTAGGGGCTCCCCTCGAAAAGCGCCCGCCCGCCCTCAGCTGCCCATCCCTGCCGCTGCCGTCGCCGGCCCCGGCCGCGGCGGTGGCGGCGCCCCCACGCTGCCAAAAGGTGGCTGGGGGAGGCTCTCTCGCGCGGCGCAGGTGGTTTGACCGGCCCGGTGGGCGGCGGCGGTCGCGGGCGGTGGAAGCCGAGCCGGCGGGCTCGGGCAGAGGCAGCGGTCGGCGCGGGGGCGGCGGGAGGCGCTGGTGGCAGCGGCGCCGTCCCCCTGCGGCCATGGTGTGAGGCAAGCGCCAGATGGGCTTGGCGGGCCATCTGGGCCCGCCGGGCCCGGATGGATTTTGGACGCGCTGGGCGTCCTCGTCGTCGTCTCTTCGTCGCCTGGTTCGAGTGTGGCGGTGGATGGTGCGGGAGGCTGGCAATCGTGCCGGCGAGGTTGGTCTTCTCCGTGTGGTTGAGGAGGCCGGGGCTGCGTCGACTTTTGGGGCGCAAGGAGCAGAGGCGTGGAGGCTTGCCGGCCTGGGTCGGGTCCGGCAGTGGGCCGATGATGCGCGGCGTTGGCTCGGGCCGGGGGTGCGGGAGGCACGCTGAGCCGTGGCGGCGTGCGGCCAGGGTTCTTGCGGGAGGCATCTTTGCCTCCCGCCGGTGTGCGGGTGGTTGATTTGGTGGTGGTGATGCTTGGCTGATCCGGGTGAAAACTCGTCTCCGATTGTGGTCGGAGCCGGTGATGGCGGCCCCTTGCGCGTCGTCTCCTTCTTGAAGGCATCACCGTGGTGAAGCGTGCACCACCTCCGCTACCTCCGGGGAAACCCTTGATCCGTGGATCGGATGGTGTCGGCGCTTCGGCGTCGTCTCCCCCTTGGGGGCATCATTCTTGGAGGTGCGCACCAGTCGAGGGACCAGTGGTTGGATGTGGGGTGCTTTCGTGGCGTTGCGAGTTGTGTGGCAACGATGACAGTGGTGAGCGGAGCCGAGTCGCGGCATGTCCGTCGTCACCGACAGTCCGTGTTGCGTCCCGCCGTGAAGCTGTGAAGTCGGAGCTGCGTGCCGTGAGGTGGCAGGCTGGCAACGATGACACTTTTTCTACAGTGGCCTCGCGGATTCCGTCGATGCAAGGTGTGCAACTTTCTCCGGTGAAGCTCTCCGTCGAAGTCGGAGCTGCCTCCTCCTCAACGCTTTGGGTTGACTGTTTGGCATAGGCCGACATGGTTTACGGCGTCGGCTGCGGCGAGGGTTTCGTCGGTGGTCGTCGAAGGCGAAGTCGGAATCGCTTGCTCGGGGAGGAGTGACGACGATGACGCTCGGTGAAGACCTCGATGGTGTTTTTCTCCTCGGCGGCGTGCGTTTTCGTGTGGGTAGCCAGGTTGGCCGGGTCTGCCTAGTGTGGTGGTCCATGACCACATTGGTGCAATTGTAACGGTTTTCGGTCGGTTCCCCGTTAATGAACCGGTCAATTCCCCTCCTTCTTTTTTAATAAAATGAGGCAATGTTGCCCGTTTTGTTCAAAAAAATAGTTCTGTTTTTCCTCCGAGCATAGTGGCATAGAGCATGGGGCAGAGATAACTGAGAATAAGCATCACTGGTTTCAGCTAACCACAGTCTATGTGTCTATCTATGACAATGTTATTGTAATAACTATGAGTAATCTAATTTATTTGTCATAAGTGAGTTATTAGTAATCTAATTTCATGTACAATGTGATAGAATATTTGGAAGAAGCTGATCTGAATATGGCTTAAAAACCAAGTGTGTGGGAACTTAAAATTACATTGTGTTGCATCTTCGTAGCAACCAGGTTACCAAGATGTTTGGTTAGGGTCAGGCTCAATACAAAGGAGACATGGCGTCAACCAAATATATTTAAATTTTCTTGCTTACTTTTTTTGGAATCTCCACAAGCGAAGTTGTGGAAATTGATTATCAACCATGCAACGAAACTAGATTCAAATGTGTAGGGAATATAGGTAACATATTTACTCATTCATGTAATATGGTGTTTTTCCTATGAAGTTTGAACTACTCTGGCTTTATCTCCGCAATGTTTTTAGTAGCTTTTATTTAGAAACCTTTGATTGCTGAATGATGCATCCTTAGACTCATAGTCATGAACGCTATTGCGGTGACCCAGCACACCACTGCATGTTGTAGTGTACAAGTCGTTGATGTAACACGCACGGAAGGACCTCTCCGCAAATATTACATCCCTCAGAGTAATACAACAGAAACATAGCCGGTCCAAGGTAACACTATAGGATTACAACATTATTCAATACAAAATCTCGAGAACCTTCTTTACAAATAGAAGTAGGTCTCGTGCAAATGAAACATCAAAAAGATCCAATTCGTATCACTAAGCTGGATATCAGCTCTATCTCTAATTCCTAATCCACTACTGCTGCTGTCACAGCCCTAATCTATTCCATCTGAAATATCTTCATCCGAGTTGTACTCCTTCCAAAATAATGTTGTCTCCTCCATCGGCAGTGTTGTCGTTACATACACCTGGGCAAGGTGGTCGTCATCCTTCTGTCGGTGAAGTAGTCGTTGACTCCTTCAAGCTCCATCAGTAGACTTGACTCCTTGTTGGATACTTCCTTGACGTCATGATGGCTAACTGGCAACTCCGTTGATGGCTCCAAAATCTAAGCAGGGGGTCAACGAGGAAAGGGTAAGCAACTCGAGCGTTACTTAGCAAGTTCAATAATATAGGAAAGCGTTTTTGTTTTGAATGCACTAGCTACTGCCATGACCAACGGTCATAGGCATAATGCAAGTTTTGGGAAAACCTTTCTTCAAAGGTCAAGTTTTATTTCAGAAAACTATGCTCACAGTCTCCACGGGTTCATAGTCATCACTTGGGATGCCTTTCCCGCTGCGGTCTGTAGTTCCTTCCGGGAACACGGATGTGACAGTCACAGTTTCTTGTTGTTGACTCTGCAGAGCTGCGTAACTTTACCCATGAGAGAAACCCAACCTTGTTGCCTTTCCGGGCGAATCTTTCCCGTCCATACTTCCATGGTATGGGGCCAGGTGTGAGTCCAAAGCCAATCACCGCCCCCTCCGCACAACACATATCCACCCATTTGTGACGCGGCTGGTAACTAAGACCACTGGCCCGCCACCCCTCCCGAGCTTCTATTCCAGTCACCCCGTCGAGTGGGAAGGTCACGCGCTTCCACGCAGTTGGCCGCCGCAACGGACGCAACCAGGTAATAGCCTGCCGAGGATATGTGAACGAGAGAAGATACGGCTGACTTTTACCGTCCATAGCAGATCTCATGGTAAACGCTTCAATACGGCGCAAGGATCACTGTGACATTGGTAATTAATCCTAGGTATATACTTTCCCGTACAATGGAACCTCCACCACAACATCAATCCGTGGTTCCATTGCCAGCCAAACAATATATATAGCAATTCACATCATTCGAAAATAGTTTTTCTTTTTCAATGCAATGATAATAATACGTTTTTGAAAATAGTTTTTATAAAGTAGTTCAATAAGGATATGCAAGAATGAACTTGCCTGTGGTAGAATTGGCCGTTCAACTCTTCGGGGTTCTAGGGTTTGCGGTAAAACCCCGAGTTCTGAAAATAGCCAGGTAATCCTGATAAGGACTACTGAAAACTCTAGCAGCATGCTATTATGCATAATCATGAGATGCATCGTCACCCCAAAATTCCCAAGTTGCGGATTTAGGACTTTTCAAGTGCTTTGGAGTTTTTAATTATTTCAGGAGTTTGACAACAATTTTCATGAGGAATAAATTTAAAGTGATTAAAGTGAAATAGTTCAATATAATTGAACTTCAAGACTTTATTTTCCCATATTATTTTCTTTTAATAAAATGGTTTTTGAAAAAGAATTTTCAAGTCATTTCCACTTAAGGATCCTTGAATTTTTCATCCACAAAATGTTTTTCAGACTTTAAATAAAACTTACATAAAATTCCTCATATTTTGTAGAGTATGTTGCATATTTTTAGTTGATTTTTGTGTATTTGAATTTGGTGTAAAAATTCATTTATGTTTGAATATTTGTTTTGATTTAGGATGAATAACAAGATAGTCTTGGTATAGTTTAAATATTATTTTGAACTTAGTATTTATTTTTCCCAGATTATTTTTCTTGAGAAACTAATTTTAAGAAATTATTCCAAGAATAATCTAATCAAAACTTGTTAAATTTATTAATAAAACTTATAGAAAAATTCTTCATAATTTATAGAGAGTGTTGATTATTTTTAGCTGATTTTTGTTCCTTTTGTTTGGGAGTTAAAATTCATTTCAGTTTGGATAGTTTTAAGTGGTAAAATTACAAATTTAACCCTGGGTCAAAACCAGTCAACCAACGGTTGACCTCTCTTTAGAGACTGACCAACTGACCCCACCGGTCAGTGGCCACTCGATCTCCCCTTCCCTGTCTCGTTCCCGAGCCCTCTCTCTCCTCTCTCACGATCCCCAAATCGCCGCCGCCGTCGCCTTGCTGCCACGGCCGACTCCGGCCGTCTCGGCCGCCGCCGTCGGTCGCATATGACGCGCCTTGGTGCTCTCCTTCATCCCCTCCAGCTCGATCTGGATTTCTTCCTCCTCCTTGCTCACGAGCAACCCTACTCCCCGGTTAGGGTTTCGGTGCTCGCCATGACTCGGCCGCCTCGCCGTGCTCCCGCGCTCGGCTCGGAGCGTAGAGCACCTTGGCGGTGTTCCAATGCCGCCCTGCTCCGCCATGGGCTTCGCCTTGGGTGCGCTGATGTTCGTCTCCTACCTCCGCCCCCTCCAGGGTTGCGCAGGCACTGCCCTGCCGTCCCTGGAGCTACGGTCGAGGTCGATAGGTACGTCTCCCCCTCCTCCTTCTCTCCTTCCTCTCAATTTCTTGCTCAACTAGCTCAAACAGCAGCTAGCCGACCCCAACTTAATTTAATTTGAGGATTTCATGATGTTTAGGTGGTGAAACTGAGCTATTCTAGCTCCTGTGATGTTCCACTTGTTGTGATGCTGTCCCAGGCAGTCTTGCTGCTGACAGAAATGCTTATTGGAGGATTTGAGGGTTCCTGGACAGATTTCTTAGATGAAATGATAAGAATAAATTTTATGCTTATGATGAGCTTGCAGCTCTGAAGCAAATATTGTTAGCGGCTTAAGCTGTAATTTTTAGTAGTTTTGGCTGTGCAATTAAGTAATATTAGGGTATGCAATGCAGTGTGAAACCTCCTGGGAGTGTACACAAGCAATGTAACATCCCTTTTTCTTACTTTCTTGTGCTAAGTGCTGAGATCTACCAAGTCCAGGTGTGGTGCCTCATTTGAGTGTGCCCAGTGTTCAGATTCATGCCAAGCATGATCTGATGGTGTTGGTGTTGCTGGAATGATTTAGATAATGTGTTTCTGGATAGATTGGGCTATTTATTTGATAAGAACAGATCTAGTACTTGATTTCTTAGCCCTGGCCTGTGATGCAAAGGCTGAGGCCTAAATTTTTGATAAGAACAGATACTAATGTGTGGCTTTTAATCTCTGTGATGATTTAGCATAGCAATTCTATGCCAATCTGAGAGTATTTCTCTTTTATCTCCAAAGTGTGTGTAAATGAATAGAGTGTGATTTAATTTAATTCCTGGACAAGCTCTAGCTGTGTAAACTGATAAGAATAAATGTGTTTCCTTGCTCTCCTCTCTTTCTAGCACTGTCCTATCATTTATAGGACTGGCTAGCACCTCTCCTCTGCCTAACACACACAAAGGATTAACCTGCTGTTGTTGAGAAGCTTGGTCTTCTGGAAAATGATGATAACCTGCGTCTTGTGGCTAGCCTGCTCCTCCTCGCTGCTTCAATGTTCCTAGGGTGTATTTATCTAGCTGCAAATTATTTCAGTGGATGTTCTTGTGTTCTTGTGCTGTGGAAACAGTTGTATACTGTTGGTAGATGATCTTTGCTGATACATGGAACATTTGGTGTGTTTGAGATGAATTCTTGGTGCTAGAACAGGGGCTGGTATAATTTTTCAGATGTAAGAAATATTTGATATGACTGATGTTCTTGTGGTTCTAGCTAGCAAGGCTGCTGTGATGTTTATATAGTGCTATAGGTCGGTTTGGGCTGCTGTTGTGGTGGTGACAACACATACCATGCATATGGTGAGTGTGCTACTTGTGTGTGTGGCCCCTTGTGGGTTCAAGTTCCAAGTTTGAGGTGCATTCCCTCTTGTGCAAGCTTTGGGCTGGTGCGGATAATCATCTTTGACCCCTTTTTGGGTTGCCAAGTGAGTTGCTTCTCCTCCTTGAGCAAGCTATGGCTGCTCCCTTCTTATCCAAGCCTTGTCCTTTATTTTATTTTTAGTACAGAAAAGATGAACTGGTCCTAGGGCTGGTGTGAACTGAACCAAAAGTCCTTACCTCATGAGCAAGGCTTCAGCTGGTTGCTCTTATCCTTGCTTGGCCTTTATTTTTAATGCTGCCAAGTGGCATTTGGCACTAAATATGTTGGGTTGGTTTGGCTTCTCTCTTATGTGGCCCTTGCCAATTATGGGTGGTGATCATGTGTCTTAATAATTTCAGATTTGTGGGCTGTACCAATTATGGGTGGTGATGACCAATTGGAAATTTATAATTTTCCCAAGTTTCTTCCTTGGTAATTAATACCATTGGAGAAATATTTTAATGTGGGCTTTCTTGTTTAGGAGCTTGACTAGATTAGAGGGATTAATATGTTGCCTATGATAAATAGATATGGATCAGATGATTATGCCTCATTGAATCAGTGTTGCCTTTTGTCCCTTCTCTCAATTGGATTATTGTTGCCTCTTGTCCCTTGTTGCCTAGTTGCCTCAGGATGATCCAAAATATGATCCATTGTTGCCTTCGATTCAATATTGATCCCTCTAGTCAATATTTGGATATCAGGACAAGTTCCTAATATTCATTAGTTAAGTTCCAATATTAAATTGCCTCACCCTTATGGTGAAGGCAAACATTTTAATCACAACCCCCTTTTCTTTTGTCTTTGTTTATTTTGCAGGTAATGAATTGAAGATGAATTGGAAGATTTGGAAGATAAGAAGATCAAGATTTAATTTAGGCTTTTCTTATAATTTTTGTAATCTTCTTTTTATTTAAATGAGATATGTACTTATTCATTTAAAGATGTAATATTGATTCTTTCATTTTGATCCTGTATTTAAATTCCATATGATGTAACTTAAATAGACTTTGGACAATTGAATATCACATTGTATTTGGGATGGATGTAAAATGAGTTATTTTAGTGTGTGAGATAAGATGATGAATTGAGGTGTTAAACTTATTCTTGTGAGATGATGTTTGGATGAATGATGTAATGAGATGATCCTAGATATGGGGATTTGAATTTATTGTTTCTATGAGTGTTTAAACTATGAACATGTCATGTTATTGAATTGTGACTAGAAATGTCGAGAATTAGGAAAGGTCATGTCCAATTCTGGATTGCCTCGACTAAATATTCTCGTCTCAATTTAGTTGTTAAAAAGATCATGTCGAAGTTTATCGCACTCCACCAGATGATCTAAACCCTAATTCATCGTGTCGAGAGAAACATCGATCACTTTGCATCGTTAATTTAACGCGCCAAAATTTCCCGTGTTTTCAGATGCATGTCATGCAAATGCACATATTCTATTTCTACCCTTCCGACTTTCTAAACTACGGGTGTAATACCTCTTTATTGCTCCAACAATAACTTCTTCCACCAAGTTATGACAACCTCATATGTATGCTCCATATTTTCCTTCTTACTTCTTGATCTTGGACTTCCATGGAAAAACTTCATAACTTGATATACAAAAATTGCATATTCTTCCTTCTTGGTTATTCCTCCTCAGGTAGCGTTTCTTGCGTCATCTTCGGTAGATCTTCGTCCAATTTGTGGTGATACTCTTTCTTGAACTTACTTCATTCCTCCTCCAGGCGCTGGTAAAACATGTCTGCGGATCCAATATGACGTGACACTTTCCACATTCCATATTCGTAGCTTTATTGATTTTTGTCTTCTGGACTTCCTTCTCTTCATGAGCTTTCTTTGCTGCCTCATATTGTTAGTAACTCGTCTCTTCCTCACACGAATACTATCTACCTCTAGATCAGTAACATTAAGAAAAGAACTTAATGTGACAATCATGCCATTGTACATCAAATCCTAACTTCATGTACCAACCTAGTCAATCAAAAATCCAATAAGATCCAATAAATCCGAATGCAGTTATATAGCAAACATGCAACATAAGCCCGCCGGCTCGGGAAACTGCTGCCAACGGGCAGATTCCGTGGGCGTATTTAATGCCCTCCACCTACCTTGCTCCTCTTTGAGCTTCACGAAAATATCTTGCCACCATTGTTGAGAGGTTCATTTGTGAGATCTCCCACTCCCACCAACCAAATCCATTGATACTTTGTGGAGTGAAGGAGGAGGTCTAGATCTACATCTTCACCGAAGGAATTTCGAATCCATCCATCCCCTTTGTAGTTCTTGTTCCTCTTTGGGTTGCTTGTAACCCTAGGAGGCCTTTGTGGGTTCCGAATACCTCAACTTGTTTGCGAGGTGCTCCGGGACATTGTTGGGAGGCTCCAACTCATTGTGGAGTTCCCCGACCTTTGTGCACGGCTTGGTCAACGCCTCAAAGGTGACCTCATAGTGGAAGAGCTACGCCTTCACCGGCAAAGCTCACGGAGAATAGAGTGAGCAGATCCGTGCTATTGGAGTGCCTATGTGGCTCCACACTCCTCCAACGTAGACGTACTTCCCTTGGGAAGGAACTACGGGAATCATCTCCGTGTCTCTACTTTGCGGTTACTTATATCCTTTACTTGTTGCTTCCGCTACGCTTTATATCTTGCTTGTATCACATAGGTTGTATTCATCTAGTGCACATCTAGTCAACCTTTGTTATACTTGCTCTAGCCCTAATTAAAAAGAAAAAGGTTAAAAATTTGGTAGTCGCCTAATCACCCCCCTCTAGTCGACCTTTCACCCTGTTTCTTAGTTTCTTGGGTCCTATGTTACGTTCTTACACTCTATCCTGGATATTACATTTCTTAAATTTTGTTTTTGTTTCAAAACATATTTTCAAGGAAATTTTTGGATTAAACTACAATATGGGCGAAATGGTTTTAAATTTATTGACCAACAAATTTAGTTTAGATTGGTGGATACGTGCATTGCACGTGCTGGATCATATAAAGTTGAAGTTGATTTTGTGATATGTAATGCAAAGTAGCTAATGACAACACATAGGAATCATTGCTTTGTACCTTTGGATGCATGCAAAATGCAAGTCATTGCTCATGTTGACTACTTAATTATGTTATTATCATGCCAAATGGCTAGTCTAATTTTTTTGCATGCATAATTATTTATTTATTATAACATTTAAAGTAAAAATATTTTAATTTATATCTTTAAAAACCGGACAGTGAACCGACGAACCGGGAGCCTCACCGGTTCGATCTCCGGTCCGGTTTTTTAAACTATGCATACGATAAGTCTGTTGGTGAGCCAAATATTCTGTTCCGCCTCCTTTTCAATCAAACTGGTGACACCTAGGAGATTTCTCTATTTTTTCAGTAATATGAATCGTTATGATTTATTTGTCCGATTCTCATTTGTAACAACATTGGACCATAATTTGGTCCAATGAGTAGGAAGCAAGAACAACAAGGGAGAGCAAATTTGGGTTCAGAGCTCATATGCTCCTGGTTGAGTACGAATTTCGAAAAACATGGAAAAACACTTCAAACAATTCTGAAAACAATCAGAAACAAACATGTTAATGTGTTCTATATACATGTAAAATTTTGTGAAGCTTGGCATGCATGTAGAGAACTTTAACGTTTTGGAGTGTTTATTTATTTATTTTAAATTCCGTACTCAACCAGGGAGCATATGAGATCGGGAGCAACATTGATTTTCCGGAACAATATACTGTTTATATATAAATTATTTTCAAGATTCACATGCATTGGTGCATGCCTTAAATTATGAAGCCTTGAATATTCATTTTGTCAACCAAAAGCTTTGAATACGTACTTGTTTGCCAATTCTTGAATCTTGTTTATTACATAGAAAAAGCAGCGTAGAGAGTCGTGTTTTAGTACATGAGTACATGTTATAGTAATTGCCGCTGTAGTAAACTTACTAGTACGCGGTTAGTTTTATTGTGAGGTAAAAAATGCTCACAATTTACTGCCTTTACATATTTTGATGCAGTATGATCAGCTGTCGGATTAGGATTCGAGGGCATAGCATCGTAGACATAATGGTCCCTGATCTAATGTGATACTATCATAACTGCATGCGCGCAAGATTACTAGTAGTATCATAAGACTAGCCACAATGGGGGTATCATAGGTAGTATCATGCATGCCATGTGGACAAAAAGCTGACGTGTCACTGCAATTAATGACGAGAGAGGTGATAGTGGTATCATAGGTAAATACCGTAACATAACGGTTCCAATGCAAGATGAGTCTATAACCTAATAAATGCAGTAGTATATGATACCACACATATGTTACTACTCATTGTGGCACTAGTAACATAGACTAGTATTATATGCATGATACTAGATATGATACTCTTCATTGTGACTAGTCTAAAACATGCTTCCGTCACAGCGCTCGTGTCTCGAAGCGGCTCTGCTTGGTCAAGATCTTCACGACGCGTCACCACGGTCCGTTCCTTAGCTCGCTCATCAAACGCAACGCTCAACTTACCGCCAAGAAGAGAGTTGACACGTCGGTACGCATTTATAATTTACGAATATCCGGGTCCCACTTGTCATCGGTACGCAGGTATCCACCCCAGGCGGATCGAGTAGGCCCGAGGAGGTTCACTCGCCTTGCGGACAAAGAAATGCCAGGATTTAAAAATACCTAAAGCGTTTCCAGACCCTTATCCACCCTCCGCGGCTGACACGTCGGTCCCACCCCCACGGATGGCACCCACAAGACAAGACGTGACACTGACATGGACAGGCGCAAATGCATTCTCGCCCTCAACACTCCCACAAATCCAACCGAAACCCACACTCTCACAAACCCAGCAGACGACTTTACACTGAGCCCCCTCCTACCCGCGGAAACGGTCGCTGGCGCGTGGGGCCGGGGACTTAATGCCCAACGGTGTCCTCCCATCCTTCGCACCGAAGGAAAACGGAGCGTGCGTGATAAAAGGGACTCTGGTACCAGACCTCGGCCGCACCGCACATCGCCACTCCCGCACGCCACCACCACCGCCGCTGCGGCTCACGGCTACGCAGCTCGCCCCCCATCCCCGCTCCGCCGCCGTCGCTCTCCACGGTTCACGGCCGCTAACTTCCTCTAGGGTTTGACCCGCTCGATCGCCGCTTCTCCCTCCCGACCCGAGGGTTTCCCCCGCGGCCGAGATGTCCGGCCCGCCGTTCGATGGCCTCGCGTCGGGGCCCGACCCCTGGGACGTCGTCGTCAAGGTTAGTCGATCCGAGATGTGTTTTTTATTCGCGACTGGTGATGGAACATGCGCGAGGGAGAGGAACCGCGTCTGCTGGGGTTTGTGATTGTCCTCGTTTGGGGGTTTCTGACGCGGCTTTTCGGTCGCTGATCAGATTGATTTTTCGTGCTAGGTTTTGTGGTACAGACCATCACCATATTACAGTAAACATAATAGGGTTTCTAGTTTTTTTTACAATCGATTAGGTGAGGGATAGATCGATTACAACAGGTTGCGCGTGTCGACTGGCTGAGATTCCTCTGTTTCTTAGCTTGGTGGAATATGTGTAAGCCATTTCTCTCCTGGGGTCAAATTTGGAGGAAACTTAGGTTATGCGCGTGGCGTGGGTCAGCAATTGAGATGTTAGATTAGAGATTGAGGTTGAATTGCGTTGGAGAGGCTCCTGTTTGTGGATGAAATATGGACCTGACCATGTTTTACCTCAAAATCTGTTTGTTAGATCGTGTTTCTTTATTTGATAGTAACTCAGTATTATAATTTCATCATGGATCGGTGCATTTTGCACTTCTGTTTAGGATATAGGCAAAACACAAAGTAAGACAAGATTCTATTTTAGCGTCAAAATTGAGAATTTGAAACAGTTTATTGGTGGTTTAATACTCGCTTGGGTACAAAGGGTGAAGTAGATCTAGTGAATTGCCAACTTGTAAACTTATGCCAGTATCGATATGATTTGATATCTAGTGGCAAACTATTACTGTAACATAGTCCCAACGCATAATCTTATTATGGATATCATTTGGTTTCTAGTGACTTTCATGATTATGGGATGTGTTGTATCATTGTGTTCAAGTAATCACTGGTCAGTTGACTAGTCCTTTGTCCATTGCATGTCACTGTAGCGTAGTGCAGTGTAAAAAAAAATCTTCAATCGAATTCCTTACTATGTTGTGTTGAGATGTTCATTTTATGTCGCTCTCAATATAGCTTTGTAGTTTTTTCCAGTTACTCTCTGATTTATATCCCTGTGGACAGATCCTTCTGAATGATTTAAAACTTTGACTTGATGAACGCTCTCAATATAGCTTTGTAGTTTTTTCCAGTTACTCTTGATTTGTATCCCTGTGGACAGATCCTTCTGAATGATTTAAAACTTTGACTTGATGAACGCTCTCAATATAGCTTTGTAGTTTTTTCCAGTTACTCTCTGATTTGTATCCCTGTGGACAGATCCTTCTGAATGATTTAAAACTTGACTTGATGAACGAGTAGCATATATAATCTTAATATGGTTGTTTCGTTGATGGGCTGATTTTTGTTTACATTGGGTTTTCTTTCTTTAAGATGTCAAACATCGCATCCATTAGGATACAAGTTTTCGTTTCTACACTCTACAGCTTTATCTGTGAATCTGTGACAGATGTTCCTGTCTCTCTCATAGGCTAATGCCACTATAATCTAAATCTGTGCACTTCCCTCTTTGTGCACTGATAATCTAGAACTACTCCCTCCGTCCAAAAAAAGAGTCGCCAGCCACTTAACACGTCTATTTTATAAATAAAACCATACACATTAATTCGTAACAAAAATGTCCTGCGATTTACTGTCTTCCTCCCGTGAACTAGCAGCCCCAATCCATCAGCTGCCCGTGACCAGCTCCGCCCCCGCGCCGGCGGCAATTGTTGCTGCTGCTGCTCCTCCCGGAGCTCCTCCGTTCAGCCAGCCGCCGACCGCCGCCGACCGCCGTCGCTGCCGAGCCGTGCTCGTCCAGCCCTCCAGCTCCTTGCGATTCCAGTTTGCGCATACTCCGTGCAGATAAGCAGCAGGCTCCGCAGCTTGCCGTCCTCCAGGTCTCTCCGCCACAGCAAGCCCCGCCCGCAAGCTCCAGACAGTGGATCTCGAGCTCATCCCCGAACCCTCGCCATCCCTCGAGCTTGGCCCTCCGAGCATGTCCACGAATCTCTTTCCTTGTCTTGGCCGTGGGTGCGGAGGACGCCCTGGGCGAGGTGGCGGGCGGGGAGGAGCGTGTCGTGGCGGGCGGGGAAGCCAGAGAAGCGGCCGATGATGTAGCCGGCGATGGCGGGGCCAGCTCCGTGAGCGCCTGCTTAATCATCTGCGAGCAAGATCCAATCCGATCCCCTTTTAGCTTAGCTAGCTGCTAGAGGTCGAGATTTAATCGGATATAGAAATTGGGGAGGGGAAGGGAGCTTGCCTCGGAGAAGGTAGGGTGGGCGCGGCCGGGGGCGGCCAGCGACGGGGATGCGGCGGCCACCATCGATCGGAGACGGCGGAGATGGTCGGCCGCGGAGGAGAGAGCGAAAGAAGGGAGCGAGAGCGACGCGATGGAGTACGGATTGATCCGGCGAGTCGTGGCACTGGAGTGCGGGTTGACGTTAATAAACCAAGAGGGCGTTTTTGTAAAAATACGGTTACGAATCTTTTTTTGGATCGGAGGGAGTATAATACTTGAGCTATGATTGATCTGTGCTCCTACTACTTTTACCTGATTGGTAGAAAAGAAGAAAATATGATCAATGCAATAATTGAGTTTGAAATAATCACCTCACAAATTTTCCCCTCGCCAGTAAAAAGAAAATTTATGCTCACAGATCTCACATCTACTCTAGCGTAGTGTTACACTGTTGCCAACATAACAAACTCTCAGGAGGAGTTATCCTTTTCTGTCTATTATTATATGGTCATGTGACTATCTTTTAAAACCATGTAGTAATCAATAGCAGCAAATTTCTGAACCATTGTTTTGACATGATTGCTCGTTGACAAAAAAACATTTATGGCATTTTGGATCTTTGTTATTCGAAGATGGTTGTGAGGATTGTAATGACGGGTTTTTTATATGTCTTGATGTTAGTATGCTCGTGTGTCATATGTTCTAACTACGTCATTCACGGAGTTCTCATTTCCCCCTTTCTTGAATTCCAGGTCAAATATGGTGGGACACTTAAGAGGTTCAATGGTTATGTCAATGGGACACACTTCACTCTGAATCTATCTGCTCTCCGGTCCAAAATTGCAAGTGCTTTTAAGTTCGGCCCTGATGTGGACTTCATTCTCACTTACACTGATGATGATGGGGATGTTGTCATGCTGGATGATGATGAGGACTTGCACGATGCAGCCATCCACCAGAAACTGAACCCTCTCAGAATTAGTGTTCAGTTAAAGAACAACCACACAGGTGCATCTCAGACTGACCAGCAGGATCCTACACCACCTAGGGCCACCACTCAGGATCCATTAGCTCAGATAAAATCAGTTATTGATGAAGCTTTAAAGCCCATATCAGAACCTTTGAGATCCACTGCAAGGGAAGATCCACTAGCTCATTTAAAATCAGCTCTCGAGGAATCGATGAAGGCTATCCATGAGCCAATTCCTGAATCCCTTGCAAAGCTTTCACGTGAAGTACTTGATGCAGCACCACCACAATTAGCTGAACTGATTAAACCTTTTGTGAACTTGATCACATCAACCAACAGTAGCCAATCTGCTGGGCATGCTCATAGCCCATCTGGCTCCTCCAGTGATGTGCAGCAAGCACAGGTTGGTCTCAAAGCTAATGACCAGCCCAAAGCTGAGGCAAGGGATTCACGACCCTTGAAAGCACGGAGCCCTGGATCATCTTCTGAGATAGGAGGCCTTAAGAGTGTGTTAGTTGATGCTCCTGCTTCTCAAAACCAACGAGAATCATTATATCCTTCTGTTGAGGAGTTGGTGTTCACCACTAATACAGGTGGCAACAGATCTGGTAGCAAGGGAATGAGTGATGCTCAAAGCAAGGGAAAATCTGTTATGTCCTCTGCTGCGCCTCTCGCCCCTCCCACTGTTCCTGACTTCACAGCTCCTTTCAATGCTGCTGAGTTCAGAGCTCCTGACTTAAGAACTCCTTCCAATGGTACTGAATTCAGAACTCCTTTCTATGGATTTGGAAATGAATGGTCCCAGGCACGAAGATGGGCTGATGAATGGTCCCAGCCGAGATCTATAGGCAGCCTGAAGCTAAAGCCAAACCATCTAGCGATCATAATTGGCGTATTCCAATGTATAAAGAGCACCATCCATCGCCACCAGTGCCCATGCACCCTTGGGCTATGGACATTGTCCACGATTTCCTTACCTGGCCGCCTTCTATCTACTGGGCGTCTGTATGGAGATCATGGCAATAACAGTTCACACAGATGGATTCAGTGTGATGGTTGTGGAGTTCAACCAATTGTTGGGCCACGCTTCAAGTCTAACGTGTAAGATCTTCAGTAGTCACAACCATTCTTAAACAATAATTTATGAATAACTGTTTTCTGCTGTTCGTACTCTGACATCTTTGCTTTTTGCCATCAGGAAAGAAGATTATGACCTGTGTGATACCTGCTTTCGTCGTATGGGCAGTGAGGTTGAGTACACCAGGATTGACAAGCCAATCTTGCCACACAAGTTATCTCGGGACCCAAACTTGGTAAGTTCCTTAATTAGTATGAATAAGTTGCTAGATGTGAACTAGCTGAGGCATTTCTGCTCTTTTAAAATTAGTTGCTTCAATCTTGAAGCCCTGAAGACTAATTTGTTGCAATTGAGCATTGACCTGTTCTTCATAAATTATGCAATCGTCACGGTTGAATAATGTACACCTCCTTATAATAATAATGATATATGAATTGCTTTTTTGTTGAAACCAGTTAATTAATTATTTGCTTCGATCTTGAAGCCCTGAAGTTGTTACAATTGAGCATTGACCTGTTCTTCATGAATTATGCAATCGTCAGGGTTGAATACTGTACATTTCCTTAGAATAATAATTATATATGCATTGCTATTTTCTTGAAACCAGTTAATTAATTATTTTCCTCATTTCAGTGCCGGAAGATGCATTCACGGGCTTCGATGAAGGCAAAGCGTGATAAACTTGAAAGCCGCTTCATTTTGGATGTAACTGTACCGGATGGGACTCTTATGTCACCTTCGAGCCCATTTACTAAGATTTGGCGGATGCACAACAATGGGTCTATCATTTGGCCCTTGGGCACACAGCTAATTTGGGTTGGTGGAGATCAATTTGCACTGCAGACCTCTGTCCCACTAGAGGTAGATACCATGCATATTGTTTCAAGTTACTGTATCAACTGTATGCTCAGCTGAATGTGTCCTGAGTCTGAGTTTGTATGCTTGTGCAGATTCCATTGAATGGATTTCCAGTGGATCAGGAGATGGACGTTGCTGTTGATTTTGTGGCGCCTGCAAGGCCTGGGAGGTATATATCTTACTGGAGACTGGCATCACCTTCTGGTCAAAAATTCGGTCAGCGAGTTTGGGTTCATATCCAGGTGGGTATCCTTACCATTCCTTTTCTTTATGTCGATGTATAGTCTAGACTTGTTATCTGAATCCTAAATGCATCCACAGGTGGAAGATCCATCTTTTGTCAGTGATAACAGGACAACTGCTATAAACCTTAATCTGCCCCTGGAAAGCAACATCGGAGACGCTGCTAATTTGATTGATGTTAACATCGAGCCTGTCGACCAAGTCTTGGTGAACATGTCAAAAGCACTGAAGTGGAACTACTGCAGCCCTTAATATACAATGAAGCCAATGAGCCCAAGGAATCTGCCTCAGCATCCGCAGCAGCTTCTCTGTACCCCCTCGTCGATGTTCCCTCCTCCAGTGCGAGTGCTGCTACTTCTGCGCCAATTGTTCATGTGCTTGCTCCTGAAATCATTCCAAGGACTCTGCCTACACCCGCTGATGTGCCAATAAGTTCGCTTACAAGTATCCCCGTGAATGTGGCTGTACCTGCAACCACACTGTGGATGCGGACATTGACAGTCTTAAAGAAGAGAAACTGCTGCAGGAGCTGGAGGAGATGGGCTTCAAACAGGTTGACCTGAACAAGGAGATACTCAGGCAGAATAAGTACAACCTGGAGCAGTCCGTGGATGATCTGTGTGGCGTCAACGAATGGGACCCTCTGCTCGCGGAACTGAACGAAATGGTAAGACCCGAGCCTGAATACCGCTGATATGGATGATGGTGGCAAGCTCCTGAACCTAGTGTTGTTTCCCTCTTTCAGGGTTTGATGACAGGGACGAACCAGGAGCTGCTTGTGAAGAATGGAGGAAGCATCAAGCGGGCTGTGATGGACCTCATCGCCAGGGAGAAGAAGGACAAGTGAAGATCGTGTGCTCTTGAGCACATAGTTATCTATATCTAATTATCTGCGCCTAAATAATGAGACGGCTGGTACCTCCGGTGTGCTGCTCCAGTATGTCTCGCAGTTTGCTTTATTTTGCTATGGTGAACCGTGTTGTTGGTGCTGAGTCTGTGTGCGGTGTGAACTCTATTATGTTCAGTGTTCGCGTGCGCGACCTGAATAGCAGTGACCTTAGTTGGTGAGCTGCGTATGGTTTAAGTTAAATGGGCTTAGTTGCTCTTTCTACTATCGTGACTTGTAATATGAGACCCTAATATGATCTGTGGACCTATGTTCTTATTCTTTATGTTTCGTGTCTTTTATCATGTATGATTTGGTTTGGTGTGTCGCAAGCTGTAATGGTTTATAGGACAATTTTGTTTTTAGTCTACCACGTAATTTACATATATCAATAAAACATGATGATAATGGGTTATTCTTAATATTATCTCTAGTAACCGGACACTTGTAAGATATCACCATCCCATCTTACGGTGTGTTTGTTTCAGGGGATATCGTCTGGGAGATGAGGGTATCTTCAACCACCTGGTTAGGGATAGCCAATTTTATTGTTAGTTGGGTAGAAAGAGGGTGGTTAGGGATAGCCAAAGGATGGAGAGTGGATTGAACCATGTGGTCACCTCTATTGAGGTGGTGAGATTACCTCTAAAGATATGAAATAAGCTCAATTGGAGATCTAAATTGTAATCGTAGTCTCTAGAAACAAATTTGAATAAAAAAATCAAGAGAGCACAAGCTAGCTGGCTGAAGGCAAGAGATAAATCTTGCTAGCCTTGTCCATGCAATCTGCCGCCGCAGCGTGCCCCATCTATTTGGCTCAATCGCCGTGCCACGGTAGTCCCCTGCTCAGCGTCCCACCCTTCTGCCCCACCTGACCACCTCGTCCCCGGCGAGCTGCTCCATGCGTGGCAGTCGGAAGCTGCCGCCGTCGCCAGCCCGGATGGCAGCGTGAGACGCGAGGAGAGAGCTAAGAGGGGATTGGGGAGAAATGGGCCTTTCCAGTCACTGCATGGGGGGGGGGGGGGGGGGGGGGGGGGGGGGGGGGAGGGGGGTGATATGCTATAACTCAGTGTAAACCTAAACCCTACATTCCAATATTTGGTCTAGTATGGTAGCTATCAACAATATTTTGTACTAATGTTGTGGGTGTATTCTAGGTGACGGTAAGAATACTCGATTTTGGGAGGATAGATGGGTGGGACGAAATTCCCTCTCTCACAGTTTTTCTCGATTGTTCAACATTTTTTATAGTCACAATCAAGTTTTTACTATAGGTTTTGATAGTTTGAAATTAGAAGATTTCCGCGGAAAGAAACGAAAATGATGTGGGGGCAACTTTTAGATTTTTGAAGTATTGTCCAGTTGAAGGACACCCCAGATAGGGTTAGATGGATTTTGACAAGATCTGGCAATTTTTTAGTCAATACCTCTAGTAAAAACTTGATTAACAGTAATATTGTGGACACTCCATGTACTTCTCTTATTACTAAACAAATTTCTTTCCTTATTTAAATTGTGGAACTTAAATTATGTCCGAGGATTAAAGTATTCCACGGGTTGTTGATCAGAAATAGAGTTTTGACCAAAGAAAAGTTGAAAAAGGGGATGAAAAAAGTGGAATTGTGTGAGTTTTGTGACTATCATGAAACTACGGAGCACTTACTCTTTGCGTGTCCCCTGGCTAGATATGTCTAGAGTAAGCCATCATTTTACAGGATCACTCCTTTTACTGGTCGAAATAGATTTTCTCTTATGATTCATTCATTAGCTATCTTTCGGGCAGTGTGGAAAACAAGAAATAAGTCATGTTTTCAAAGAATCAGTCCTAGGGATCCTACTAATGTTGTTTTTTTATGTGCCCTTTTCTTCATGCTCGCGCGGCATTTCAGAAAAGAGCTTATGCAAGAAATCTTTGGGCAGAAACATAACTTTTTTTTAAACGGGGGCAGAAACGTAATTGGAATCCGACTGCCAGTGAACATGTTTTCTGCTCAATGAAGACTGCTGTCTCAAAACTTGTTGTGTTTTTATTTCGTTCATGAGAGCTTAATGTAGTGCTGGATGTTAGTTTCAGCAGGGGAAAGTTCGGCTGCACGCTGCTGCTTCTTTCTAGTCTGTAAGAGCATCTCTAATAGATGCTCTATTGTGGCACCAATTTTTGCTTATAGGGCACATGTTTTAGTGTTTTAGAGCATCTCCAACCGGCTCCCCCAAATCCGCCCTCAAACTGTCCGGGGAGGTTTCCGCAGACATCCCTCAAATTGGCCTCTTACAGCCGTTGTCCCAAAATGTCACCCCAAATTGTGGGGTCACTTGCATTTGATTGGTGGAGAAGGAGAGTGAAGAATAAATAAAGGACAAAGAAAGGAAAAGAATGGAAAAAGCTGGTCCAAACGGACAGCCCGGGCATGTCCGGACATGCTAGTCCTACCTGAAAGTGCATGTGCCCTCATGTGTGGTTTTGGTAATTAATGACAATCTCTATGGACTAATGTTTGTATTGAGATATCTTTATAGATCTTGTCCATGAAGAAGATTGGAGTTCATGTGTTGAACTCTAGAAGATTATATGATGACCAAGGTTCTATCTAAGGGTTTTATATGAAGAATGATCATATAGAGTTGAGCTTATTGCAAGCATGACTTGGAAAAGAAGATTGAGTAAACATTCATGTTCATCTCCAAGTCACCATATATATTAAGAGAAGAAGATGAAGTGCAAGTTCAAGAGAAGCATCTCGAAGAAATCCTATGCTTGAAGCTTGTCACCCATTTGGAGATAATGGCCAAGTGAAGATGTGTCTAAGAGAGGCTCTCCCATAGTGGTGTATGGGGGAGCGATATGTCAGTCTTCACCAAGCAAAGCGCAATCAAGAATGGTGGTCCACTTGAAGAGATCGAGATCATCATCATCTAGCTCAAGTGGAATGCGCAAGGCAAAGGTATGATCTTGATAGGGTTTCTATTTTACCGGTCTCATGTTGTTAGTGGGAGACCGGATTGTAGGATAGACGGCGTACTATCAAGAGGGGCTCTCAAGTGAGTAACTTGATCGCATCTTTGTGGAGAGCTCAAACCTTTGCATACTTGGCATCATCATCTTTCTTGGTTCTTATTTGGTTTTTCTCCTAGTTGGGTTTTGGTGCTTGTCGTGATCTTCATGACAAGCCCAAGTTGTTTGAAAACGGATTTTGTTTTGAAAACTTGTTGCGTTTTCGTGTTGAAAATATTATCGGTTTATCCATGAGGAAAGTTCCACACCTTCCCATGTGTGTCAACTTAACTCTATTTATGGTTCTTAATATTATCGGTTTATCCGTGAGGAAAGCTCTTGTCGTTACCTTTCCAACAAAATTGGTTTCACCTGATTTGGAGTTCGAACGAGAAAGTTATTGCATTTCAGGTTTTTTGAGTGGCTGCAGGAAATCCAGGACGGAGTGTCCGGTGCCCCTAGACCGGAGTCTCCGGTCTGCCCACACCGGAGTCTCCGGCCTCAGGAGGACCGGAGTCTCCGGCCTGCCGATTTTGGCACTTGCGCCCCAACGACGGCGCTCTCTGTTGAGAGGCCGGAAGTGGGCCGGAAGTGCCCCGGAGACTTCGGCCTCCCCAGACCGGAGTCTCCGGGGTTAATTTTCCTGCAACGGCTTTTTTTCGTGGGACCTATAAAAGGCCCCCTTCTTCCCAAAGCCACTAGCTCTTTCAAGCACGATTTTTCCTCTTCTCTCACCTCCATTGTTGACCTTGAAAAGCTTGCCTCTCTCCCAATTCCTCCCACGATTCTTGCATATCTTTGAGAGATTTGAGAGAGGAGATCTAGATCTACAATTCCACCAATCCATTCCTCCTCTAAGTGAGGGGAACCTAGTAGATCTTGATCTTGGAATTCCATTTGTTGAGTTCTTCTTTGTTCTTTCTCTCTTCTCCCTCCACAAACATTAGTTGCTTTTGGTGGGATTTGAGAGTGAAGGACTGATGCATGTAAAATGCATACATGAACTTTGCACTTTAATTGCTTATATTCCAATCATATTTGCATCATATAAGGGTTATATCAATGTTTTATAATGATTTTTGGGAATATTCATTTATTTCCTATTTTTATGGAATTAACCCTGCACAGGCAGAAAACCCCGTTTTCTTATTTTAATGTTTCAGGGACCCAAACGTCAACGAAATCACCTGGAAATTTACGGGCGTCAATATTTGGAAGGAAGAAGACCTGTGGGCGAAGGAAGCGAACAAACGGAGGTCCGAGGCCAAAGGGGGTGGCCCACGCGGCCAGGTACTGTAGCCGCGTGGGACCCACCCGTTTGGCCCTCGTGGCTCCGTTGCCTTCGATCTTCTCCACCGACATCGTCTTGACCTAAAAACGCCTATAAAAAAGGTCCCCCGACGTTCTCTGGAAGGAGCGCCGCACAAACACAGAAACACCGAAACGGAGATCAGGAGCTGCAGATTGGAGGGGGAAAACTCCGGCGGGGCGCTGCCGGCGTGGTCTCCATCTTCTCCATCGACTTCTCCACCGTCTCCATGATGAAGAGGGAGTAGTCCACCTCTGGACTATGGGTTTGTGGAAGTAACTTATGTATCTCTCCTCTCTTGAGCTTCACTAATTAGCACCGTATGAGCTGCTGAACATGATTACGGTCACCGTTGTAATACCTTTGTGGTGGATCTTTATGAGTTAATATATGTTTGAGATTGCAATGTTTGTTTCAGTTATGAGTATAGATGCATATTATGTACCCCGTTCTTGTCTACTTGTTTTGATCAAGCATGTTTATGAGAGCGTGTGTGGGGGAACGTGTGCATTAGTTGGAGTAACGGGGGGTGGCTAGTGCAGTGAACGTGAGAGAAAGTTCTGCGATCCACTTTGGTATCTTTACCTTACTTTGTTGCCTCACTAGGGATAAACTAAAATACCATGCTACCGGGGATGTGGGCGTGACCATTGCCACTACTCCATGACTAGATCTAGCATGTTCTTATTTTCACTTCATGTCATGATACTTAATGCTATACTCTGAGTTATCTTAATTACTGAGGTGTTATGATTTAGTTCGCATCTTGGTGGAGTATAAGAGAGGTTAATAACCAAAAGATCTCTATGTTAGGACGTGATGCCCATATATCTAAGTAACTTGTTATCAAACCCTGTGTTGCAATCTCATATGTTAACTGTGTGTGTTCCATTGTCTACCACTTTATAAAGAGAGAGTGCATTTGTGAAACCATGAACCCCAGTCCATTTTTAATCATAAGAAACACCTTTCCAACACCATATACCACTTTTCTATTTTCAGCCATCATTAAATCCGAAAATACAAAAATACTTTTCATCTTGCATACATCATTCAAAAACCCAAAAATATCATTTATCATTGCATCCACCATCATTGCATATTTATTTCTTGTTTGCATTGCATAACTATCCTGATATCATTCTTACACCTTGTGCTTGACAACCACAGGTGAGGTTGAGGACCAAAACATCTAACCTTGTTTTGTAGGTAACCAAAAGAAGGATAAGAAGATAAATCTACCACTTCAGATTCCCCGAGAGTTCGATATTAAACCCTCGAGTCACCCCTCGTGGGGAAAACTGTCTTCCACTTACTATACACTCTGCACTTGGAGTCTCAACCTAATCCCGTTTACTTTTGCAGGTATCAAGCCTTGCTCTTCGGGACATCAAGACGTTTTCTGGCGCCGTTGCCGGGGAATCGTAGCTGAGAGATTTATCCAAGGGTGTGCATCATCGCATTCATCTCACAACAAAGTCAACGTCACCAACTTGTGCTAACACCTAAGCTTGGGGAGGTTGCACCTACGTGAGCACCATCTTATCCATCTTTACTTACAAAGCAATTTATTTGTTTTGTTAGTGTCATTGCATATCATATCATATTTATTTCAGTTTTGCATAAAAAATTAAAAATACCAAAAAAACTTGCTAAAATGGGAGAAAGAACTAAGCTGTGTGACTACACAAACACTCCTAATGATCAATTTATCACGAGAGCTATTGCCACACCTAAGATAAATGCTGAGAGTTATGAAGTAAGTCCTAGTTTGTTGAACTTGATAACTAGGGAACAATTTGGTGGTAGTGCTATGGAGGATGCCTCTATGCATCTTCATGACTTTGTTGAAATATGTGACATGCAAAAGTTTAAAAATGTGGAAAGTGATATCCTAAAACTGAAGTTATTTCCTTTTTCACTTAGAGGAAAAGCTAAAGAGTGGTTGCATTCCTTGCCATCTGGTAGTATTAATTCTTGGGATGATCTAAAAGAAGCTTTCATTAAGAAATATTATCCCCCTGTTAAAATTTTGCAAAATAGAAACAACATCCTTTCTTTTAGGCAAAATGAAAATGAACATGTTGCTATGGCTTGGGATAGGATAAAACTTATGCTTAGAACTTGTCCCTCACATGGAGTTAATGAATGGACCATATTACACTCTTTCTACAATGGTTTAAACTACATGTCTAGAAACATACTTGATTCTGCTGCTGGAGGTGCTTTTATGAGTAAGACTATAGTAGAAGCTAAAAATATATTGGAAAGCATTTTACAAAACTATAGTCAATGGCATACTGATAGGGCACCTAATCCTTCTAAGAAAGTGAACTCTATTGAAGAAACTAATGATTTGTCATCTAAAATGGATACTATTCTTGCTTTGCTTAATAAACCTAGTGTTGAAAATGTTCCTTTGCAAGAACTAGTTGGAAACAATTCTGAAAATATTGATGTCAACTTCATTAGGAACTATGGTAATAATGGGTATGGTAACAACAATTATAACTCTTATAATAAACCCCCATATGTGCCAAATAAATATGCTTCTAGTGGTAATGTTTCTAGTGACTTGGAAAACACCATTAGATCTTTTATATCTACCCAAAAAGAGCTTAATAAGGAATTTATCTCTAAGTTTGAAAAACAAGATGCTTTGTTTGAAAGGGTAGATCAGCTTACTAAGGAAGTCTCATCATTAAAGAGCATCATTACAGCCCAAAAACATGAGGAAACAATAAAATATTGCCAAGAGGTTATCAATAAGTCTTGGGAACACATTCATGAGCAAGAGAGAGTTGCTAAAGAATCTATTGGGGTAATGAAAGAGGTTGAAGTTGAGGAAGTTAAAATGCTTAATGAAGTCAAGGATCCTTTGCTTGACTTAGAAAATTGTAGCTTGCATGAATTAATATCTATCTTACAAAAATTTGCAAGTGATCCTTCCATCAACACTAACCAAGCAGGTTTTGGTTCTTATATTGCTAATCATGTCTTGAAAGAAAAGATTGCTAGGTACAACCAAGAGGCTATGATACCACCTAAGCTTGGGGATATGTGGATACCTAAGGTACTAGTAACTATTGGAAAAGAGACACACCATGCCATACTTGATCTAGGATCTAGTGTCTCTGTTTTATCTAAAGAACTATATGAAGTGCTTGAATTGAAAAATCTTGAAAAATGCTCTATTGAACTAGCACTTGCTGATGACTCTATTAAACATGCTTTGGGAAAAGTAAGTGATGTTATGGTAGAGTTACATATGACTTTTGTGCCTGTGGATTTTCTAATCATGGACATGGGGATAAAACCTCTAGTCCTATTATTCTTGGAAGACCTTTTCTTCGTACCACAGGTGCTATCATTGATTCAAAGGAAGGGAATGTAAAGTTTCAGTTTCCACACAAGAAGTGCATGGAACACTTTCCAAGGAAGAGGGAACCACCAAAGTTCAAGCTCCCTCATGAGCTTCGTCCACAATAAAACAACAAGTAAGAAGCCTAGCTATATGGCTATAAAGAAAGCGCTTTGCGGGAGGCAACCCGGTTATTTTTATGTGTGATTTTCTTTGTGTCCTCTTGCTGTAACAAGAGATTTGTTTAGTTTAGGTTCTG
Organism: Poa pratensis; assembly: GCA_947311845.1. Taxonomy (NCBI): domain Eukaryota; kingdom Viridiplantae; phylum Streptophyta; class Magnoliopsida; order Poales; family Poaceae; genus Poa; species Poa pratensis. Next base: position 57,473,990 of record CAMZMU010000034.1, on the reverse strand, counting down.
GAGTTTTTAATAAAGTGCCAAGTTTTACCCTTTTTGGTTTGAAAAAGTTGCTTATAGCGTTCGGAGATTTTATTCCTGCACAAGTCAGTGCACGGTATGATTTTTAATTCTTATTCTGTAACTCCGAATGAGCTCATATTTGAACTGTAGTTGCAACTTTTCATCCTCTGTATGCATGAATTTTTCGGAATTTTTCGAGAAAGTTTGGTAGGGTAGAAAAATACGTTTTGCTGCTGCTGTTTTTCTGGACAGATTCTGTCCCATTTTGTTTGATGCATGCTTTGAGCTTTTAAGTTGAATCTTTTTGATCCAATTGAGTTTATGAGTAGGCATACAACATTATACACTTTCTGGACATGTCATATGAATTTTTGTTCAAGGATTATATGCAGCAAGGAACCTATTTGTTTATCACTATTAATGCACCCCACAGAAAAGAGATGGGAGAAACGGTGTTTTGAAGTTTTTTCACAGGGATTGGAGGAGATGCACCAAGAGCTATCCAAGGATGGTGAAGACCATAAGCTTGGGGATGTGAAGACAACCCCGCTGGACCTACACACTCTCGGTTTGCACACGTCCAACTTCTGTTTTTCGATCGAAACACTTTATCGCATAAACTTGGAGCGTCGTTTTTGTTTTTGTTTGAGTCTTGAGAGACCACCACACTATCAATTATATATGAGAGAGCTACTGGAAATATGGGTTGAAATATGTTGGATGCTTTTATAAGATTGGGAAAAGGGATGTTTGACTTGATTTTTAATGATACATATAGTTGCATGATTCATGAGCTTGTTTATGAGTAATAGTTTGCAAATTCTTTTTGTAGAGCTATCACTTATTCATGTTTTGGTGCTGATTGTTATTTCACTTGGTTTAACATGGATTAGTTAGTTCTATGGACACTCATGCATGCATCTAGATGGTCAACTTTCTCCCTTTTGCTAGCCCAAAAACTCCAACAAGCAAAAACTTGTTTCCAACACCTTCATTTGACTATATGTAGCAATTGTAATCATCTTAGGTATTCATTGTTAAGTATTAAATTGCAAAGTCCATGTTAGTTTTATCATCTTCATACTCGAGGACGACCATGGATTAAGCTTGGGGATGTTGATGCATGTAAAATGCATACATGAACTTTGCACTTTAATTGCTTATATTCTAATCATATTTGCATCATATAAGGGTTATATCAATGTTTTATCATGATTTTGGAAATATCTCAATGATTTCCTATTTTTATGGAATTAACCCTGCATAGGCAGAAAACCCCGTTTTCTTATTTTAATGTTTCAGGGACCCAAACGTCAACAAAATCATCTGGAAATTTACGGGCGTCAATATTTGGAAGGAAGAAGACCTGTGGGCGAAGTAAGCGAACAAACGGAGGTCCGAGGACCAAACGGGGGTGGCCCACACGGCCAGGTACTGTGGCCGCGTGGGGCCCACCCGTTTGGCCCTCGTGGCTCCGTTGCCGTCTATCTTCGCTCCACCGACATAGTTTTGACCTAAAAACGCCTATAAAAAAGGTCCCCCGACGTTCTCTGGAAGGAGCGCCGCACAAACACAGAAACACCGAAACGGAGATCAGGAGCTGCAGATTGGAGGGGGAAAACTCCGGCGGGGCGCTGCCGGCGTGGTCTCCATCTTCTCCATCGACTTCTCCACCGTCTCCATGATGAAGAGGGAGTAGTCCACCTCTGGACTATGGGTTTGTGGAAGTAACTTATGTATCTCTCCTCTCTTGAGCTTCACTAATTAACACCGTATGAGCTGCTGAACATGATTACGGTCGCCGTTGTAATACCTTTGTGGTGGATCTTTATGAGTTAATATATGTTTGAGATTGCAATGTTTGTTTCAGTTATGAGTATAGATGCATATTATGTACCCCGTTCTTGTCTACTTGTTTTGATCAAGCATGTTTATGAGAGCGTGTGTGGGGGAACGTGTGCATTAGTTGGAGTAACGGGGGGTAGCTAGTGCAGTGAACGTGAGAGAAAGTTCTGCGATCCACTTTGGTATCTTTACCTTACTTTGTTGCCTCACTAGGGATAAACTAAAATACCATGCTACCGGGGATGTGGGCGTGACCATTGCCACTACTCCATGACTAGATCTAGCATGTTCTTATTTTCACTTCATGTCATGATACTTAATGCTATACTCTGAGTTATCTTAATTACTGAGGTGTTATGATTTAGTTCGCATCTTGGTGGAGTATAAGAGAGGTTAATAACCAAAAGATCTCTATGTTAGGACGTGATGCCCATATATCTAAGTAACTTGTTATCAAACCCTGTGTTGCAATCTCATATGTTAACTGTGTGTTCGATTGTCTACCACTTTATAAAGAGAGAGTGCATTTGTGAAACCATGAACCCCAGTCCATTTTTAATCATAAGAAACACCTTTCCAACACCATATACCACTTTTCTATTTTCAGCCATCATTAAATTCGAAAATACAAAAATACTTTTCATCTTGCATACATCATTCAAAAACCCAAAAATATCATTTACCATTGCATCCACCATCATTGCATATTTATTTCTTGTTTGCATTGCATAACTATCCTGATATCATTCTTACACCTTGTGCTTGACAACCACAGGTGAGGTTGAGGACCAAAACATCTAACCTTGTTTTGTAGGTAACCAAAAGAAGGATAAGAAGATAAATCTACCACTTCAGATTCCCCGAGAGTTCGATATTAAACCCTCGAGTCACCCCTCGTGGGGAAAACTGTCTTCCACTTACTATACACTCTGCACTTGGAGTCTCAACCTAATCCCGTTTATTTGTGCAGGCATCAAGACTTGCTCTTCGGGATCATCAGATGTGCATTGATTTTCGAAAGGTTAATAAAGTTACTAAGAAAGATCACTATCCTTTACCTTTTATTGATCAAATGTTAGAAAGGTTGTCTAAGAAAACTCATTTTTGCTTTCTTGATGGTTATTCTGGATTTTCACAAATTGCTGTTAGAGCGAAAGATCAAGAGAAAACTACTTTTACTTGTCCTTATGGAACTTATGCTTATAGGCGTATGCCCTTTGGTTTGTGTAATGCTCCTGCTACATTTCAAAGATGGATGTCTGCTATTTTTCATGGTTTTTGTGAAAAAATTGTGGAAGTATTCATGGACGATTTTTCCGTCTATGGAACTTCTTTTGATAACTGCTTGCAAAACCTTGATAAAGTTTTGCAGAGATGTGAGGAAACTAATCTTGTTCTTAATTGGGAGAAATATCACTTTATGGTTAATGAAGGGATTGTTCTTGGACATAAAATTTCTGAAAGAGGTATTGAAGTGGACAGAGCTAAAGTTGAAGCAATTGAGAAAATGCCCTGTCCCAGGGATGTTAAAGGTATTCGTAGTATTCTCGGTCATGCCGGTTTCTATAGAAGGTTTATTAAAGATTTCTCTAAAATTTCAAAACCTCTTACTAATCTTCTCCAAAAAGATGTACCTTTTGTTTTTGATGATGATTGTAAAGAAGCTTTTGAGGCTCTAAAAAAGGCTTTAACCACTGCTCCTGTTGTTCAACCTCCTGATTGGACTTTACCTTTCGAAATTATGTGTGATGCTAGTGATTTTGCTGTAGGTGCTGTTCTTGGACAGCGAGTAGATAAGAAGTTGAATGTTATTCATTATGCTAGTAAGACTCTTGATGCTGCTCAAAAGAATTATGCCACTACTGAAAAAGAGTTTTTAGCAGTAGTTTTTGCTTGTGATAAGTTTAGACCCTATATTGTTGATTCGAAAGTTATTATCCATACCGATCATGCTGCTATTAGATACCTTATGGAAAAGAAAGATGCTAAGCCTAGACTTATAAGATGGGTGCTTTTATTACAAGAGTTTGATTTGCATATTGTAGATAGGAAAGGTGCTGAAAATCCTGTCGCTGATAATTTGTCTAGATTGGAAAACATTTCTTATGATCCTGTTCCTGTTAACGATAGTTTTCCAAATGAACAATTGGCTGTGATAAAGGTAAGCTCGCGAGAAAGTCCTTGGTATGCTGACTATGCTAACTTTATTGTTGCCAAGTATTTGCCTCCAACCTTTACAGCTCAGCAAAGAAGGAAATTCTTTTATGACTTGAGGCATTATTTTTGGGATGACCCACACTTATATAAAGAAGGAGTGGATGGTATAATGCGAAGATGTGTTCCAGAATTTGAGCAAAAAGAAATATTGAGGAAATGCCATGGAAGTGCTTATGGAGGACATCATGCTGGAGATAGAACTGCACAAAAGGTTTTACAATCAGGTTTTTATTGGCCTACTCTTTTTAAAGATGCAAGAAAATTTATTTTATCATGCGATGAATGTCAAAGAGTTGGTAATATAACTAGACGCAATGAAATGCCTATGAATTATTCTCTTGTTATTGAACCTTTTGACTGTTGGGGATTTGACTTTATGGGTCCTTTTCCTCCTTCTGATGGTTATACTCATATACTTGTTGCTGTTGATTATGTTACTAAATGGGTAGAAGCTATACCAACATCTAGTGCTGATGGTGAGACATCATTAAAAATGCTTAAAGATATTATTTTTCCAAGGTTTGGTGTGCCTAGATATCTCATGACTGATGGTGGTTCTCATTTTATCCATGGTGCTTTTAGAAAAACCCTTGCTAAATATGATGTTAATCATAGAATTTCTTCACCTTATCATCCTCAAACAAGTGGTCAAGTAGAATTATCAAATAGAGAGATTAAATCTATTTTGCAGAAGACTGTTAATAAATCTAGAAAGAATTGGGCTAGGAAGCTTAATGATGCTTTGTGGGCTTATAGAACTGCTTATAAAAATCCTATGGGTATGTCTCCTTATAAAATGGTTTACGGAAAAGCTTGTCATTTACCTCTAGAATTAGAACATAAAGCTTATTGGGCCGTAAAAGAACTTAATAGAGATTTTAAACTTGCCGGTAAAAAAGGTTACTTGACTTGAGTTCCTTAGATGAATGGAGAAGTGAAGCTTATGAAAATGCTAGACTTTTTAAAGAGAAAGTGAAACAATGGCATGATAGGAGAATCCTAAAGAGAGAGTTTAATGTTGGTGAGAAAGTTCTATTGTATAGGTCCCGTCTCAGATTTTTTGCAGGTAAATTACTTTCGAAATGGGAAGGACCTTATGTTGTTTCAGAGGTTTACCGTTCAGGTGCAATCAAAATTACTTCGCTTGATGGTGACAGATCTCAAGTGGTTAATGGTCAAAGACTCAAGCATTATATTTCTGGGGATTCTTATAACGAAGACGTTGATATTATTCAAGTAGTGACTCCGGAAGATTTTATTAAAAGTCAAATTCAGAAAACTGCAGAGTCTGTTTTCGAATAGGTAACAGTTTTGGTAAGAAAAAGTTCGCGTTTAACTTCCCAACTTATGTTTTTGTTGTTTTTATTAAATATGGAAAATTACGAGCCGAAAACGGGGAGGAAACGGTGCCCGAGGGCACCACACCACCCCACGGCGCGGGCCCACCCTTGGCCGCGCCGTGGCATGGTGTGGGCGCCTCGGAGCCCGTCTCCAGCCCGGTTTCGACCTGGACTTTCCTTTTGTTATGAAACTTTTTGCTATATAATCCCCCGGATCCCCCGAGGTCCGTATATCGTTTTCTCGTCGTGTTTTGTTTTCGAGCTGTTTCTGCCAGGGTTAGCTCCAAGATTAGAACAATGTCTTCGTCCGAGGCTCCGAAGGATACCTTCTTCAAGAACGTCGTCAACCCGTACATCAACGAGTTGAAGCAGCACCCACAAGAGCTGCGGCTCGTGGATGGAGAGCTTGTTCAAGAAGATGTTAGGGGACCCAAGGCTGAAGGGGACGTGAAGGCCAGACTAGAAGAAGTAGAGCATGAAGTTTTCCGATACCAGAAGATGATAGAGCGCGGAGTGGAGATCAACCACAAGATTATTAATGAGCTTATTGCTGAACACAAGAAGGAGACTAGCAAGCTATGGGATGATATCTTCATACTCAGTCAAACCACGTCCAAATTGCAAGCACAAATCTATGATCTCCAAAACCAAAACTGTGAGTATGAAGCTAGGTTCAAACACATGAGTTCTGCTGCGAGTTTCAGGTTTATGGAGACCAATTCATCCTTCGCTGATGGGGAGCCTTTACCTTGGAAATTTGTTGATGAAGAGTCGTCCACCATCACCACCGAAGGAGTAATTCATCATTGGTATTGGCATCCCCTCAGCTTGTTCCAAGCTTGGGGGGAGTGCCGCGGTATCATCACCATTATCTTTTACCTTTTACTTTTCAGTCGAGTCATATCATGAGTAGAGAAGTTATCATATAGGATGGTTTGCAGTGTGGAAGTATCTCTCCTTAGTTGGTTATCTATGTATCCCTTGGTGTGAGTTGCCGTTATTGGAATATTAATGAGAAGTTTTATCATTTACTTTCTGCACACTTTATTTTACTTTGCAAATTTCTGTCATATGAATGATCTTGTTGTTAGTGTTGGCATCACTTTGGGAGCATCAAGTAAATCTATTTGGTTTTGGCAAACTTAGCATTGGTCAGTAGCAACAATACTTTGAGGCTTAAGTAGAAAAGAGGGGATTGCATGTAGATACATTATCTCAGTATCTTTCTTTCTTGTTGGCTCATGAGCTTAGTATTCTCAAGTTAAAATTATTTGTGTTTACAAGGAAGATTGCATGATTGTTTCTATTACATTTATATTTGTTTGTATCCCTCCACTCTTATGCTTGCTACCCAGCCTTGCTAGCCAAAAACCTGTACTGAGAGGGAATGCTTCTCGTGCATCCAAACCTTGAGCCAAAACCCATGCCATTTGTGTCCACCATAACTACCTATATGTGGTATTTCCTTGCCACTCCAAGTAAATACTTCATGTGCTACCTTTAAACTATTCAAAAGTTACTACTCCTTATTTGTGTCACTGTTTACTAGCTCATGAGGACGGGGTGGATGTCTTTATGTCAACTGTCAAACAGACTTTACCACCGGACTAGCGGCATATACATCCGCTTATCCATTAATTTTGCAAAAAGAGCTGGCAAATGGGGTGCCCAGTCCCAATTAATTACAACTTTAACCGCTTAATTCTCTTCACATTTTTGCCCTGATTTATCAGTCAAGCAATGACAAACAGTGAAATATCTGCATGTGTAAACAAAAGAGAAGAGGGATGATCTGCCTTGCTGGTAGAAATAACGTCCTTCATGGGAGCCGCTCTTAAAAGTCTGGTTGGCAGGGGTCATATTGTACTTTCCATTTTCTGATTCGTTGACAATTCTCATACACCACTCAAAACTTATATTTTTATTCTCTATATGATTTCAAAAACTTAAAAAGCTCTAGCACATGATTTAATCCCTGCTTCCCTCTGCGAAGGGCCTTTCTTTTACTTTTATGTTGAGTCAGTAAACCTATTCCCTTCTTTCTTAAGCAAGCATTTGAGTTGTTGTGATTCAACCATCTATACATTAATATTATCAATCATGTTTGTTATCCTTCCTTGTTTTGCACAAGTCTTTTATCTGAAGGAATATAACTTTGAAAGTTATCAATGACTGTAAAGAAATTGTGATAATTGAGCATGTAAGTTCTGCAATATAGCTCCGATATAAGGACTCTACTCGAAAGATAAGTACAATCTGTTAATTGTTCTCACCAAGAACGAAGTTTGCCATCACCAAACTATGATTTTCTTTATGCACCTTTATTGTGATTTCCATTACTCGTTCCAAGATAAGTTATATGAGGGGAAGTTGCTGTCTAAAATGATTTGTGTGTTAGTACATGTTGATGCTTCTTGTCCGTATTCTTTATTATCGACGCTTCACTCCATAAACCTGTGGTCTTGTTTACTGAGTTCAGCTTTCGCTTGGGGACAAGCGAGGTCTAAGCTTGGGGGGAGTTGATACGTCCATTTTGCATCACTATTTTATATCATAATTTACTGCTATTCATTGATATATTTCACATTTGGATGATATACTTATGTTATTTTATCTTGTTTTGCATGTTTGATGATTATTGGAGAATTAACTGCCGGAGTCAGGATTCAGCTGGAAAAAGCATCGTCAAGACACCTATTTCTGAAGATCAACAATTCACGGAAAATATACAGATGTTCCTATTTTGTCAGATGCCGGAGCCAGCCAAAAGGGGAGGCTGAGATGGGCCACGAGGGGCCCACACCACCCCACGGCGCGGGCCCCCCTCTGCCGCGCCGGCATGGTGTGGCCGCCCTGGCCCACCTCTGGCGCTCCCCCTTCGCGTACTTCATCCCCCAGAAACCCTAAGACGGGGGATCATCGAGGAAATATTCCGCCGCCTCCACGAGGCGGAAACCACAGAGAGAGAAAAAGCTCTCCGGCAGGCAGAAATCTGCCGGGGAAATTCCTTCCCGGAGGGGGGAAATCATCGCCATCGTCATCATGCCGGACTTCATCGGGATCATCATCATCATCTCCATCGCTGTCACCATCATCTCCACCGCTCCACTTCGTTCGCTGCAACATCTAGGGTTATACTTTGTGTAGTTCATAGGGGAAACTTTCCCGGTGTTGATTACTACTTGTGGTTGATGCTATTAAGTTTTATCGGTGAATTGAAGTATATGTCCAGATTGTTATTCATCATTACATCACCTCTGATCATGATCCATATGATGTCTTGTGAGTAGTTCGTTTAGTTCTTGAGGACATGGGAGAAGTCATGCTGTTAGTAGTGGAACTATGTTGAGTAATATTTAATGGTTTGATATTTAAGTTGTGGTGTTATTCTTCTAGTGGTGTCGTGTGAACGTCGACTACATGACACTTCACCTTTATGGGCCTAGAGGAATGCATTGTGTATTTGGCTACTAATTGTGGGGTTGTCGGAGTGACAGAAACCTAAACCCCCGTTAGTAAACCGGTGCATGAGGGAGTGTAGGATCTCAGAGTTTAAGGCTGTGGTTAGATTTATCTTAATTACTTCCTTGTAACGCGGATGCTTGCAAGGGGTTTAATCACAAGTATGTATTAGTCCAAGTTAGGGCAGTGCATTAGCATAGGTTCACCCACACAACACTTATCAAAACAATAAAGATTAATCAGCTGTAGGAAGCGAAAGCACTTGACGAAATTCCCGTGTGTCCTCAAGAACATTTTGCCATCATAAGTAAACCAACCGGCTTATCCTTTGCTCTAAAAAGGATTGGGCCACTCGCTGCAATTATTATTATTGTCTTTTATTTACACGCATTTTATTTATCTGCAATATCAAAAACCCCTAAAAACTTGTCTGCTAGTATTTACAGTGATTCCTTGTTCAAAACTACTTGTCAACACCTTCTGCTCCTCGTTGGGTTCGACACTCTTATTTATCGAAAGTACTACGATACTACACCCCCTATACTTGTGGGTCATCAGTGAGTCGCCGGAGATAGCCGGAATCTGCCGGGGACGATGGCGGCAGAAAGGGAATCGGGAGGAAGGTGAAACTTCAGGCTGGCAGTTTTTGCCCTTCCGTGGCCTAAAAAAGGGTTTTATGACACCACTGATAAAATAGGGCATCTATTAGAGATGCTCTAATAATGCGAGCTTGTTGGACAACATCCAGTTTCAAAATTGAAAATGGGAGCCCTTTGGGGTTCGTTTTCCTCAAAAAAGAAAAAAACATGACTGGTCTGCAATACTCTATCTGCTTAATAAACTCCCTTTTACTCCAAAAAAGTGTCCCTTTCCAGGGAAGTAAACCAGACAAAGAAATTTGGAGCTGACATGAGTTGGAATTTTCAGAGACAAAACACCAGTTACAGGCCCGTCTCAAAGAAAAACATTAACAACGATAAACAAAAGAAGGATACAAATGTTCATCACCTTGAGTCGAATGCACTCTGCTTAGACAAGTAATCATAGTTAGTGTCAACCCAACGCTCCTGTTGTTTCTACAACAGCGTGCCTTCTCTCAACACCTAACTACGCTACGAAGTTCCATTATCAAACAATGCAACATGGTAAGTGAAACTAGGAAACGGAAAACAACATAAAAGGAAGACCTGGAAAGAAAAATGGCTGACGTGGTTCTCCGGTTGTCCCATTCTGGCTGGCTGGCAGGCGTAAATCCAGTAATGATCCTGTGACGTGCAACGAAACTTATATACACACTGATCAATCGAGCACCGAGACGAGAGGCCTCACAGCTCCTGCTCGAGGAACTTGTCCTCCTCGTCCGCCTTCTCCTGCTTCGCCCAGGTGCTCAGCGACGACACGCTGCGGGTCAGCCACGCGATCGGCGACGACGCCTTGGGGCTCTCGGCCGCCACCACGGCGCTCCTCCGCCGCTCCTCCTCGTCCTGCAGCCTCTTGGCCATGTACTCCTTCACCGCGACCACGCCCTTGTCCACCACCTCCTTAGGCGGCACGACGATCGGGTTCTGCTCCAGGGAGAGTCGCTCCAGCCTGTCCAGCCGGCCGAAGCAGTCCGGCAGCGCGTGTATCTGGTTGTTGCTGAGGTCGAGCTCGCGCAGGCCGAGCAGGTCGCAGAACGAGGGCGGCAGGTCCTGCATGTCGCTGAAGTTGCTGCTCAGGTTGAGCGACTCGAGCGCCGCCAGGTCGCCGAAGGCGGAGGGCAGGCCGTGGAGCTCGTTGAAGTGCGCGTCCAGGAGGCGCAGGGACCGCATCTCGCAGATGGAGGACGGCAGCGAACGCAGCTTGTTGAGGTGCACCCACAGCTTCTGCAGGTTCACCAGCTCGTGGCCGATGCCCGTCGGGAGGTACGCCAGAACGTTGTAGCTCGCGTCCAGCTCGACCAGTGACCTGGAGAAGTTCCAACGGCGAGCGATCAGCATTTTCTAGCTTTGTCAAGAAGATGCAGCGTCAATGCTTGGAAGGTTTAATGGCTGGTTGGTTACCTGCATTTTGAGATGCTGTCGGGCAGAGACCTCAGCTTGTTTCCGGAGACGTCGAGGATCTTCAGGTTAGAGAGGAGCCCGATGGAGTTTGGGAGGCGACCAAGGCATTGGAAGCAAGACGGAGTTCTTCCAGGTGCTCAAGCCCGCCAATGGCATCTGGGACATCCTGCAATATTTAGCAAAAAATATTGATTACACAGAGTTCTTCCAGCTCCAGGTGCTCTGCTTTATCGACGAACAAGATGTGCAACTTGAGTACAAACTACGGAGTCTACACACAGCGAAGGGAAAAGCGGAACAGCGTGTTGCATGGGAATATGGGATACAGTCTAGAAAAAGATGCAAGCGAAGCAAATGCATTTTGACGCGTCACATTCTTTGGAAGAAAGTACAAGTAGGAAATCCTTCAGTTTACAATGTTCTTCAGAAGTTCTGCTGGATGCAAACCAGCTATACCTGAATTCGTCATATAATCTCTACTATATAATATCGTTAAAGGTGATGGTTGGCGGCGGTACGTCAAGATAGAACTGCCCCTAAAGTTGATACAAATTACGCACCATGCCACCTATAAGTGAAAAAACAAGGAAAAGAAAAAAAAACTACCAATCAAAAAACTCTCATACGTATCCAGCTCCAATTCAAGAACTAAAATCTTTCGGAACGACCGATTTGTATTCCACCATACGAGTCCGTCTCCCGTACGAGTCCAAGAAAAACAACGAAAGAAAAAAAAACGCCGGGCGGCTGGCGCCAGCGAACGTCCCGTGGGCTGGATCAAACGATCCTCTCTTTCGTTTTTCTCACGACTCCTGGGCTTAGCTCTGTGACGAGTAGGAAAAAAGAATAACAGCAGCAATCAATTACTCTTAGTACGATCGATGGCCGCTATAAAAAAAAACGACCGGTATAAAATACCTGCACGCTACTGTCACAATCCTCTCGCCTACCGAGATAGATGGTGTTGTCAAACTCTGGCCCATCCACGATCAGACCAGCCCAGTTAAAAATAAAATCCAGATTGATGCACGGAAAAAAGGAAAAAAAAATGATCCAAGCCAGCCCCATCCACCGAACAACGCGTCTTGCTCAACGTTCAGGGGGTTACTATCCGGCACGGCTGAATCGGGGATGCATTCTAATGGGACGCCGGATGCTCCGGTCTGTGAGGAGGAGGCGACACGTGGGAAGAACCAGAGCGTCGCGTTTCATATGGAGCTCGACTTATTATTTATGTGCATTTAGCAAATTGCCCGTGCGTTGCAACGGGTTTAAAATAACCAAACATTACGTGCTATTGCCCGTGTTAAATAAAGAACGACAAACACATTACGTGCTATTGCCATTGTGTTCCGTGTGTGCAGTACATATATTTATATAACAGCAGGGCAGAAGAGATACTAAAAAAGTTGGGACCAATTTTCCTATATAAAATTCGTAAACATGTTGATTAATCATTGAGCTGTAGAAAAAGTTTGACTCGCTTCAACTGAATTATGTTAAATATTTTCTTTGCTATTTCTTTGTCATGCAATAAATCACTCTTTGTTGTTATAGATCATGTATTGTTCGGAGAATGGTAGGAAGTGGCAACTGTATTCATAGATAATATAAGATGTCTACCAAATTCAGACTTCAAATTTAAAGACAAATTTATATTAAGAGACAACATCCATGTAGTTAAACATTCGGAGATAACTTATACGGAGTAGCTAATATTATGTCGACTTGTATTCCCATGTAATTTAACTAGCGATTTTCTGCATGATGATTTCATACTTTTGGATAACTATTATACAAACAAACAAGATTGTAAAGCAAGTGTCGAGGTTTTCTTTTAATTCTATAAGGATTTATTTAATGCGACAAAATTTTGGGTTAAACCCGATGTACGTCCAATGACATACCAGTATACTATACTTCAAACCTGAATTTTTTAAATTTAATTCTATACCCGTTGCAACGCACGGGCACTTTGCTAGTTTTCTTAAATCTGAACACCGGAAAATTCTGGTCATAAATTTTTTCGTATGTTCCTCTAGCAGGGTTCTACTTACTGCCCGGAATTTTCCCGGTAACCAGATTTACCTACCAGGACGACAAAGCTGTACATCGGGTATATAGTCCATAATAATTCAACAAGTTTCTTCCAAAAATTTCAGTAACCCGGTGCTTTCATTGTTCTGATAATTTAACTTGTTCATTTTTCAAACCTGTGACACAAACCATATGTATCTCTCGTAATCTCAATCTTTGAACCAATTGATCCTGGGAACCAACAATTCTCCTAACGTAAACAAGGGACTGGTCCTCCATCGATTGCCTCTATTTTCAGAGCATTGCATTATGGGCCATGCAAGTAAGAAATGTGATCAGCAATGGACCATAAGAAAAAATCATTTTAGTTGTACAATTAGAGCGCGCTATGGCCACAAAATCAACAATTAACGATCGAAGGTCCGATCACCCAGATTTCTCGGATTGGACGAACTGTTTCAATCTCGCATGCATCAATCAATGTGGATGTATCTCTAAACGGTGCTGCGTAATTCAACAATATAGTTCGGAAAGGGATCACGCTGCGCGTGGGGTATTTTTCTAGTATTATAATCCTTAATTCAACAAATTTCTTCCAAAAATTTCAGGCGACAAAAGTTGAGTAACCCGGTGTTTTTACCCTTACAATAATTCAGCAAGTTATTTTTTTCAAGCCTGTGACAGAATCCATGTGTCTCCCTCGCATTCTCAATTGTTGAACCAATTGATCCTGGGAAGGAACAAATTATCCTAACGTCAACAAGAGACGGATCCATCGTCCACTGCCTCTATTTTGTGAGCTACTAATACAATAATTTTGACCAGCATTGCATTATGGGCCGTGCAAGTAAGAAAATACGATATGCAATGGATCATAAGAAAAAATCATTTTAGTTGTACCTAGAGCGCGCTATAGCCACAAGGCCCACAAAATCAACATTAACGCTCGAAGGCTCGATCACCCGGATTTCCCGGATCGGACGAACGATTCCAATCTCTCATGCATCGATCAATCCCTAAACGACGCTGCGTAGAATTAATGGATTCCGGCGATCGACAAGCACGGACACAGAGCAATGCATGGAGAATCCTGACCTGGAGCTGGTTGCGCGACACGTCGAGCACGAGGAGGCCGCGGATCCGGCCGAAATTCTCCGGCAGGTGGCGCAGCTGCCGGTCGACGAGGAGCACCCGCTGCACCGTCCTCCCTTCCTCCGCCTCCTTGAGCACCCGCACCACCTCGTCGTCGACAGCTTCCGGCCCATCGTCTTCCCCTTTCTTGCCGCCCCCTTCCACCACGACCCTCCCGTGCATCGCCATCCGGTACACCCGCTCCAGCTTCTCCTCGGCCTCCCGCAGCAGGGCCCCGTACGCCTCGTGCTCCTCGTCCAGCCGCACAACCTCCCGGCTCGCCGCCACCTTCTCCTCGATCTCCTCCTCGTTCATCCCCGGCTCGACGGGATCTCCCTGGGACTGGGAGTGCGTGCGGAGGAAGGCGCGAGCGGAGTCGACGAGCTCGTGGTCGGGGCGGGGGTCGAGGTGGCGGATCGCGTCGCGCGCGCAGGTGATGTCGGCGACGGCGCGCGTCATGGAGGCGAGGACGGAGGGGTGGCGCAGGCCCGGCATGCGCTCCACCAGCTCGAACTCCGCGGGGCCCGACGGGGCGCGCGGGGATGGAGACGGCGGAGGCGGCTGCTCGAGGTCGCGCGGGGAGGAGAGCCTCGGGGACCCCGTCCTGATCGAGGGAGGCGTTGGAGCACGTAGGCGAGGATGGGGTGCGAGTTCGGCGACGGATCCATGGTGGCGACGGCGGAATGGAATGGCGGTTCCGGTTTGATCAGTGTGAGGTGGGATCGAAATTCGGATGGAAGAAGAAGACAGCGAATTAGCGAGAAAGGAGGATCACAGAGGTGCTTTCGGTATTTATATGTGGCGGGGCGACGTGGAGGGATCGAGAGGCTGAGAGCTGAATCTTCAGCACATCAACGGTCCAGATCGACCAGCATTGGAAGATCGCCTGCCGCGTTTTTTTTTTGTTTCTTTCCGTTCAAAGTTTCAAACCGAGCAATCGAGGCCAAGATCAGGAACAAAATGCTCTGATGTGGTGGAGCACGGGAACACCCTAACTGAATGTTTGCAACACTATGGTTAGGTTTACACCGCAAAATTTGAAATCCCACTTTCCAAGACTTTTCAAAATTAACCTGTTCATGAAAATCCATTCATATTTGATTTTTTATTACCATATATTATCTTGTACGGAGTAGATAACTGTAAAAAACCGATCCACCTGCTCAGAAAAATGGCCCATCTCTTAGTAAGGTTCACGTGTGGTAATTTGAACGGTGGGCATTGCTGCTTCTATTCTTGGGAGGGAACCGTTTGCTGCTTTGCCATCCACGGGGGCGAGTGGATTGATGGATAAGAGCATTCAAAAATGGAGGTGCTTAGTTATCGTTGAAGTAATAAAAATAAATCACCGAAATAAAACATGCAGGGAAGCGCACGCAACGCTCCGCTCAGTGGCGGAGCTTGCTGGGAATTCTAAGGGCTGCTCCATGTGCATGCACAAAACTGGTTGGCTGGGGGTGGGGCTAGTTACCTATTTATCATCTACCTATATCTATAGGTAGTTAGGCTAAAATAATTTGGACTGGTGGGGGGGGGGGGGGGGGGGGGGACTCACTTATGCATAGCTCCGCTGATGGCTCCGCTCTTAGTTGAGACGGTACTTAGCGCTACGAGACGCCTCCGATTTCCACGTTGCAAGCAAAAAAAAATCCAAGTATTGCTGATGAAAATAGTTCCTTGGGTCGCACGGGATTACACTCAGGTAACTACTGACCAGCCGAGATTTTCACCCTAGCGTCGGCCCGCATTGTGGGTGCTCGGTACATCAAAGGAGAACGCCATGCAACAAAACAGGCTCCGTCTCACCCTTTGTGGTTCCAAAAACTTTGTCGTCCAATGAAGTACGGTATAGGAAATAGTAATGATCAAGATTCGCCCCAAAACATCGAGAAACTCTTCGGCTCATGGATCGTTTGGTTTAGAAAATAGAAAGCGCAGGATTGTGTCATATGTGGTAAAAGCCATAGAATGTCGATCCTTGGATTCTGTCGTGCATATACTCAATTCATGGCTCCATTTGAAATTGCAAGTTTTACATATGAAGGAAGTACATATCCTCCTCCTAATGCAACATTAGGATAAGGACCACACCCATTTTACCTCCTCACCGTCTTCTTGTTTTTCACCTTTTGTTACAAATGAATTCACTCATTTAGCAAAGCTATATTGCTTTGTCAAATTACAAAGACGCGCGTGGTGCGACGAAATTCTGGTATATTATCGACACAGAGGAACGTGCGGTCACGAGCTGCCCGCCACACCTATTTATTTCCAAATGATAGCCCAGTTCCTGTATAGATGTCACTTTGGTTGTCGAGACGAATATATGGGAGGTGTGGTAAGGTTCCCACATTCCAGCATCAAAGAGGATTAAAGGAAGCATCTCCTTCAGAGTTCAGACTATCACACTCCATGAACCTCACGTCAAAAATTCATATCTCTTGCCGCTCTCGGATGTAATTATCTTCATTTTTTGGTGAAAAAAGACAACACTTTATATATTATGTTTTAAGGGAACATACTCTCTACTTAAGATAAGAAGTTTGGCATTTGTGTCGGTCAAACATTATCAAATCTAACCATTAACATAGAAAATATAGCTACATGAACATCGACAAATGTTATTAGGTTTCTTTGAAGTATGTTTCCTAATATTTTTCTAAATATAGTTAAGGCCTAGTTTGGGGCTCAGTTTTCTTAAAACCACAGTATTCAAAAATTGAACTTTTTTTGACAATCAAAACCAAGATATATTATATGATCGAATAATACATGGTAGAGATACATAAGCTGACTAAATCGATTACAAAATAAAGTCTAAAAGAAATGAGCAAATGTTTGAAATCTTCAAACTCTTTCTTCTTCCAAGACACAATCTTGTACTTTTCTGAAGGCATCTGTACAACGATAAAGATACCAAACCACCAACCTATGAATACCAACGAAGGTTCTCCCATAATTGTAATTTTGAGCCGCAATGCCAAGGCTAGGTTCACGCACGCAGTCATTAAATTAATCAACCAATATCGGCAAAAGTACCAACACCGATATTCCAGGGAAAAGAAACCGAACAGCCTGGTCGACGTCGCCGGGAGCCGATAGCACGAATCACCATTGTCGAGGACGTAGCAGTCGGGACAGATATTGCGAGGACAATCCTCCTCGCAGCAGCCATGAGAAACAGTCCAAAATTGATCTGGCGAATCAAGATCTGAAGAACCATACCTAGACAAACTTAACCTTATAAAACCACCATTGACGTCGGGAAGAAGATCTTGCCGCCGAACGAAGGCCGGAAGATTGCTTATTGTAGACGATGCCATCTCTATTGATAAAGAAGATGGCTACCAAACACCTAACCAATTTGTTGAAACAATACTATTATTAAAAACTCCACTCATAGATCGGGTTCCCCACCCCTCCTGATGCCGGCAAGGCCGGCCGGAGGAGGTGGCGGCGGCGGCTAGGTTTCTGAGGTGAGCTCGCTCGTACGATTGTAAACCCTTCCCAGAACTATACTTATTTTGACTTATTCAAAAATTGAACTATTTGAGTGCCAGGCGGATGAATACTTCAGTTTCTTGGTTTAGGAAAAAAGAGGTCAAGACCAAAATTTCCAAAACGACAAAAAAATGAAGTATCGGGGGGTGGGGGGGGGGGGGGGAATACTACAGTTTCTAAATCACAGTTTTATTTGACCCAAATGCCTTGAAGTATTACATACTTCAATATTTTAGAAAACTGAAGTATTCTCCCAATACTTCAAAAATACGGTGCTTCCAGACGGACCCTAACTCTCTTTGAAACCATGTACGTTCTTGCAAAACCATTTTTCAGAAACCGTGGTATTTAAAGAAACCAGAAAAATCGTCGCATCCAAAATGGGCTATACTGCGAATCAAAATGAATATTTGATACTACTCCCTCCGATCCGAAAAAAGAGTCGGACAGATTAATACAGTGTCATTTTGCAAAAAACCACACGTAGATTCTAAAATCGTGTTCGCGTCGCTTCTGTTCGTCTCTCTCCAGCAGATCGCAGCAGCTCTCTCCATGTCGCTCCCCTCTCTCTCCTCTCTAGCAGATCAGAGAGGCCACCGGATCCGACCCGTCCGGCCGCGCAACCACTGGATCCGGCCTCCCGATGCCCGATTTGGCGATTCGTCGCCGGCGTTGACCAAGGGCGAGCGGCTCCGATCAGAGCAGAGAGAGATTGGCGGCGGAGAGGATATGAGTGGAGGCGGGACGAGAGCAGAGCGCCGGCGGGTGTCCTTGATTTCCCGGTGGGCGTTGAGCAGGTTGTTCGCGGCTTGAGGTTGGATTGGTGGCCGGCAGCAGCTCGGAGAGGGAGATGTGATGGGGTGAAGAGAAAAGAGGATGCGGCGAGGGTGGGTGGCGGCGGCGCGTGAGATAGAGAGGGATGGAGAGAGGGGAGCACCGGCGGATGATAGCTCGTCCAGCGATGGATATGGTGCTTGACGAGGCCCATCCAGCGGAGCTCGTGTTCTGCACGGACGGAGCGGATCTGGTGCGGGCGGGCAGGCGGAGGCGATGCGGATTTGAATCGGGTGAAGAAAGAAAGGGGATGGATCGAGGGAGAGGAAAGAAAGGGGATGCCTCGACCAGGATCCATGGCGGGCAGGAGCAGACCTTGGTGGGCCGGGACCTGACGAGCAGCGGTAGAGGACGAAAGGGAGAGGAGGCGGCGGCGGGGGTGAGAGAGAAAGGAAGGGGATCGAGGATGTGTGTGGGTGGGTAGCGAGTGGCGGAGGAGCTTGACGACGTACTGCGGGTTAATGCCACATAACGTTTGAGGGTGTTTTTGCAAAATGCCGTCCGCGAATCTTTTTTCGGACCGGAGGGAGTACTGTTTTTTGTAGGGGAACTATTGTTTTCTTTGAGGACATTTTTTTAGCAGATTAAATTTTCTTTTGAGAAGTGTGTATTCTATACGGGTTCGGCCCACGAACACAGCCAGGCCCGCCTGCTGGCCCAGACGCTCCCAGCCCACTGCATTCGAAAGGAACAAAACGAGGAAAACTTGCACGCCGTCACGGCCGGTCTCATTTCAGTACGAAGCCAGTCTTCCCGAGTCGAAGCCCTTTCTCCCGGCCTCCCGGCTCCCCAACCCAACTAACGGCGGCGGCGGAGGTTGTGAAGCGGAGATGCTGCAGTTCCCGGCGATGATGCGGCAGTGGCCATCGCCGCCGCTGATCCCGGCGTCCACGCTCCTCCCGTGCCAGCCACCACCCAGGAGGACGAGCTCCTGCTCGCCATGGCCGAGTCCGACCTCGAGGACAAGGTACCGCGGCTCTTCCCCTTCCTGTCCGTATCATTTCCCCCCACTGCTCCCCGCGTCGCTAACGCCTTCAGTCGCGCTTTGCCCCCTCCTCTCAGCTGAACGCGATCCGCAAGACCAACAGCAACCTGGTGATCATAGGCAAGCCCACCAACGACATCAAGGAGGAGTACGACGCGGAGGTGGAGGAGGACGACGCCGATAACGTCGATGAGTCGGACGGCGACGACTTCGACCAGGAAACAGGCTGAGCTGGCCCGGGCTCCATCGCTTGATGCGGCGTGTCTTCAGATGTTGCCCTGTCTGCGAACTAATCTGTACGCTTGTTGCAGCCCGAGATCCCCAATTACCTCTCTCTTGTTAGTAGATCGATTTGTTCGAGCTATCATACTTTACTGTGCTACATGGTGTTTTGTTGATTCGGGGGCTTCCTGGTCGTTGGATTAGCATGCTAATGCTGTTACTTGTTTATGGAAATACCGGCTTAATTCATCACTCTATGTGAATGCCTTACTGCCTGCTGTTTCTTTGTCAAGTTTCTTCACAGTGATTCAGTGATTTGGCTATGTATGTTTGGAAGCTAGGAAGATGTCATGGGTACCTTATGTTCCTTTTGTAAAACACCATGTCTGTAAACTGTGATGATCAATGTGTGCTAGTGTTATTTAAGTTTTAACTAAGAGATAATATTAGAGACGGAGATTGGATCTTTCTAGCAGCCTTTGAATTAGAGATAGGGTTCATTGAGGTGTTAGTTATGTCGGTTCCAAGTAGGTCATCTCTATATATTAAGGGGAAGCATTTATCTAGTATTGGGCAACCAATGGGTCAATCAATAGTTATTTACGAGCACTGAGTGATAGCCCAGTGGTGGAGGCGCAGCGGCGTCTCTACACCGACATAGGTTCGACTCCCATTGTTCGTGGAATTTTAGCTGTCACATTGTCATAGTAGAACAAGCATTCCCCCGACTCCCGTGTCGCCCAGGCTGGGCGACCTGGGAGATTCAAACCTAGCAGCCGGGCCTCCCTCCTCCGTCCCCCGCGCCGCCGCCGCTGCCGCCGGCTTGGTCCGCGGTGGCGGCGCACCCCGCCTTCAAAGGGGATGGGGTCTCCGGCTGTCCCTGCGGCGGAGGATCTTGGTGCTCGGGGCGGCGGCTCCGGTAGGCGGCGGTGGGGAGGCTCAGCCCAGCCTCGGCGATGCGGCGCGGTGGAAGACGGGCGACGGCAGCGCGACGGTGGAGGCGCTGCAGCTCCAGCGGCTTGAGGGCCTCGGCCCGGCGGCCCATGGACTGCGACGGTGAAGGGCAGGTCGGGATCCCCGGCGGCTCGGCCGGCTTGGTGTGGTGGGGGTGGCAGCTCTCCCTCCAAGCTCCTCGCGCCGCGCTCTGACGACGAGCTCTTCCGTGGTGGCTGCGTGACTGCAGGCAGGGTGTCGAATCTGGGCGGCCAGATTTCGGCTTCGAGGTGTGGTGGTGGTCTGGCGTGGTGGTGGCGCGGCCGCCACGTCCAGGGTGAGCGGTTCAGTGGCGGCGTGGGCGTGAGGTGGCTGTCGAGAAGCTTCGGACGAAAGTTCAGCCCGACTTTGTCGGCCGGCGGTGGCGACGCCCGTGGGCGCCGCGATCCTCCTTGGAGGCGCCGCCGTGGAGTCTTCTTCGACCTCTTCATCCTCGGAGCATGCTTTTCAGGTGAAAACCTAGACCCGCCGGGTCGGGCGACGAGCGTCGTCCTCGACGTCGCTTTCCTTCTTTGGGGCGTCGCCTTGAAAAGCTGCTCCCTTTCGCGCTTGCCGGTGGGCTGGCCGCTCACGGCTTTGCGGCCGGCAGTCCAGCGGGCGAAGTGGGTCTTCCGCGTGTGGCGTCAGGCTGGGCAACGACGATGGTGGCGAGCGATGGTCTGGTCGCGGCAAGACCCTGTTAGTTGGCTCTGCTCCGACGTGTCCGAGTCTTCATGTTGGTCTTCCCAGGTTGTGGAGTCGGAGCTGCTATGTCTTCAAGCCTTCATATGGGCAGCGTTACGATGACCTGCAGGGGCGGTCCGGTGCGAAGAGCTTCTTCGGCGCAGGTCTTGCATATCTCCTCTTCAGAGCTCGTCTTCAAAATCGGAGCTGCTTGTCCCCGTGCGATGAGTCATCTGTTTGGCATTGGCCGGCGTGGCTCTCGCGGCCGCTGCGATGAGGCTTTCTTAGGTGGTCGTTTCTTCGGCGAAGTCGGAGTCGCTTGCTCGGGGAGGAGTGATGACGATGCCGCCGGTGGGCAACCTCGACGACAGTCCTCGTTTTTAGTGGTGTGCGTGGTGTTCGTGTTGGTAGCCAGGGTGGCTGAGTGTGCCCTTGAAGCGGTTGTGTTCCATGACGGCTTGCGAGGGCGTTTGTATCGGTTTTAGGCTGGTTTCCCGTTAATTAACCGGTCAATTCTCTCCTACTTTTTAAATAAAATGAGGCAAATTGCCCGTTTTGTTCAAAAAAAATTCATTGGATCGCTTTCCAAGACCTCTCATTCTCCTTAATGAAAAGCCTCAGGGTGGTTCCTCCCCAGTTTGTCTTGAAAAGAAGAAGTTATTTAGTGTTTCTTAGTCTTGTCTAGTCTAGTTAGTCTGCAATTGCCCAACAATCATTACATCAGTAATTAAACTACAAAATGCAAAGTTTCTTTGTTTCTGCAGGGACATCTGTATACAATGTACAACCAGAGTCGTGTACTTGAGAATTTAAACTACAGTATTCGTTTGCAAATTGTGCTTTAATTAATTTGTTGAATCTTGTATTGACTAACTTGTGGTCCCTTTAGAGCCACGACATTGATCAACTTTATCAGATCCATACGAGCTTTTAGATCTCTCATGATCGAATAGGAGAGAAAGTTTATGCTTGGCAGGGATGCTTCTGTTCGTAGGTTGTTGTGTGGCAATAGGAATCTGACGCTGACCTAGTGACCTCCATAGCATTAGGATTCTCCCAATCCGTTTGGTGCTCCACGTGTAATCGTGTATCACAAGGGCTATGCGTGGTTACATTTATCTCTCTCTGAAATAGTTTCAATCTTTTCTGTTCTGCTGTGGAATTTTCTTGGCATGTTATAACAGGAGCCGATGTCATGCATGACTTCTAATGGTGCAGCCATGGACTGTAGTGGCTGGCATGCATGTATTCCAGCTACAGACTTCTAGTACTTGATTGTAGAGAAGCTTTTACAGAACGTGCAGCAAGTGTAGGAAGAGGCACAACGACGTGACGGTGGCGATTGAGTAAGCCATGAGGACCTAGAAGTGCCTGTTAGAAGTTTTAGTCCTACATAAATGCACATCACCGTTGATGCCTAATAACACCATGATCCCAGTCCATCCTTGAACCCATCAGTATTAGTAAGTTTCGATGTGTGATCGTGTGTGCCATCTTTATCTATGTATAGTTTCATGCCCCTGAGCCATACCATGCAGTAAGCCTTTCGGTTTCACTCTTACATGCATAGCCTGGATGGTCAGGATTCCATATATAATCTATCCTTGATTTCGTGAATCTGCAGGACTAAAAAGAGCAGTTAATGTTGATCCATTCCAATTAATTACATCCGTGCGTGTGTTCATAAATAAAGAAAGTCCTGCTATGCTACCAAAAAGGCCGTGCATGTGAATTCTAAGTTTGTCTGTTGGATTTCATGAGTTGACAAAACACATGTCCCATGACGTCTTCACCGTTGAAATACTGATGTTTGAATCAATTCCAACAAGAGATCAAACACACTAATACAAACTTAGTGAGACAATGATACCATGATGTGAAGGTAGTCATGTTACAATTAGTTAAATCATGTGCAGTAACCATCTAATCAAGACTAGTAAAAAATATAATGATTTTCGGCTTTTGGACCACAAGATCTTAAAATGATAATATATTAATATTTCTATATTTCTTCTATATGGTTAGTCCTTATGGGTTTTTTGAAGCATTCCTACTTATTCTGCTTTTCAACAAAAATGAAATCCTGCCCTTGCAGGCACACGTGTTGATGACTCGTTCCCTTAATCTCATTTCTATTTTGAATTTCGACAATTCTACATTTTTGCAATGCTGAACATGCCTCTTAGTATTAAATCATGTGGTTCTTCGGTTCTTCCATTTTGGCCAGTGAAAAAGGAAACTAAAATTATTCGCATTTATAGTGGTGCATGGGTTGATGACTTGTTCCCTTAATCTCATTTCTGTTTTGACTTTCGACAATTCTGCTTTTTTACAATGCTGAACATGCCTCTTAGTATTAATCATGTGATTCTTCCAATTTTGGCCAGAGAAAAAAGAAACAAAAAATATTTGCATTTATAGTGGCTCTGAGACAACAATATCGTCAATGTAGCATACTTACAAGGATAGTAAACCATCATCTGTCTATTATGTATGGTCAATTAATCATATCTCTACAAGAAATTATGATATTCCACCTTATGGTAGAAAGTAAGAGATATAGATAGTGCACCGTACACTAGAGATAAAAAGGCCAAGAAGCTGGGAGTCTGTAACATGATTATTTACCATAGACCCTTTCTCTTAATCATGTGCTTTGTTGCCAGGAAAATGATTATTTTCTCTGACAAATCTTTTCAAGTTTTTTGCCGGATAACTTTCAGAGGGGGCTCATCTATTCGCTGTTGCATATCTTTCTTGCAATAATAAAAAAAATTAGGGACAACAGACTGTACCTCTCAAAACAGCAATTATATCTCACAAAGTACTCATATAAAGTATTTCAGAATCTTGGTCAAGATCAATGTATAGAAGACTGATAGCAAAGCACCAACTGGAATTGTGATCAACCATGAGACCACAATTTCACGCACTGTCTCTGTTCTGACTCTGTTGAGCCCTCTTGCAAATCCCACACCCATCACTGCGCCGACAAGTGTATGTGTGGCAGATATTGGCAACCCAAGCTTAGATGCAAACAAGACCACAGAAGCCGCCGCAAACTCTGCTGCAAATCCCCTCGTGGGTGTTAATTCAGTGATTTTCTTGCCAATTGTTGCTATCACTCTATAACCCCACATTGTAAGCCCTGCGACAATTCCAAAACCACCCCAAGCAAGGATTTCAGTCGGTATGACTATCTCAGCGCTGCTTGCTACACCCTGAAGAAGGGACAAAGCTGCGGCCAGAGGCCCTATGGCATTGGAGACATCATTGCCTCCATGAGCAAATGACATGAAGCATGCTGACAGGACCTGCATGTAGCCAAATACGCCGTAGACAATCTGCAGTTGAGCTCCTCTAGGGCCAGCAACGTCAAATCCACCTTGCTGAACATCTGTGTTGTCAGCAGATGCTATCTTTTCCGCTTCTGAAGACAGTAGGTCACCAAGCTGTTTTTTTATTGCCCTGCTAACAAAGATGGCTCCTATTGCCCCACAAGCCAATGCTTGCAGCACGGCAATGGAAAGTATCTTGCTGAGAGGGAAAGCAGCAAACGAGATTGCAGTGACACCAGTAAAAACTGCAATTGGTGCAGACGCAGCTGCAGCCTGGCCTGGATTTGGTGCGCTGTATACGAACTGAAGTGAAACATGGTTAGTAGAAATTCACCTTTCTGTCTTTTTATGGTATAATGTTTGTGTCTTCTGTTTATGACATATTAGTTTATGTGCTATGTGCCCAATATGATGTCTGACTACATATTTTGCAAAGATGTCTTGTTTTCTTATTGATCATGTTGCAAGTAAAGTTAGTATAGTACTCACCCTGCGTATGCACTTGTAAACAAGAAATGAGACTGCAGCTCCCATCAATGGAGAAATAACCCAGGATGAAGACACTCTAGCCAAGGAGCTCCAGAAAACTGCATTGACCCCTCCATATACCAGTCCAAAACCAACCATGGCTCCGACAATACAATGTGTAGTTGACACAGGCCAGCCGTAGGAGGAAGCAACCTAATAAATAAGAACGGGAAATTCAGACAGATGCTTATGAATGTTAATATTATATATTTTCAAGCCAGTAAAGCCAAGTGCAGTGTGGTGGATGATTAGATTTGGTGATGATGAGAGATATTTTTGGTGACTTGCTAATTGCATTAAATTTTCACTCAATTGTATCAATACCATAACTTGGTTGCATAAATAGATGAAACATATTACCGAATAATGCAATCAGGATCCACCAAGATTGTCTTATTCTTATTCCAGCATAATATTCTGTACTTTCCCTTGTTGAAATAGTTATTCATAGTTTAGATATCAACCTCTGTTAGTTGGAAGTGAGGTGCAGATGAAGTTTGCATTGATGATCCTGAATTTGCCTACAACTGGATTCCAAAAATCAAATTGTAGATTTGAGATTTCCTTATCAACCAGGCTGAAACCACGAATTATTGAGTCAAATATTGAATCTGTTATGTTGTTTTCCCTTTGCTGAGTTGTCACTTTCATTTAGGCTAAAAGGTTCTCACATATTAGGTTATAGCATTTGCGTGCTATAACGTGCAAGTTCCCCATCAATTAGCATCTACAAGTGCATAGGTTTTCCCTGTTCGATAGATGGAGCTATTCTAGTGTCACAAATAAGCCACTGAAGATGCCTTACATCTTCCTTTTTGTAGACTGAAACTGGGGGAAGCTTCAGTAATTCTGTGATGCTAATGCAACTGTATCATCTGCATGGCATAACAAACTCAAAAGGGTTATCAGCGATGGAATGTTACCTGCAACCATGTACCAGCTGCAGCGAGGGAGGAGATCAATCCAGCGAAGAGCAGAGAATCATTTCCCTGGAAGACAGACGTGACGAGGATGCCCTTCTGCATGGTGCTGGTGACATGAGTGCCCATAAGGAATGCACCAGAGAACTCTAGCACAGCTGCAGTCAGCACTGCCTGCCGTATTGTCAATGCTCCAGATCCTACTGACGTCCCCATGGCATTTGCCACATCATTCGCTCCGATATTCCATGCCATGTAGAATCCTGACAGCAGGGTCAGGTATGCCAACACCTTCATTTTGGTCGTCCCATGAAAGATCAGTGAGCGCATCGCCAGTGGCACGGTGAGCGCTGCAAATGCAATCACCACGGATATCGAAATCGCCATCCGTGGTGAAATATGGAATGCCTTTGCCATCCCTGACAACTCGGATCCCCCGTTCTGCTCCTCCGAGGCATCTGGTTTTGCACCGGAGCCATCGTCGGCATTTGCAAAGGAGGATAGTGTGGCACGCGGAAGCCCCAGGCGCGAGCTCACTGTCTTGGCAGGTGAGACTTTAACCAGAGGGAAGCACCTCGGACAGTGAATGCTAGGTGGCAGCTGAGCGGCAGGGCGATGGAGCAGGAGAGCGGCAGCCGCAGCTCGCCCCCCTGCTCCAGCATGTACTCGGGCAGTGGAAAAGAAAGGAGAAGATTGAGACATGGAGTGGCAGAAGGAAAAACCAGGGGGAGGGGGGCGAGTACAGAAGCACCAAGAAGAAAGAAATGAGATGATTAATGGGGAGGAGAAGAGGAAGGAGAAGCGGTGGCCATAGGAGTCTGTGGGAATAAATGAGCATCGTTATGTGGATGGAAGGAAGAGCTTGCTTTCTGTGGTGGCCCAGCTCAGGCTGAGACGAACGAGTGGCGGGAAGGAATGAGTGGTGCAAGGGGATATCCGCGAGATTCCTGCCTAATCCATAATCTGAGGTTCCAGCCGACTGACTATTTTCGGTTGCATGGATGGATCGTCTGGACCTCCCTTCCCTCCAGCCTGTTTGTTCTGAACATCTGAATACATGTCTCTTCCTGTTGTTATTATGATTCTTTACTGTGGCACCTAGCTTGGCAATCGCATCTTCTCAGGGTTGTTGGATTTTGAAATGTCCTGAAGATATTTCTTCTGTTCCTTATGTGGTTTCCTGTCTGGTGATAGGCTAGGTAAATTGCGCAAGTGTCATGTCAGGACGTCAGGTATTTTTACTGCTCTCATCGTCCCCGTTTGATAAACCAGCGTAAAAAATATTTACTGACGACAATGTATAAGAGTGTCTTTGTGGAGGGATGGACTTTCAGTTTTTCAGGGTATTGTTTCACGTAAATCGCGGCTGCTAGCCAAGGAGTCCAAGGACCACAGTGGGAAAACTAACCATTTGTACTACCACCAGCCGCGGCGTCCTTGTCCTTTGAGGCTCGGATCAGATCATTAAATATGGATAGTTGAGCTTGTCTTCTCCTGTCCTGTGCTCTATATCTCGGCTTCCTTTTATCTCTTCTGAAGTAATAATTGCAGAGCCTTGAGTTTTGGATAGGATAACTTGGTTCCATTTTCTCTCCTGCAAGCCTGTGTGCTATGAGCAAATTACTTCTTTTATGGATTAGTTCAGTATACCGGTGGCTTTTAATCTACTGTTTCCGAGCTAATAACTCATAGCTTATTTTTTTTATTGTCAGAAACTGGAACACTCTCATTTTTCAATAACTGAATTTTGCCTCTTGAAGACTAGAGTGGTGGCGCCGAGTTGTAAATGGCAAACAGACCATAACAGTTCAGACTACATGTGTGAGATGGCATATACTTTGCTTATGTTATGCCTAAGGCCCTGATGTGCAGAGGTCCAAGAAGCCTCGTCTTGGGCTATCTGCCTACTATTTTCTGGGCCGGCACACATTCTTGGAATTTTTGGTTGGCCCAGTTTGTTCTCACAGTCTTCTCCACTCCAGCCAGTCCGGCAAATATGGAGGCAAATACTCCGATTGCCTCCGATTGTTCATCGGCTGTCGAAGCCATTAATGGAGGCAAATATGGAGGGAAGCATTGCATGATACTGCGAGATATTTCCCAGCGGAAGACTCAATTTCGAGACTGTCTACGGTCACGAGTGGCGAGAAGCAAACGGGGAAGCACATTCAATAGCTAGGATGGCAACCACTCTTGTTGTTGGGTGCCATGTTTGGCTAAATGATCCTCCGGATCACCTTCGTATCCTGTGAAAATCGTTAGCTATCAATAAAGCTTCTCCTTAAAAAAACACCTACTCCAGTAGAAATTCACTTTGGCACCCGGGTGCATATGCTCCTGTTATAGTTTTCAAATTCAAAAAAATATGAAAACACTTTGAAAAAATCTAAAAAAAAATTGGGCACAAACATATGCAAGTTTTCAACATCTGTGAAAAATTTCGGAAGGAAATGACACTTTATGTGGTCTGTGCAAAAAAGACAAATTCTGTGTTGTCTTTTTTGCACAGACCGCGAAAAATGTTGTTTCCTTCCAAAATTTTGCATGAATGTTGAACACTTGTATATCTTTGTGCCCAATTTTTTTCAGATTTTTTTGAAGTGTTTTCATATTTTTAAATTTTGAAAGATATATCAGGAGCATATGCACCAGTGAGGCCACGCCTCTTCCTTCCTTCAGCCAGTCCCAAAAACAAACTACTCTAAGGGCCACTTCTTTTGGGTTTCTGCTTATGCAGAAACCGGTTTCTGGATTCCGGTGGGGAGAAACTGCGGTGGGGAGAAACTCCGAGAAGCTAAAGGGAGACTTCTTTTGGGCTTATCCTGTTTTGGCTTATTTGATATGATGAGTTGTGAGATGTCCGTTATGCCCCTGAATTTAATATGTGCACTTATGTTAAGCTAATTTTTAATAGAAAATGAGTTAGAAATAAATAAAAAATAATATGAAAAGGTACATGACAATAAAAATGATGTCCACTTGTTTCAACAATATAACCATTCATCATGCGTGTAATTAGCCCAACGGTCTCACAATGTAGACTACTAGTCGAAATAATAAAATCCTACATCAATAAAAAATACCATATAGTATCATCATTTACTCTAGTTTTGATGTATAGAAAGTTTGAGCAATGAAATACACTAAATAAGCAACATTTAGTCTATTTTTCTTTAGTTTTTCTCTGTACAAAAAATTCCAGGAAACAAATACACGAAATACACAAAAATTTCCAGCAAACAAATTCCAAGTTGCATCGCTGGTGGAGAAGAGAAGCAGCGGCTAGTAGTGGAGCCGTGGAGACGGCCAATCGATCGGAGGGTCCGTGGTGGAGCCGTGGAGGATAGGAGCTGCTGCCTGCCGGAGTGACGGAAGGTTGTGGAGGTCTGGACTCTGTTGGCGAGCACCCGCTGGTGGAGCAGCTGACCGGCGTGCGGCGGAGGGCCGGTGCTCGGCGACCTAAAAGATCGGCGGCCGACGTGGCGGAGACGAGGGCGGCGGCCTGACGAGCTCGAAGTTGTTGTCCGGCGCACGGGCGAGCCGGGCGAGGGCAGGGCGAGCCGGGGCAGGGAGAGCCGGGGCGAGGGCAGGGCGAGCCGGGGCGACGCCAAGCTCGGGCGGTCGAAGCAGAGGGCAGGGCGAGCGAGGAAGAAGACTCGGGCGACCGGGATCAGGAGGGGAATAGGTAGATCCGCCGGTGGGCTACCGGGATCAGGAGGGGAATAGGTAGATCCGCCGGTGGGCTACCGGGATCCGGCGGCGGCGGTGGTGGAAGGCGGCGGCGGCGGTGGTGGAAGGCAGCGGCGGCGGTGGTGGAAGGCGGGCGTGGAAGGGGAAGGAGAGGCGAGGTCGGGACGGGTGCGGGTGCGGTGCGTTTTTTCTTTTTCGCGATGTTGGGTTGACTGCGGACTCGGGCCGATCTCGCGGTGGCAATTGGCCGTAATTTCGCTCAACGACATGTCCCTTTCCGAAAACGTTTCGCCTATTTTCGGAGAAGCTCGGGAAACTCTCCAGAAACCGGGTCGCGCTCGCTTCTCAGATTACACGCGATGTGAGTTTCGCGGTCCAGAGAAGCAATCCACCAGCCGGACCCTTCTTTTCAGCTTCTGCTGTGGGGAACCCAGAAACTGTCCCAGAAGCTGAAAAGAAGTGGCCCTAAGAGCACTTCTAGCATATCTCTTAAAATGTCATATCGTAAAATCTATTTAAGATATACTCCCTCCGTATCAAAATATAAGACTCTCTAACTAGTGAACATTGCACTAAAACATGTCTAGATACATGTGTGTACAAGCTAGCTACAGAGTTTTATATGGAATACCATAAAACGATTTTAAGATACGGGAAGTGTCTTCTAAAGTAGTCACTGTAAAAACTGTCCCCAATATGACGTGGGACCCACAATTTTATTTCTTTTACGTTTTTTTCTCCCCCATCTACCTCACATCTCCCATTTAAACAGAGATGTCAATCATTTTCAATCGGAGAGAGTAGTATTTTCATTTTCAGCTTTCAAAAACACGTCATTTTCAGAAGGTATCACCAAAACGCATCTCTACGACGGCATCGACACGCAGCCGCTGCTGCTTGAGCTCCAATGCCCTTTGTCGCCGCTGCCGTGCACGTACCTTGGGATGCCTCTTTCCGTCACGCGCCTGCGTCGTGCCGATCTGCAGCCTGCCTTGGACAAGGTTCTAAACATGATGCTTTCCTGGAAGCCAATAAACACCACGGCATGCCGTTTGGCGCTGCTCATCTCCGTCATATACGCCATGCCAATCTTCCAGCTCATGATCATGCATCCTCCTGCCTGGCTTCTAAGAGCATCTCTAACAGAGCCCTTAAAAGCCCCGAAACCGTAAAATAACTGCCGTAAACGGTTTTAAAACCTTAAAAACGCAAATAGCAGAAACCTTAAACGTCGCCAACCCATAAATAATTTTGAGGGCACCCGTGAAATCGACCTGCGGAACCGTTAAGATGTGGTTTTCACGGTCGAACTGAAGGGGCCCTGTATACTCGGAAAGCAGTTGGCGGGAGGGAATGTTCAGGACGCGCCGGTGAACTTCTGCCACGAAACTCATCGGAATCCGGCGGAGGACTGCCGGAATCAGCGGAAACGGAAGCGGTGGCGACGCGAGGATGGACGGGGACAGCGTCCGTGCGGCGGCGGCGGCCGCGAGGTTGGCCGGCGGCGGTGTCCGGCGGAGGAGCGGCGGCAGATGGGCGGCGGCGATGCGGCGGCGGCGGTGCCGCCCTTGAGAGGATGGGCGGCGGCGGTTCAGCGGGGCAGCGCCCGCGAGGGCAGAGGCGGCCGCGACCACCGGCGGCCGCGCCGACCCCGAGGTAGCGCGTGGCGGCGCCCTGGAGGGGCGGCAGCAGCGGCTCCCGCGAAGAAGGACGCCGGCCCCGACGTAGCTCTTCCATGGATCGATCCCGCGAAGAAGGAACAAGAAGATGTTGCGCTGGAAAAAAAATGTGTATATTTCTTTTTACGGTTTGAGTTACAGTTTCTGCTATGGCGCGCCACGTTTTGGGCAAAAAAAAGCAAAAAAAGGGGAACCGTAAACCGCTTTTGAGGTTTCGCGTTTGAGGGCTCTGTTAGAGATGCTCTAAAGAGGTTAAACAAAGCTGCACATGGATTCCTCTGGGCAAACAAGGATGTGGCAACATGTGGCCGTTGCCTGGTAAATTGGAAAAAAGTATTGCTCGCCGAAGGAATACGGTGGCCTGGGAATCCCCAACTTGGCAGCACGCAGCATCTCTCTCAGATGTCGTTGGCTTTTGCAAAGCTGGATGACGACGAACAAGTCATGGGCCGGGCTTCCCTTACCCATTACTTCTATAAAGCTGAAGCCATACCCGCCATATGCCCCCATCTGCCCCTCCCAATCAATTTGGTTCGTTGGATTTCACCTCAACAGGGTAAATAGCATGCGTGTTTCACTTCTCACCGTTGGATGCGGTCAAAACTTTTATTACTTCTCTCCAATGGGGCACAGGCGATGACAGGTGGGGTACGCTGCGAACTGGGCTCACAAATCAGTAGGCGAGACCACCTCGCACGCGTCGCTCGTTTTGGCCGCTGAGCCGCGTGAGACAAAAAGCAAGCCCGCGGTCAAACCCTAGCACCAATCGATGCTCGTCTCTTCTCCCCCAATCCCCTTCCGTCTCTCGCTTCCCCTATCTCCTCGCGCCGCCGCCGCCGCGCATGGTGCCCCGCACTCTCACTCTCCATCCGCCCCGCTGCGCCGCCGCCTCACCTCCGCCCCACGCCCTCACCTCCGCTCTGCCCCAGAGGAGCTCGTGGAGAAGGTGCGGCGGATTAGGCGGCGCATCGACGAGCTGGACTCCCTGCGCGGCGACGGTGGCGAGTCGCCGGAGGCGCTGCAGGAGCGCGTCGTGGAGGAGGGCGGCGGCACGGAGCAGGAGACGCGCGCCCGCCCGTTGCTCGGACCTCGTCGGCCTCTCGCATCCGCGAGCTCGGCCGGTGGCTTAGGCGGCGGCCGCAGGCGCTCGGCTCGACGGCGGATGCGTCAGGCCATGTGGCGGCGCCGACGGACGCACCGGCAGCAGCGACTGGAGTGGCGGTAGCTGGCAGCGGCAGCACATGTCTCAGGTTTGATTCTCCTCCTCTCTCTGTCTCTTCCTCTATCTCTCTCAGATCTCATCTCGTTTTTCTCCCGTTTGTCTCATGGATGAGGGCGCCGGCTGTAGGGCCTCCGCTTGGAGTCTTCGATGTTGCTGCTCTGCCCCCGAGCTAGGGTTGCAGTGGTTGGGGATTGGAGTGTGCAGAAGATGCGGCTCAGCTGGAGCTTTCTTCTCCGCATCGGCCGAGTCTGGCTGCAGCTCCCTTCCCCTCGTGCTGATGCTGCTCAAAACTGCATCTGGATGACAGCGGAGAGAAGAGGCATACATGACAAGTTCCTACGTGATCCCCTGCGTCCGTTCTCCTTCTTCTCCATTCCAGGTGATTTGTTGTCCTTCTTGCTCTGTGATGGACTTGCAGAGAGACATTGGAGCCAACTCTGTGCTAAACACTTTTGTATTTCCTGGACTGTAATTGTTTACAGTGAATATCTGCTCTAAACACTTCGCATTCTCAAAAGGATGTGCTTTCGAATCTGTTGTGATGACATTAGAAATGTAATTGTATATTTCAAGATTGATCTCAAAATTGCATAGAATATAATTTTATTGATATGTAAAAGGTTCTGAAGAATTGTGGTCAAAGTGCTACCTTGTAGACTGTCAATTTTAATTGTATTATATTTCTATTGATCATAAGATGAACAAGTAGATAAGTAGTAAGATTAGTTGTTTCTGAGATCCTAAGATGCGTCATGGAAGACACTTACTTGCTCATCTTTAGTGATCACATTCCATAAATTTCTTTCCTTTGACGTTAAGTATTCATTCCTGGTCATATTGTTGATCCTTGTTGAGGCTGGAGCTGCTGCATTCATATTCGTTGACCATAGCTGGAAAGATGTGAGGCTTCTGTTTAGTGCTAATTTGGAAATCAAGTTATGCATTCATCCTTTTATTAAGTCATCATACCTCTGTGTATTTTTTCCAGGTAATTCCAGTGGATAAGACACAAAATTTGATGAAATGTATGCCTTCTGAAAAATAACGGGGAGATTGCAAGATGGTTTGCTCTTGGTGTTGTTTTTTGAGGTAAGAGAAAACTCAATCATATTCTTTTTGTGTCTTTTCTTTTCAATAGCACTATGTCTGCCTACACACTGAATAGTTCATTAATCCTGGCCTGAATATGTAGTTGTCACCAGCTTAAGCTACACTCTTTTTATGTAATACTGTGATAATAATTATAGATGATTTGACAAATCCCATGGTACCAGACTACTACGTGATGTGACGAGCGAGTAAGGAAATTGCTGATTATTTTGTTGCAGACAGTCGGATGCAGTCCTTATATCTCTTTTAGCTATATAGTTGGTCGAGCACAGGTAGACTAATTTTGGCTGATATGCAGGTATTGATTTTCTTTAAGCTCTGATTGTGAGGGCAATGAACAAACCTGCTCAGTATGATAGTGATGATGAAATCATTGGAACTGCTCGAACCATTGGGTATTCAATCATATTAGCACTGGGTATTCAGCTATAATTATGTGACCAGTTTCTCATGTGTCCCTAGGAGTATTCATTTGCTGAAGTTGTAGCTTTAATTCTTCTTGCTTGCGCAATTCTTTTTAAACCTGGCGTTCTAATATGATGATGCTGCCTCTGATTTTGCAGTTGAGTGAACCGTTAGATGCATATATTAATACTCCAGAATATATGCAGATTAATATGCTTGACAAGCTGTATTAAAATGCTTGATTTGCAGTTGAGCGAACTGCGTGTGGAGCTGGAGGTTGTTGCTTGCGCATGGAGGGCCGGAGCATAAACCTCTGACTAACTGAACCGAAAATGTTCTTTTGGTTGGTAGTATGAATGATGGTTACCGTGATGGATAGGCAACAGTTCTGTACTTGCATATCTAGCTAGCTTTGAGTAAATGTGATGATGAAGACTTTGCCTTGCAGTAATGTTAGATTAATTTTGTGTTGTTTTCTATATATTGCATTCTCACTACCATGCTTAATTATTTACAGAGCCATTAAAACATGTAACCTGAGTCTACCGTCGCCTACCCAGCGAGAATGGCATATACTTCTTTGCTGAAATCTGAATGTGGTAATTGATCCTTCTTTTGTGACTACAGATGCCTCACAGCTTGCTTTGGCTGTTAAAAAAGGCATACCGAAATAAAATAACATGTGAGTTCTTTCTACATCTCTGGTTATTCAGCTTTGTGATTTCCCAAGTAGTGGTGGATGGTGGATTGGTGGGTATTGACCGTCGTATCTTTTACTCATCAATGACAAGTACTTCTAAAAAACTCTTGACAATTCATATAATTTTAAATGCATGCAGATAGCAGTTCAAATGAGATATATGCCTGGTGAAATGTCCAAATGAGATATTTCACTGTGACACATTACTTCGATCACTATCCAAGCCATTTTAAATTAGTGTTGCAGATTTTGCACTTGGATAGCAATGTTAATCACGTTGCAAATAGCATATGTTTACAGTTATGCCACCATACCCACATTTTTTTGTGCGATAGCTCCTGTTCTAAAATGCACTTTCATAGTTTAAGTACACATTCATGCAGGCCCCGCAGATCCCCGCAGATCATGAGCTCACTTTATTCGTGATGGTCCTGATGGAAGTTTAGCAACTGTTTTAGTTTATGATCAATGGGTCTCTAACAATTCTTTAAGTTACTGCTCATTTAATCAAAGAACAGTTTGATTTCTCATTTGTCCCATATCAAAATTCTTATATATATAGGAACTGTGTAGGACAATTGACTTGATATCTCTATTTTCTTTGCACTGTAGTTATTCCCTATTGCGACATTCTTCATCACATGGCATTGAAATATTTACTTTCCATCTGTTAGGCCGTGAAGTTATCTTATCATCACGCTTCTCTTTATATAGGCGTTATGCATATAGGCCATTTTTTGAACTTGAGGTTGCGACATAGGTAGAACTGGAGATAACTGAGCTGCACATTGCAATTTTTATTCTATTTTAAGGCCTCTTATGTTTGTTTGCAAATTCTTAAAGGAAGGAAATGGTGTGGAAAACCTATTGATAAGAAACCTATTGCTGTAACTCAAGCTCATATTTTGTTGATTGGATCATGCTTGGTTAAATCCAATATTTGGCAATTAAATGTTTTCTTAAAAGATGGTATTTTAATTTCCAATAAAATCATTGGTGCCTTGAATATATGGATCTACCATTTTATTTGGCTATTAAACATTAAAAATACTAGCAGATTGATTATATGTAATATTGGTACATGATCACTCTGCTTCTGTTGATTTCTATTGGCATCCAGAAAAATGCTGGCATTAAGCTAGCCAGCTAATTACTCGCTTCTGCTGATTTGTGTTGGCAGCATCTACATCTCATATTCAGTACTAGATCAAACATGGTTATGTTCTTCTGTTGTTAAGAATATAAAGCCTCTTCTGCTTAAGGATAATTGTAAGATTCAGTCTTGGGTGCTAGATGTAGTCCTGTTGTGTACAAGTACACATTGCTGAAAACTAGAGTCACTTAATATTTTGTCTCTTTGCCTTCAGGCACTGGTCGTGTTAATTACTTGGAAACTTAAGTAGTTGGCCGATGGAAATGATTATTGTTAGCACCCTTTCCTGATGCTACTGTTACCACCCTTTTCTGATGCTACTTAACTAGAAGGGGCTTCATCCACTTCTGGAGATTGAACATGCTCAATCCGCCTCGACTTGCTGCCTGTAACGAACCACGACGCCCAGGTAGCCTATCAGAAACTCCCCCCTCTGTATTCCTGGACTGTATGTGTGTTCATCTCAGTTTTGGTGATTTGTTCTTTTTCCTAGGATACAATTTGATTTGCTGAAATGAAAACCATGATGGATGGAGGTGGTAGATCTGTGCAGAGGTTTGACCAGCAGATGTTTGTTTTAAAGCCTTACTCAAAGTGAGATTTCTTTTCTTGCTGCCTATAATTTGTATTTAGTTTAGTTTAACGCTGAAAAGGGTTCCTTGAAATTTAGCTATCATCTTTGTGTTACAGTGGGTTGATTTTGACCACACAATGCACATTAGTTATGTACACCATTTCTTGTGTCCTTGTGAACGCATGTGCCTTTTATTGGTTAACCCACACACATCTCCTGTATCAAGATATTGTTACATCAAAGATAATGCAGCCCTTAGGGGTTATTTTAGTTTTATTTAAACCCTCATAATTTCTTTTGCTGAACTGTTAGAGGTTATCGATTGCTGTTCTAATTAGAATTCAGAAACCCTCATAATTTCTTGTGTCATGCAACAATATGTTGGCTTGCCTTAATCAATATGAGTACTTTGTGCTTGCTTGTTTTACGAGTACCCTGCACCGATTATTGCTTGTTTAATCAATATGAGTACTTTGTGCTTTCTTGGTAGCCTTTTATAAGCCCTTGGCAATATACTGGATTCAGTAGAACCAAAGAAAAAACTCCAATTATCCATAGCGCGTCTATTCCATCTGCTAATTATATCTGCGCAGTCTTCCCTTTTGGTTAATTTTCCATTCCTCTGGTATATGGGATTATTCATTAGTCTAGCAAAGGGTTTATAGTATGATAATTTTGCTTCGTACAACACTTTGCTTGCAACTTTGTCGTTTCTATGTTGTTTACTCATGATGGATTAGTCTGCTGCAGTTTAGATTGTTCGTTTACTTGTTTAAAATAGGTTCTCTATTACTTTTGTTAAGATTTACAGGTGTTTCAGTTCAATACTTTATTACAACATATGTATTTATTCTATTCCAGATATGTATCAACTATAATGTGAATGTATCGTTTCTAAAGTTTTGGTTCATTTATAAGGATTTTTATTCACGGACTCTTACAGAATTATGGATCAATATTAATTAGCATTGTCTTGGTAAAGTTGTGCCTTGTGTAAAATGTGACACAATATAAGTATAGATCTTTGTAATCAATTTTCATTTAGCCACTTCCTATGCCTATTGTTCAATATAAAAATATCAACCTTGTTTCAATATATATAATGCCACTTCCATGCTCAATTAAAAAATTAGCTAACATTTGTAAGCTCAGATATGTTCCAAATTCTGTGGACGTAGATATCAGATGCATTTGATGGACATGATCCTGAAGCTATTCATCAGGATATTGACAAAAGGTGCTATATGCTTTGGTCTCAGTAGTTTTTCGTGTTGCAGATCTAATGGTTCTTTTTGCATTAGCAACTTTGTGCTGTTGATAAAAATGCATGATCTCTAATGCAGTTTTGTGACTTATACAGGCGTGGTTCAGCAGCGTACCTCATACACAGTTGGTTGATGAACTCGCGGCAAGTAAGGCTATTATAGTCGAAGCTCAGTACGCCATTTGTGCTGATGGGAGGATAAGATTCACATCTGGCTGGGATTTTGTTTTAATTTGATTCACAATCTGCTTAGATACTGCGATTTGAGTAATAAAATATTCAGTTCGTGTCAGTGTACATAACTTAGTGGTTCAGTGATTCATAGTTTCATTTTTTAGTTATTATTAGTGACTTGTCTCAGTTTATCTTAGCTTTTGTCATGATTTTTTTCGCTATTTCATGTGCATTTCAAATTTTGAAAGTTTCGTTCTTATTTCTTGGTTTTGTTGGGTAGGTAACTCCGCCTACCATCTGTTTTAGTTGGTAGCCGGTTCCAAGCCCGGGTAAAGGAGAAGAACCCTTTTTGTGTCAGCTTATTATATGTGCTTTATTTCTATGATCTAATTAGATGCTAAATTTTGTTTCCTGTGGTTGCATGTGGATGTGCTACTACTATGTTGGATGGTGCCTCTTTTTTAATGTATGCCATACAATACCAAGCTAACTGAAAGAGTATCCATACAAAATAGAGCTAACTGAAAGCAAATAAAATGAATTACTTTTAACCGACGAATAAAGCATGTGGCAACAATGTGGTAGTTGCATCCGGCAGTTGCGCAGTCGCGCAACGGGTCATCTAGTTGATGAAAAGGTTAGAGCTCTGTTTGAGGCACCGGTTCAGTTTCTGATTGGGGATGGAGCAGCAACACAATTCTGGACAGACCCATGGCATGAGGTGGGCAAATTCAGCTCTGCATTCCCCGCCCTGTTCAACCATTGTATTCTGCGGCGAATCACGATCAAAGCAGCTCTGACGGATGACAAGTGGGTTAGACACCTCAAAGTTGATCTCACGACCTGCCATCATCCAGTTCACTCAACTCTGGACTTTGCTCCTAGACGTGCACCTCTTGCATGGCGTGCCCGACAGGCTTCAGTGGAAGTGGACGGCTAATGGCATCTACTCGGCCCAGTCGGCATACGACGCGCAATTCATCGGAACCATCCGTCCCGCCTTCCCCGAGCTCATTTGGAGTGCCGATGCGCCT
Source organism: Poa pratensis (assembly GCA_947311845.1). Classification (NCBI taxonomy): domain Eukaryota; kingdom Viridiplantae; phylum Streptophyta; class Magnoliopsida; order Poales; family Poaceae; genus Poa; species Poa pratensis. Next base: position 57,434,927 of record CAMZMU010000034.1, on the reverse strand, counting down.
CCTAAGTGATGATTCTTCTCCTGGCTGGCTGTGCAAGGGCGTTGTCAAACTGCCGAAAACCTTGCGCGCAAGGGGTGGCCGCACAACCCTCTGTGCGCTCTCTGCGGTACGCAGCCGGAGATGACGACCCACCTGTTGGCCACTTTCTCCTACTCGCTGCTGGTGTGGCAATTGGTTATCGACAAAGCGCATCTCCCCCCCCCCCCCCCCCCCGCCCTAACGCCGACGACGGGCACGATGTCGCTGACTGAATGGCTACACTACACCTCTTCGAGCCTATGCCAGGACGCGGCGAAGACCTGGCGCTCCATCGTCCCACTCGTATGGTGGTCGTTGTGGCTAGAGCGCAATGGAAGGATCTTCCACAACAAGTCTTTGACGCCTACCCAACACCTTCAGGCGATCCTCGCCGAGGCGGGGAATTGGGTTAATGCTGGTAGAAAGAGGGTGTTGGCTCTCCTAGAGAGACCCCTCGAACCCGACTAAGGGCATCTCCACTCGTCCCCCCAGCGCCCCCAGAAGGCGAAATAGCGCCGATTTTCTCCCAGTCGGCCCCCCAGGAGCCCAAATAGCGCCGTTTCGGCGGAAACTAGCGTCGGCGCACCCAGGAAGAACCCAGCCCATTGGGTTCCGCCTGGGAGGATCGACGAAAGGGAAAACGCGTGTGGGCCAGCACTGTCGGCGAGACAGCGCATTTCCCCACCCCCGCCTCGCTCCCTTTCCTCTATCCCGCCCCGTCGCCGCCATGTCACCGTCGGTACCACCCCTCCTCCCAAAGCCACACGCAAGCAGCTAGGAACCCCACCATCTCGCCCAATCCACGCCGCCGGCGCCGCCCCTCCCCCTCCGCCGTGATCTAGCCGGAAGGAAGGCTCGCGCCCACCTCGCCTGCTAGGTGTTCGGCGTTTTGTCCGCCCAGCCATGCACACCGACGACGAGGAGCTGCTCGCCAAACTGCTCGATGAGGAAGCCGAGGCCGCCGTCGACGATGAAGAACACTTGCTGATCCTCGCGTGCCTCGCCGGCCTGCTCGCAAACGAAGCGTGGCCGCGGCGTGGTGACTCGGTGCCCGATCGCCGCAAGAGCAAGCCGAGGCAGCGCTACGAAGGGTACTGCATCCTCTACTCCGACTACTTCGCCGATTATCCCGTGCAGGACGAGGCCGTATTTCGGCGCCGTTTCCGGATGAACCGCAAGCTCTTCCTCGACATCATGCATGTCATCCGGGAGTTTGACACCTACTTCAAATTGAAGAAGGATTGCACCGGTACGGTAGGCTTTACCTCAATTCAGAAGTGCACGATGGCCATGAGGTTGCTTGCATACGGTGCTCCCGCTGATTCGCAGGATGATTATCTGCGCATGTCCGAGACCACAGCCATTGATTGCTTGAACAAGTTCTGTCAGGCAGTGGTTGCAGTGTTTGGTCCAACCTGCATGCGATCACCCAATGCTGAAGACACTGCTCGGATCCTAGCTTGCAATGAAGCAAGAGGCTTTCGTGAGATGGTTGGAAGCATCGACTGCATGCATTGGGCATGGAAGAACTGTCCATTTGAATGGCAGGGGATGTACAAATGCCACAAAGGAAAGTGCGGTGTGATTCTTGAGACCGTGGCTACACATGATCTATGGATTTGGCATTCCTTCTTTGGTATGCCAGGAACTCACAATGACATCAATGTTCTGCAGTGCTCGAATGTCTTCACGAAGCTTGTTGAAGGTCATGCTCCCCCAGTGAACTACGAGATCAATGGACACCAGTACACAAAGGGCTACTACCTTGCAGATGACATCTACCCAAAGTGGTCAACATTTGTGAAGAGCATCTCCAACCCTGTGCCAGGAAGCGCGAAAGCTTGGTTTTCCAAGTGCCAGGAGGGTTGCACGAAGGATGTTGAGCGGACATTTGGCGAGCTGCAGTCTCGATTCGCTGTTGTCCGGTACCCAGCTATGACTTGGTCATTGAGAATGAGCGGAATGATCCGATGGCTGACATGATCATTGAGAATGAGCGGAATGATCCGGTTGGAGGTGATGAACTGTTGTGTGATCTTGCACAACATGATCATTGAGAATGAGCGGAATGATCCGGTGGCTGACACAGATGAGCCATACTACCGACAGGGTCCTCTTGCAGATGTAGATCACCAGGTGCCGGCATCATGGGCAGCCTTCCTCGCTATGCGCTAGGAGATTCGAGACCCTGCAGCACATACACAACTGCAGAATGATCTGGTGGAGCACTTGTGGGCGCGCAAAGGCAATGGCAATGCCTAGTTTGATTTGTTTTATTTATTTGCATTGTTGAACTATTTATGTGTGGATTTGTATGTTGAACTATTTTTATGTGTGAATTTATATGTCGAACCATTTAAATCTGTCGGCGTTTTTATATGAAATATGACCAAAAATCGCCGGCTGGGGGCCGGCTTGGGTTTGCACGGCTGGGAATACGCCCTAGGCCGGTCAAAATAGCGCCCTTTTTCGGTTTGGGGGACAATGAGTGGAGATGCCCTAGAGGTTTTTGTTTTGTCCTTCTCTTACTCGATCTCCGAGTGTGTAATCGCTGAACTCTCTCTCTAATGGCAATGAAACGTAGCCAGGCTGTTTTCTCGTCAAAACGCATAGTCTCGAACCCGCTGCGGAAATCATCAGCAGGCCAAGCCAAGCCAACTGTAGAGTACAACTGGCAGCCACCTTTATAAACGCACCACGCGAGCCTAGCCCCCACCTCCGCACTCACCGGTATCCCAAAAAAGTGAAGCACAACAGTGAAACACCCACCCAAAAACCCCAAACCCTCGTCTCTCCTGGCCGTTTGTCGTCTCGCGGCCCCATTCCGCGGCGTAGCCTCCCCGGAACCCCAATCGCACCGCCCACACGAGGAAGTAGAGGCAGAGGAAGGGCGGAAGGCCGCGGAGGAGGCGGAGGGCCCAGCGGGGCGGGCGGCGTACGGGCGCGGTCAGGTTTGCAGACCCTCGCCCATGGCCGCGGCTAAGGAAAAGGCGCAGGGATTCTGCGGCGGCGCCCCCGCCGGCAAGGTCGCGGTTCCCGCGGCGGCGAATGGCGGCGCCGCCGTGATGGAGGAGATCGCGAATTCCCCGTCGACCACCGCCAAGGCCTCGGCGAAAGGTATATGTGCGACACGATCGGTAGTCGTAATTAAGCTCGTGCTCGCCCCCCTCCCTCTGCTCTGTTGCTCTGCTACGTGAGTGGATTCATTTGGATCACGCTACTCGCGTGCTCGTTGCTGGATTTGGTAGGAGTACGAGATATGCGATGACGTGAACTCGTGATTATTTCTGGATTTGGTGGGGGTTCCGGGAAATGTTTGGGGTGCTGACGGGTGGCGTGCCGTAATAGATCTTCAAAGGTAGCGTTCTGTTGATCGCGAACACTCTCGTGAAATCAGATTGTTGTATGAAAATAAGTTGCGTACGGCTGGCGTACTAATTTTCGAATGTTGGGCATGAATCCTATAGCTTGAAACACGGATCTGAAAGTGGCAGCATATTTATTTTGAATTTGCGTTGGATCTGTGGTTGTGTTGTTCAAGCATTGCAAGCACTGCCTGGTAGTTGTGCTTGCATTTAACATGTACGTAATCACTGTTTGTTTGCTTCCTGCAACACACTGTAACACAACGTTAGAACAATAGCCCATGGAGAATGTTGCGGCAACACACTACAAGTTGGTGATGATGCTTGCCTGTTAACATAAATTTTCTCTAAATTAAGCCTGCGATAGAGCAGCGAGAGTGTCCGGGGTCGGAACAGTTTGCAAAAATCTTGCTCAGCGAAGTGTCTAGCTACTTGGATGATCCTTGCAGGAATTACTAATTTTCTTTGTTGACATCAGTGTGATATGTCCAGGAAGTAAGGGACTATCTGGATTGGGATATTGATTTATTTTATGAAGGCACAGTAGCGTTCTTAGCTAGAATGTTTTGCATGGAAAGGTGGCACCAAATGATACACAAATGACTCAAACACATGCTGTGCCCATATTATATCAGTGTAGTCAGTGTGGGGCCTGCAGTGATGGTGTTGGACTAATGCACTAGTGTATAGCTAGTCATGGGTGCTTAATTAGATGAGGCCCATGTGGATTAGTATTTTCATAATTACCTACCTTCTGACACGTACATATTTGGATCTGTGCTCGAGAAAATAACTGCCCAACTACTTCAAGTTGCAGGTTTTTGGTGTCTAAGTCTAACCAAATTTGTAATTTTCTTGAAAAGATATGGTGTAACAATCACAAAATTAATTTTATATTGCTTCATCTTATCTGTTTTATCATGAATCGTATCAACATATAACTGGAACAGAAATCAGGAGTCAGAAAGGGCTCTCTTCCTTATCCGCTCCGCTACAGTGCAGAGAGGCGGAAAGGAGGTGACCGCGGGGGTCTCGGTTCCGCCGGCGAATCCACCGCTCCCCTCCGCCTCCGGTCGCCGTCGAGGCACCGCGAGGTGGGGGGGGGAGCTCTGGGTTTCGCTCTGGTGTGTAGATAGGTTCCTATCTAGGTGTGAGTGCCTCCCGACGACGTCGAAGACGGGGCGATGGAGTCGTGGTGTTGGCGGTGGTCCTTCCCTCCTTCTCCGTTCCGGCGGCTTCGTCGCCGGGGAGGCCGTGAAGGTTTCGTCAGGTGCGCTTCTTCTTCCCTGCTCCTCAGGCCGGCCGTGGTGGCGAGGTGAGGGCTCGGTGGTTGCTGCCGGCCTGCTTTTGTTGGTGCTGGTGGAGGTGGTCTTCGTCGATGGCGCTGCTCTGGCCGGCCTTGGTGGCGAGGGGAGTGGTGGCTGTCGATGCCGGCGTGCTGGTGGTGGTGGTCCGTGGCGATGGTGGGACGGCTGGGTGTTGGGCGGAGGTGGAAGACGGCGCTGTGGCCGAGCTCTTTCAGCGAGTTTAGATCCCGGCGCTGGCGGCGGGTGGCTCTTGCGGCCGTTCTACAAAGCGTGGTGGTGCTGTCTTCTCGCCGGTGCGTGGTACGGCGTCGCTGCCGTCGCCTCAGAGCTTTGGGCGCGTTCAAGGATCTGATCGTGATCTCTCCTGGTAGCTTAGGGTGCTCTCTGCACTTTGCCTGGGTCCGTTTGTAATTTCGGTTTTCTTTTGGACTGGTTTGTAAAGTGTACTGAGCTGCCTGTATTTGGATCGGATCCTTTCCTCAAAAAAAAAAAATCAGGAGTCCCATCTGACTGAGAAGCTTGACTATGTTATACTTGATTATAATTTCAAAGCTATTTGTGGCGTTTCACTGGTTTTAATAATGTGGATTATCCCTGAAAATGAACAAGTTCTAAATTTATTGGAGGGACAACTGATAATGTGCAGCTAATTATATTAATTTAATGAATAGAAAAATGGCTGTTAACTTGTAACTGGCTAGCTTTCACATTGTTCCTTGTTACCGTGCGTCTTCTTTTGTTTTGCACCAAGAAACTTGAAATTGGATGAATGAGAATTGAAAGGGAATTAGGGAAAGAAGATGTGGATTAGCGTTGGATACTATAATATTTTAAGATTCGCATTGATACCATGACATGTATGATGTGCCCATTAGGTTTACCATTTGGTGCAACTAAAAAGTCTACAGGTAACCCCAAGATGCATGGAAACTGGTTCAGTGGCTTCAATCTGCCAATTTACCAAACAGAAACGCTTGATACAGTAAACCTACGAGTTACATAGGCTTATTTCATTGTTTAGAGTGCTTTTTGTCTGGCTCACACGTGTATACTTCAGAAATATTTGTGCCATTAGCGTTTATTGTTACACTGATCATTCCCGTCCTAACTCAACTTCAGTAAAGTGCAACTAGCAATTCGTATGTCATTCCTTGCACCTGTCATTAGTCATAACTTGCATATCTGAAAAGTTTCATAGTTTTCTGTTGAATTTAACCTTGGATTTTAGCCAGGTTGCTATCAAGATCATCACCTTCTTCACTGCAGACATGTAGAGTCTGATGTTCTGTCTTACCTAAAAATAGTAATGTCTTTCTTAAATTGCAGGAATCCCTATCATGACGAGGGCCCAGAGAAGCCACCCTTTAGACCCATTATCTGCTGCTGAAATTGCTGTAGCTGTAGCAACTGTTAGAGCTGCTGGAAGAACTCCTGAAGTTTGTCAACCTATCCTTTTTCACTTAAATTATCGACACATGCTTCAAATATATAATTAACACGTCACTTCCAAAATTATAGGTACGAGACAGCATGCGCTTTGTTGAAGTTGTGCTCCTGGAGCCAGAAAAGAATGTTGTGGCATTAGCTGATGCATACTTCTTTCCACCATTCCAACCATCTCTGCTTCCCAGAACCAAAGGTGGCCCTGTTATCCCAAGCAGGCTTCCACCTAGGAGGGCCAGACTTGTCGTCTACAACAAACAAACAAATGAGACTAGCATTTGGGTTGTAGAACTCTCTGAAGTTCATGCTGCTACTAGAGGTGGACACCACAGAGGCAAGGTTATATCATCAGAAGTTGTTCCAGATGTTCAGCCTGCAATGGTATGCTTTAGTTTTCATAGATTGTTGGATAACTCTTTTCATGCTTTGGCCATTTTATGCAGTTCGTTTAGCACTTAATTTCAATTTAGGACAGCAAGTTTATTATGTAATAACCTTAACCATGTGGTATAATTCTGATATCTACTTGCTCATCTCTTCTAAATTCTTGCTGGTGAATTGTGGTATTAGCATTTTCTTGCACTAACATTAGCATAACAGCCTGAATAGTTGACTCTTGAAATCAAGTCATAGGTTTATTAAGGAAGTGTTGCAACATAGAATTTTTGCTTATCTCCTTATATTGAATCAAGTGGTAGACCTAGTTTCATACGGCTTAAGTGGTTTACAGGATGCGATGGAATATGCTGAATGTGAAGCTACTGTAAAAGATTTTCCCCCTTTTATTGAAGCCATGAAGAAAAGAGGCATTGATGACATGGACCTTGTCATGGTAGATGCATGGTATATATTCTATGTCTAAATTTTTTTGTAGTTAAAGATTTATTGAAAAATATCTTTGTACGCTTTTTTTTTGACACAATCAAACTTTGAACGTTGAACTTTTCTGCTATAAATTGTAGGTGTGCAGGCTATTACAGTGATGCTGATGCTCCCAACCGAAGACTTGGCAAGCCTCTGATCTTTTGTAGAACTGAAAGTGATAGCCCTATGGAGAATGGCTATGCTCGGCCTGTTGAAGGGATCCATGTTATTGTTGATATGCAGAACAATGTTGTAATAGAGTTTGAGGATAGGAAGTTTGTTCCTCTTCCCCCACCAGATCATTTGAGAAACTACACTCCTGGAGAGACACGAGGTGGTGTTGATAGAAGTGATGTGAAGCCTCTTATTATCAGTCAACCTGAAGGCCCAAGTTTCCGTATCACTGGCTCTTTTGTGGAGTGGCAGAAGGTAAAGAGATTGTATATTTCAAGTTTTCAGCTGTTGAGTTAATATTAAACAAAACCTAGTCTAGAAATATCACTTGTATATTTTCTGTTGACCAGTGGAACTTCCGTATTGGCTTCACCCCCAAGGAAGGTTTAGTTATCCACTCTGTTGCATATGTCGATGGAAACCGTGGACGCCGTCCTATTGCTCACAGACTGAGTTTTGTTGAAATGGTCGTTCCTTATGGAGATCCAAACGAACCACATTACCGGAAGAATGCATTTGATGCTGGAGAAGATGGGCTTGGAAAGAATGCACACTCTCTTAAGAAGGTCAGTTAGCTGCTTTCTGTGAACCTGTTTTCGTTTTGATCCTGCGGACATATATAGTACAATCAAACTACCCCTTGCTGTAACCATTCATACTTTTTAGTTTATGATTTCTGAGAATTTATATTTTATCTTATCTGAGCATAACTGAGAAATTTTGGTGAATTTTCATTTGATTTTGTGCCATTTCCAAGAAGGTTTTGCAGAGTTGAACCCAAAGGGCTGTTTAACCTCCTGTTTTTTTGTATTACTTTGCGAGGTATTCTAACTATGTTACAAATTGTTTTATGTAGGGATGTGATTGCTTGGGTTACATAAAATACTTTGATGCACATTTTACAAATTTTACTGGTGGCGTGGAGATAATTGAGAATTGTGTATGTTTACATGAGGAGGACCATGGAATCCTCTGGAAACATCAAGACTGGAGAACAGGATTAGCTGAAGTTAGACGATCAAGGAGGCTTACTGTGTCATTTATATGCACAATTGCTAACTACGAATATGGGTTTTATTGGCACTTTTATCAAGTGAGCATATTTTTACCTTTTTCTTATAGTGGTCTAGCAACAATTCGACTTAACTCCGGTTCCGAACTGAGAAATTGTGTCAACTTGTATTATAGTTTCTCTCATGTGATTGATACGTTTTCTTCATTTTAGGATGGTAAGATAGAATCTGAAGTAAAGCTTACTGGAATTCTTAGCTTGGGAGCTCTAATGCCTGGGGAACAAAGGAACTATGGCACAACTATTGCTCCTAGTTTGTATGCACCAGTTCATCAACATTTCTTTGTTGCCCGTATGGACATGGCAGTGGACTGCAAACCTAATGAGGCTTATAATCAGGTAGGTTTCTTGCCTGCCTTGTCGTGTAGGCCTTTTATGTGGTAGTAAAAGGAATCTTGCTTCAAGATCTTGCTTCTTCCAGCATATGTGCCATGCCTTTTTGACTCGTTTTCTTTTACATCAATTTATTCAGTCTTAAGTTCTTAACTGCCATTATTTATAAATGAGGATCTAAGTTTTATTGATGTCTACTCTGCATGAAGAACATACATTTCTTTGAATTGTCATCTGGCTTGTGATTTTGATACGATTGTTTCTTTTTCCATCACAGGTGGTTGAGGTAAATGTTAAAGTTGAAAGTGCAGGCCCAAATAACATGCATAATAATGCCTTCTACGCTGAAGAAGAGCTTCTGAAATCTGAGTTGCAGGCGATGCGTGGTTGTGACCCTTCATCTGAACGACATTGGATTGTAAGTGCATTCCAAAGATCTCTTTCTTTTTCCTAGCTACGTTGTGTTGCTTTTGATCGTTAACAAGCATGTGTTGATGTAAAGGACAGCCTGTGAACCACACATCAATTAAGTAATTTGGATTGTAAACTTTCAGTTACACTGTTGCTTGCACATTGTATTTTGATAAGCTGTTCTTTGCATGTTGATCAGGTAAGAAACACCAGGACCGTAAATCGTACTGGGCAACCAACAGGTTACAAGCTTATACCTGGTTCGAATTGTCTGCCATTCTGCCTGCCAGAGGCAAAGTTCCTGAGAAGAGCTGGATTCTTGAAGCATAACCTTTGGGTTACTTCATACAAAAGTGATGAGATATTTCCTGGAGGAGACTTTCCTAATCAGAACCCACGCATCCACGAGGGTTTAGCTACATGGGTCCAGAAGGATAGATCCTTGGAGGAAACCAACATAGTTCTCTGGTACGTTTGCCACCTGGTATTGATTTGCAGGTTCATTTTGGTTTGCAACGCTTATCTGCTGCGTCTCCTGAATAAAATGTTTACATTCTGCAGCTGCAGGTATGTCTTCGGGATCACCCACATCCCAAGGCTCGAAGATTGGCCTGTCATGCCAGTGGAACACAGCGGCTTCATGCTCATGGTAGCGCATCAGCCTTCAGATCTTTTTGCACTAGTATTCGCTTGTGGGTTTCGAGATAAATAGTTCTCTTTACTAGATCAACTCAGATTACTTCATAGCAGGGATCTGACGAACAAACCCCTTGAATGTTTTGTTTGTCCAGCCTCATGGATTCTTCAACTGTTCACCTGCTGTCGACGTTCCTCCATCCGACGTTAATGCCAAGGAGGCTGAGACGCCAAAGGACATCCGAACCGAGCTCATTTCAAAGCTGTGAGCCCCCAGAACCGGAGAATCGTGTGGTTACTCCATTGCATTGCCAAATGCCCTGACGCTCTGACAAAAACTAGAACTGCCTCTTAGCTGTCCTTACGCCCTTCCGATACGCTGCAGCTGCTTGCTGTGAATCTGATTACGCCGCTCTTCTGAACTGTATGTTTCTGCTTGGAGATCATAACATCACATAGAATCTGGGTTCGAATTCTGTGTCCGAGAATGGAGCTGAACTGGGATACAAATTGTTCAGTTAAATCACTTGACACATGAGCCAGCCTTTGGTTGGGCACGTCTCAACTGTCCAGTCGACATGCCATCTGGCTGAATGTGTATATACGTACGTGTATTTGTTTCCTTTCGCTTTATTCGCATTGCTTGCTGTATCCCCCACACGGGCACGAGCTACCCGTTGCTTTATGCCAATAGCGGTGGGGTAGTGGCCGTGTGCGGTGCACCATACCGGTGTCCCCCGGCACCACTTTACGATTTTGGGCACACTGCACCTAGCGCAGGGTCGTTCATCTTTACGTTGCATCCATCTGTCAGGATTTGTCCTTTGTATGCCCATTTACACGTCAGATGCTTTGGTTCTATCAGGAAAAAGAACCTAACAAATTCATGCTTTGGTTCTATCAGGAAAAAGAATTCAAAAACCTAGACTTTCGTCCTGAGAAGTACTCGTCGGGTGCATGTACCAACACAATGAAAGCCCCTCTTGGTTGAACTGTCCTGTCACTGTCAGGACAGCCTATTGTATCAGAGATTCAGATATTAGATCTGCCAATACATTTGTTATGCTTGAAATTCGCTACCAGAAATCATACTGAAATATCTACTCGTCAAACAGGTAGATCGCCGGTCTTTGAGGATGTGGAAGGGGAGATGCAGCAGCTCTTGCCATGCCTCGACGCCCAGGGTCGGACGGCGAGGAGGTGGCGCACAATGACGGCTTGGTGCCTGAAGGGGTGAACTGCTGCAGTTCATCAGCTCCATTGCAGCGTCGGTTAACCTGCTGCTGACTGGACATGACCCGGTGTTGATCTCGCCTGGCGACGAGCTGTGCGACGGGGGATTTGCTAGTGACGATGATGAGGATGAGGTTGTTGACGGGAAGATGGAGCAGCTTCTGCCAGGCCTCGCCGAGCTGGATCAGGTTGAGTTGCTGCTGGACGGCGAGGAGGTGGCGCACGAAGACGGCCTTGATGACGACGGCGACTTGGCGATGAGGGAGTTTCAGCTCGTCGCGGACGTCATTGACGATGACGCGGAGGCTGCTATGATTGGGAACCTCTTCGCTGCCGATATTGATGACGCTCCCTCATCTGGCATCGTGATTCGCTGCGTCGCGGATTTGTTCAGTCTGTCGGCTGTGCCGCTGCTGCCCACGCCTACTCCGCCAATGCCTCGTGCTCTTGCGTCCCTGCCCGACCCCGAACGTCGCAGCAGCAGGCTCGCGGCCAAGCCACAACTCCCAGCGGTCGGCAAAGCGCAGCGTGTCCTCCACAAGAAAATGGGGCTCGACTTTGGAAATATGCCCCTGGTGGAGGCTACGAAAGAATTCGCGAACACCTGCAAGAAGGCTCCGTTCTCTGATTCGGCAATCAACGGGTTGAGGACCCTCCTCAGGCTGAACCTACCGTCAATGACGGCAGCGGATAAAGCTTTGATTGGCCTTGCTGGCCCAGGGGGAAGCGATTTCCCGCCACCGACGACGCTGGACGTCTCCGCCTGATCTGCTTCCCGATCCTCAGATCGCGCCGCGTAGTTGCGTTTTGAAGATATGACGATATATCTTTCTGAGAGATTAGACGGTGTATGATGAGATCCTTCGTCTAGCACGCCATGTCTTGTATGTCTTTTTTCTTTTTGGTCTCGCCCATGTCATGTTTGCTTCTCCTATATCAATATAAAAGGCAAAGCTTTTGCCTCGTTTCAAAAAAACAGGTAGATATTATGTTGTGTACCGCAGGAAATAGATGAGATATTATATCATTATTAAAAACAACGAAGAAAACGACACGGCTTATTGCGACGCAGTAACAGCGAGCGTACATAATTCGTACGTACCTGGTGTCCTTATCTCCCACCTAGTAGCGGTAGTAGTACAACGGTAGGCAAGAGTTGGCGTTGGTGCTACCGTCACACGTCTTGGAACGATCTCTTTTTTCTCCTTTTTTTTTTTTTTGAACATAAAGGATTTTATTAATTAAGCACATTTTACAGAGAGGAGCCTGAAGGGATTCATGCTAGCAACAGAAAGGATGTCCCTAACTGGACATTGACCTGCATTTGAACATAAACACCTGAATACTACAGATCTGTTCTGTATCTTCATTGCTAAACGAGCTTGATGATGGGCTTTGACATTGGAGCTCCTGGGCAGATGATTGATCCTGCTTGCCTGAAAAGAGTTGCTAGATTGAATAGCTGCAGTGAGGGGCCTAATCATCCAGTGGCCTGAAGCAGCTACAATGTTAGTTGCAGCTGATGCAGATGCCAAAACAGAGTTGTCCGTGTAGAAGTGAGGTTTTTGAAGATGAAGTAAATCAGCAATCTTGGTGGCGAGATGGAGCCCGAAAGTTTCAGCCTGAAGTGGTGACAACGACGGGGGAGACATGGCCGAAACATATATCTGTTTGCAATGCTGATTATGCTCCATTCGAATGTAGATGCCTATGCCTGCTGGAGACGAGAGCAAGCCTTGCTGCAATTTCCAAGCTGCATTGCAGAATATTGCTTCACCTGCAAAACTGAAGGACTTTGAACCATTTGAAACAATTGTTGAGCTTGCTCCAGGTCCCGTTGATTCTCCGAGCAGCCAACAACCTCCAGTTTTGATCCCTGCGTGATAGCATTTGAAACAACAAAAACATGGGCAGGACTTGAACATTTTCTATTAAAAAGACATTCATTTCTTGCTTTCCATAAACACCACATGAATGTGTATAAGCTTGTTTGATTAATCTGGGGATGGCCCGAAGATAGCAAAGCTTGAATCATATCACGAATATTATGGTGTGTGACGGCAAGGGTTTCCGCTTTAATATACCAAGGATGACAATACCATGCTGCTTTAGAGAAAGGGCAAAGAAAAAGAAGGTGCATATCATCCTCCACACAATCACACCTCGAACATTCAGGTTGTATATGCTTCGAAAACCTGCTGGCCCGTTTACCTGTAGGTAGTGCTCTACGCAAGAGCCTCCAGGCAAATGTTTGGACTCGAAGCGCCATGGATGTATCCTGCCAGACATGATTGAGCAAAGAGATGATTTGTGTTGAGACTACCTTAGGTTGCTCCCTGGCCGGCAGAGCCAGATTGTTAAAGCAATGCTTGTAAGCACTCTTGGAGGTACATTCACCTGCAGGGGTTAATTTCCAAACTAAAGTATCTTTTGCATTTGAGTTTATAATTGGAGTTTGGAGAATAGCATCAGTTGTTTGAGGAGTAAACAAGGTTCGAATTAAATCTGAATTCCAGACCTTTTCGTTGGGCATCCAAAGATCTTGCACTACAGCAGGGTAAACAAAAGGTGGAGGTTGAACGATTAGATTATCATAGATGGTCTCCCACTCTGAAAACCAAGGGAACTCCAAACAGAGGCACTCCCATCAAATATTTGGTAAAAGATAGCCGAGATTAAGAGAGGTCGTACCTTGAGTATTGCTGCCCAAAAAGCAGATTTAGGCTTGTTTGGTTTGGCTCTCCATATAGAAGTGTCATGGTGATACTTTGCTTTGAGAATCAAGGCAAGTTGACTTTGAGGTTCTTTTGCAAGTCTCCAAGCCGCCGAGAGAATTAGCCTTGGTTCATCGCCTGCAGGTTTCTAACTCCTAGGCCACCAACTTTCTTTTCAGTACAAATGTCAGCCCATGCTCTAAGACATAAGCTCTTTGTAGTCGATTCATCCTTGACACCCGTCCACCAGAAATTCCTTATGATAGCCGTGAGTTTTGTAAGAAATTTCTTTGAAAAAAGAATGTTTGACATATAGTAGACAGGTATAGAGGCAAAGACAGATTTAATGAGAGTGAGTCTAGCTGCATGAGAGAGCCTATTTGCATTGTAAGCTGTTAATTTTTGTTTGAATTTATCATAAACAAAGTTGTAAGCAGCAGATCTGTCCTTTGCTGGAAGTATAATTGGGTGTCCAAGATGAATGGTGTTACTATCCAAGTCTTGAACCTGAAAAATCTGCTTTATGTCTTGTTTCACCTGCAGAGGCACATTTTTGCTAAATAAAATGGCTGATTTATTCCAGTTTGGTACTTGACCCGAGGCATGGCAAAAGTCATTCAAAATGTTGGAGATAGTGGAAGCCTCTTGAAGGTTAGCCTTACCACAAACCAAAACATCATCTGCAAACATCAGAGAGTGAATTGGAGGGCAGTTTGGTCCAAGAGAGATACCTGATAAGTGATTGTCCTGCAAAGCTTCTTGAAGGGCTAAAGAGAGCTCGTTCACTGCAAGCACAAAGAGATAAGGGGACAGGGGCATCCCTGTCTAATACCTCTACTACTTATAAAGCGCGCATAAGATTGTCCATTAATGATAATAGAAAAAGTCGGCGAAGAGATGCAAGCATGAATCAGATTTATGAAGTGAGCATGTAGCCCTTTGCGTGCTAAGGCGGCATTAATAAAATGCCATTCTAGCCTGTCAAAAGCTTTCGCCAAGTCGATTTTGATCATGAAATCATGGCTGCCCCAAGAAGATAAAGAGAAAGAGAGTGTAATTTCTTGAGCAACTATGATATTATTGCTAATGCGCCTACCTTCAATAAAAGCTTGCTGCGAGGGGTGAATATAATCTGGAAGATGATCTTTCAAACGGTTCGCCAAGGATTTCGCAATAAGTTTGTAAATGACATTACACAAGCTAATCGGTCTATAATCAGACGGTAGGAAGCAAGACAATTTTTTTGGAATGAGAGCGATGTGAGTATCGTTAAGGTGTGGTGGGAGCATACCCGTGATGTAGAAGTTCCTAATCAATGTGGTGACATCATCCCCTATCCAGCTCCGTGCCGCCAAGTAGAAAGCTACATTGAAACCATCCGGACCGGGCGACGCATTCTTTTTCATAGCTTTGAGAATCTCCCAAATTTCCTGTTTACTTGGGATGGAATTTGTAAAGTCTTCAGAATCTTGCGAATGGGTAGTATTTGTGGTTGACCTGTCAATGTTAGCACAAGAGGAACGAAATATATTCTGGAAATAATTCACAAATTCAGCAGCAATGTCATCTGGATCATGCAGATTGTTTCCATTTCCATTTTTAATGGCAACAATGTGATTACGACGCTTACGCTTAAGGACAGCATGATGGAAATACGCGGTATTCCTGTCGCCTTGTGTAGCCCAATGCTTTTTTTTCCCTCTGTCTGTAAAATTCTGTAAGTTTTGTCATGGCTTCTTCATACTGGGCAATCAATCTTGCCTCAAGAGAGTGGTCCTGCATATGCACCGGCTGCAACTGAATGCTATTGATTTGGTCCTGAATGACCTCTAGTTGTTACTGAATGGGCTTTTTCTTCCTGCACCATCTCTTCAAGCTTCCTCGAAGATCGGTCTCGGAGATGAAGGAAATCTGCGCACCGGTAGAGTTCATCAATTTGGCAAGATGCTCCATCTTATGCGAGGTGTTGAGGTTTCTACCCATGCCTTGGCAGTTCCACCCAATAAGCTTCATAGTTCCTGTATTGCAGACAGCGTCTTGTTCCTTGTCCCAGAACAATCTAGAAAATTCCGGAGACAACAGCGGATCCTCCTTGCAGATGAATAGCGGCTAGACAATGGAAGGGATCTCCGCAGAGGCTCTGGCCAAAGCTCCAGCCAGGGCACCGCCCTACGTCAGCCACAAGCAGTAGTTTGAAGAACTGCTCTAGGACCGGCAGCAACCGCAGCTGAGTGCTTAGTTGTTTCCGGCTCCTTGGAGAAGAACGAATAACCGAATCAGCTTGAGTAGGAACGGATCCAGCTGATTAGAGGTTCTGGTGGAGCTCTAGGTAGTGTGAATCGATAGATTGAAACAAGTTGATGAACCACAGTTGACCAAAGAAAAGCGGCGGCGTCAAACTTGAGATAAACAGAGGGGAGAAACGAAGGGAGAAAAGATGGTATGGATGGAAAGAAGGCCGAGGAGGAGAATCAGCAGGAGGAATCAGACGTGGTGATGAAATTGGAAGGTAAAAACTGGGGAGGAAGAAGAGATCGGAATATCGCCATCACCGGCAAGTCGCCAAACAGAGCACGCAAGCCCCCTGCTTGATGTTCTCCAGCTCTATGCTAGCTGTGACAATCAATCATGCATGCATGGTCGCGTATCTTTTTTCTCCTATGAAACCTCACATCGAACTGACAAGAGGTTCTTCACTTCTTCTACTGATAGTAATTTCAGTACGGGCTTCAAATCAAACCGTAAGGTGAAGTGTTCGCGCCAACAAAACCAGATTAGCTACCAAGAAACGACAAACACTAGTGGGACCATCTGGTGAGGGGGCCCTGTTGGCGATACGGGCAGCACACGGCAGCGCCACGTACAGAGGAGCAAAGGGCGCAAGGACGAAGCGTCCGGACGTGTGCATCGCATCCAATTCCGTAGCCCCATCTGTGCTCGGCCGACCCGACCTGGACCGGCGAGCTTGACGGGCTGTCCCCAGGACCTAACAGCTCACCATTTAAGGCCACAGCACATGCCGGCACAGTGGATCTGTACTACGCAATGCGACAAAACAGTCCTCCCGTGTACACGTGGAGAGAGGGTCTGGTTAGGCGTCTCTTTTCTCAAACTTTATTACTCCCTCCGATCCATATTAGTGGGCACAATTTAGACTAGATACATGTGTATCTAGTCTAAATTGTGCCCACTAATATGGATCGGAGGTAGTATGGTTTTGGCTCTTTGATTTGCAAAATTCGTGAATGATAGTATAGATATGAAAGATACAGGATTCTTACCCTACGAGGGCATGTATATATCTTGTCGCTGCCACGTAAAATTATTGTTGAGATGGATAAGAGAGAAATGAAAAAAAAATAGCCTTGTCTTCTCTTACTCAAGAGATGATCTCTTATCATATTATGTCGCACAATAAATTTTGAAACATCTGGTTTGTTAGAGATAAGACTAACAAATAACCCATTATACACCATGTTTTATTGCCATATCTAAATTACGTGGCAGACACATAATATAAGACTGTCTTAACCATTGTAAATAAACCTTCTTAAACTTTACAAATCAAACATCCTCGGCAGGTTTTCTTTTAAGAACTAAAATCGATTACTCTTGCAAACGTTTTTTTTTTAATATTTGATCGTTTGAATTGCGGATGTTTGGGTCACTACAATGATGAATTAATTGATATGCATACGAAATATTATTTGCGGGAGAAAGGAAGATATGCATACAATTAATTATGCTTCTTGGAATCAAACATTGAGTAGTTAACAAGGATGGAGACTATTGTGGACTTGTGGTTTTCAATTATTCAATTTCCAAACTTGAAAAGGTCAAATTTATAAAATAATTCATTAATAATTGGTGCTTTACCTTCAACCTGAATTCTTGTACTCAACTGGAACAGTACATAAGTATACATATGAATTGGATTCATACTAGTAGTTAATAAGTCTTGTTAGTTTTTTTTTCGCGGAACAAAAAAGCTTCGTGTTTTTCATTGATAGAAAAGAGAGGTTTATGTACACGTCCAAAAGAAGGACAAACACCACACCATATAGCTCAACTCATGCCTACACTAGGGGAGAAGCTGTCGCAGCCCGCAGGCGCCCGCTGAAAGTGCATGTGTTGCCCCATGCGTGGTTTTGGCAATTAATGACAATCCTTATGGACTAATGTTTGCATTGATATATCCTTAGATCTTGTCCATAAGAAAAGGTTGGAGTTCATGTGTTGGACTCTAGAAGATTATAAGTGACCAAGATCTTATTAAAAGGTTTATATGATGAATGGTCTTATATAGAGTTGAGCATATTGCAAGTATGTCTTGAAGAATAGAATACCGTGGATATTCGTGCTCATCTTCAAGACATCATCTTTGTGAAGAGAGAAGGAAAGATACAAGTTGATCAAGGCTAAGTGCAAAGAGTGGATTCAAGTGATCAACACACAAAGCTACATGTTGTACCATGTGGGATCTTGTGATCCAATGGTATGGTAAGCAATTGTCTATATAGCTTTGTGAACTAACCCATATACATGTGTGTGTGTGGAGTATCTATGTGGGGTTAGGTATCTTCCCATGGACATGCATCAAAGAAGATTACATATAGCCCATGGCGGATGACGTCAAGCGGTGGTCGTCATCAAGATAATGGCCAAGTGAAGATGTTCCTAAAAGCGGCTCTCCCATATTGTGTATGAGGGAACAATTCACAAGTCTTCATCAAGCGGAGCGCAATCAAGAAAGGTGATCCAACTTGAGGTGATCAAGATCATCATCATCTAGCTCAAGTGGATCGCGCAAGGCAAAGGTATGACCTTGATAGGGTTTCTATTTTACCGGTCTCATGGTGTTAGTGAGAGACCGGATTATAGGATAGATGCCACACTTTCAAGAGGGGCTCTCGAATGAGTAACTTGATCGTATCGTTCGGAGAGAGCTCAAACCTTTGCATACTTGGCATCATCTTTCTTGGTTTTTATTTGGCTTTACTCCATGTGTGGTTTTAGAGCTTGTCATGATCTTCACGGCAAGCTCAAGTTCATCAAAAACGGATTTCGTATGGAAAACTTATTGCGTTTTTGGTGTTGGAGGTTTTACCGGTCGTTCTATTTTCGAGAGGTTTAACCTTTCCACATTTGGTTTTATGATTCATTGTTGGACAATGATGTTTCTCTGCATATTCTTGAAAAGCTCGTTGTTGTGATTCCAACGAGCCAAAGATCATAAAAAACGGAGTCCGGATGCAAAAGATATTGTCGTTTTGGTGTTTGATGTTCCTGCTGTTTTCTAAGGGGCGGTAGTACCGCCCGGTACCGCCCGAGGTACCGCCGGAGCAAACAGAAGGCTGTTTTCAGCGGTACCAAAAGCGGTGGTACCGCCGGGGCGGTAGTACCGCTACCCGGGGCGGTAGTACCGCTGCCTGGAGCCCGTTTTCAGCCTGTTTTAGTGTTCTAACTTCCCGGGGCGGTAGTACCGCTACCCGGGGCGGTAGTACCGCTGCCTGGAGCCCGTTTTCAGCCTGTTTGAGTGTTCTAACTTCCCGGGGGGCGGTAGTACCGCTGGGGCCAGCGGTAGTACCGCCCCGGCGCGAATCTGCACCCAACGGTTGGATATTTGGGTGACCTATTTAAGGGGCCTTCTTCCCCAATGGTTCCCCAACCTTTCTAGCAAGTTTTGCCCTCCATTGTTGACCTCCAAAAGCTTGCTTTCTCTCAATCCCTCCAATGATTCTTGCTCATTCTTGAGGGAAACAAGAGAGGAGATCTAGATCTACATCTCCACCAATCAATCTCTCCTCTAAGTGAGGGGAGCATATTGGATCTAGATCTTGGGATTCATTTGTTGTTCCTTGCTCTTCCTCTCATCTTCCTCCATAGCATTAGTTGCTTTGGTGGGATTTGAGAGTGAATTGCTTTGAGCACTTCTTGTGTTCTTGCCATTGCATTAGGTGCATCGGTTTGAGTTCTCCACGGTGATTCGTGGAGGTGAAGTTTGAGAAGCTCATTACTCTTTGTGGTTCTGTTACTCTTGGGTTGTTGTAACCCTAGGAGGCCTTTGTGAGTTTCGGAGCAACTTGTTGCGAGTCCGGGACATTGTTGGGAGGCTCCAACTCATTGTGGAGTTCCCACCTTGTGTATCGGTTTGGTCAACGCCTTCAAGTCGACCTCATAGTGGAACGAGCCAATCCCTCACGGGTGAAGCTCACGGAGAATAGGGTGAGCACATCGTGCTATTGGAGTGCCTAGGAGGCTCCACACCCCTCCAACGTAGACGTACTTCCATTGGGAAGGAACTACGGGAAACATCTCCTCGTGTCCACTTTGCGGTTACTTCTATACCCAAACCTTTACTTATGCATTTACCTTTGTGATAGCCATCGAGCTTGAAGTTATCTATATTGCTATCACTTAGTTGTTAATCTTGCTTAGCATAAGTTGTTGGTGCACATAGGTGAACCTAGCTTGTTTAGGTTTTGTGCTTGATAAATTAAACGCTAGTTTTATTCCGCATTTATTCAAGCCTAAACCGTAATTATTTTAAAACGCCTATTCACCCCCCCTCTAGGCGACATCCTCGTTCTTTCAATTGGTATCAGAGCCAGGCTCTCTTTTATTAGGCTTCACCGCCTTGAGAGTAAAGATGTCGTTTAGAGACTTAGCAAATGATCCCACTTTCATATTCGATGGCACAAATTATGATGTTTGGAAAATTCGCATGCTTAATCTTTTTCGGGTGTATGGCCCAAAAATGGAGAGAATTGTAGATATGGATTTTCCTCCTCCAAAGGATCTCCAAAAGTTATCTTTAGAGGATGAGGAAAACTCTTATCTCAATTCTCTAGTATCTCATGCTATTGTTGGTGTTTTGAGCAATGTAGTTCTTGAGTCAATCATGCCTTTTCGGAATGCTCATGATTTATGGACAAAGCTTCAAGACAAATATGATGTGTCCAATATTATTGAGGATGATTGTTCTCCCTCCACTTCCGGGCGTGATGAGTTCTCAACTTCCTCTACTTCACCAACATGTGGTAAGCCACAACCTAATGAGATGGTGAGTAGTGCTAGACTTTGCAACAATGATAGTAAACTTACTATTGATGATTCTTTGCCTCAACATTGTTGCAATGATCTACCTTTGGACTTAAACACATCTAGCACCATTCATGCTTTACATGCTTGTGTTGATAGTCCTTGCATATCATGTGGAAATTGTTTGTCTAAATCTCATGATGATATGCTTGCTTTATCTTGTTGCCATACTACAAATGCGTGTGTTTCCTCTATTCCGTTGGTCACTAACATTGTAGAGGAAACCCAACTTCCTATGGAACAAGATGTGTACTTGAGTGGTGCCTCAAGTAATGTTTCATCTTCATCGACCATCTTTTGCCTTATGGCTAAGGAGTCAAAGGTATCTCCTACTTTGAACCCATTGAATCTAAAGTGATGATGTTAATAATGAAGAGAATGATATTGTTGATTCTCTAAATAAGAAAGGTGAAATTGTCTTTCTTGCTTTGAGTAAAAATAAAAATGCTCGCTCTAACTTCATGGAAATCATGGCTAATGCTATTGAGGTCAATAAACTTATTTATGAGCATGAGGACACCATTGTGGAAATGGAAGGTCGTGAGCAAGGCTACACCGATGAGATCGGGGATCTTTCTATTGCTCTTAATGAAGAGCAAGAGCGTAGAAGGATCCTTGAGGAAAAACTTTGTAGTCTTGAGGAATCTTATAGTTTAGACTTTTCTAAATTAAGAAAGATCATGCTCTTGCTCTTTCTAATGTCCTCAAATCTAAAAATGATGATGCTTGTGCTACTAACTCTACTTATTGTGAAGCATCCATATTAAAGGAGAATGTTGAGCTAAGGGCTCAACTTGAGTTGCTAACAAGCAATTATAGGAAATTGGAAGAAAGTCATGAAAAGCTCTCGAGCTCTCATAATGATCTTCTAGTCTCCCATGATCGGCTAAAGTTAGCTCATGAGGCTACTTCAACTAAGGTAACATCTTGTGAGCCTCATGTGGACAATGGCACAACTTCTACTCGAAATGTTATATTGTCTTGTGCTAGTCCTAGTAGTTCATCCACTCATGATATTTTACACTTGTGATGAATTGCTTTCCATGCCTTGTTGCTCTAACAATGAAGCTTCTACTTCCTCTAGTACTTGTGTTGTTACTAACCATGTAGAGGAGATAAAAGAGCTCAAGGCCAAGTCACTTCTTTGAAGAAAGACTTGGAAAAGCGTCATGTTGGGAAGTCGGCACTTGACAATATGTTGAGTGTGCAAAAATCTCCCAATGACAAGAGTGGACTTGGATTCAACTCCGATGTTAAGAAGAAGTCCAACTTAAGAAGAAGCACAAGACCATCAAGAAGAAGGGCCTAGAACAAGTAAAAGATTCGGCCAAGATTGTTTGCTTCAAGTGCAAGATTGAAGGGCATCATGTGAGATCTTGCCCAATGAAGAAGAAGCATTTAAGTGAGAAGCAACAAGGGAAGCGGCCTCAAGTTCATACTCAAGTATCCAACGTTGAAGAAAGGCCACTTCCCAAGGAGAATCAAGCTAAACTTCTCAAGTTGAGAAATCAACTAAGAAGAAAGGTGGAAGTAGATGTTGCTATCTATGTCGCGAGAAGGGACATCTTGCTTCTTCATGCACTAACGGTACCTTATCCAACCCAATCATAATTGATGATGTTTACTCTCTTGAGAAGGATAAGGTTGGCAATGTGTTTGCCAAATTTGTTGGTACTCAAAGTGGTGTCAAGAAAAGAACCATTTGGGTGGCCAAGCCTATTGTGACTAACCTCTTAGGACCCAACTTGGTTGGGGACCAACAAGCTAAAACTTGATCAATAGGTGTTGTGGAGGGCTTTGGAGACTTGGCTACATTATGAAGAATTAAGGGATCTTCATCAATCATATCTCTCAAGCCAAGTCATTTGGATTTTCATATCTCTATCTTATATCCAACGTGCCTCCTTGCGGTAACGTGTATTTAAATTATATATACATTGAAAGTTGCTTGCCCCTTGCATGTGTTTGGTTTTGTACCTTGCATGTGTTTGACTATGATGTGCCTACCACTTACCTATCTTGAGTAATCTAGTGTGTGTATGTTGGTTTGCACATCATGGTTGTGTGTGTTTGTGTTGAGCCTCTATTGCTTCTTGTTTTATCTTAATTGGCTCTTGTGATAGTTTAATGGACTTTCCCATTTTGGGGAGTGATATGCTTTCGGCACGTCACAATCCTAAAAATGTGTATACATGAGGAATACCACTTAGTGTTGATATATCAATATTATCTAGTCTCTATGTGGTATGTCATGCTCATGAGAAATTCGAATTCTAAATGTCCATTAACTATCTCTATTTGGTTTTTGTTTGCCTCTTGTTGAAAACAAATGGATTATCACATTATGGGGGAGTAATAAGCATTGTGCATATTACGAACCTAGAAAATGTGAACAAGTGAGGTTTTGCCACTTAGAATTGATATTGTAAATTATCTTGTTCCTATGTGGCATGTTTCTCAAACAAGTTCCATATTTGCCTATTCGCTCTTGCTTTGAGAATATGATCTTGAATATCTTTGTCATTTACCACCGAGAATTATCTCCATACATTACTTGTCTTTACAAGTGATAATCTTATTTGTGGTAAAGTATATTGATCATATTTACTTTGGTTTTGCTCTTAATTGCCTTATTTATTGCCAAGGATTAGTTTTGATCAAACTTTCTTTTGTCTTCCTTGACCTTTGGATCCTCTTGCTCTACTCATGTTGTTTTGTGTTTCCTTAAAATAGGAAAAGCCGTGATCCCATTCTTGTGCATTTACATTCAAAGTCATACTTCTAAGATAATGCACTATTCTTGGGGGAGCTATCCTATTTTGAGTAGAACACCATCTTTTAAATTGGTATTGGATCTTATTGCTTTCTTGAACATGACTAGTGTTTGAATAATATATGGAGTGTGATGATCCCATTTGTGTGCATTTTGCATTCCAATGCAAGATCATAAATAATGCACAAATCTTGGGGGAGCTATCCTATATGCTTTAGAACATTATTTGTCTTCAATTGCTACTTGATCTATTTTAAATTGGTGTTTGAGCCCGATGACATGTCTCGTGGAAAGACAAACCTTTTTGTCTTGGTACTTTGTGCCATCATAGAAAGTGTAGAGGGTTTGGTCTATTTGTTGGAATCTTTCTCTCTTTGGGAGTTAGTTATCTCATTCCTTGATATATCTTTCATTTGGTATCTCTTCTTTGGTATCTTTCTCAATCATGTGTTGATTTGGGTTTTGATATAATTTGGACAATTCTCTTGCATGTCACACTTTGGTGTGCCTTCTTGGTATTCTTTGTATTTTGTCCAAATCGTGTCTTCTTTGGTTCTTGAAGGTCTTGACATGCATATTTACTTCATGTATAATTATGGCATGTTTACTTTCTTTGATCCAATATATCGGGTAAACTCCACCGAATCCTAAATCGGCTAAGATGTGCATGAAATTCAATTTCATATCCATATGCACATATTCATGTGGAGTTTGTCCTATGTATTGTAGTTTCCTAACTACTTCGGACCCAATATGTTTGGGGACCATTTTGTACTTGAATTGTGTTTTAGGTACTTCGGAGATGCATTGGATGCCTTGTCTCATTCATAAGGAAGGTGCTCTCACCATGTGCTTATTGAAGCCAAGCTATGATGATCGTGATTGCTAAATCTTCTACATCACCAATGCCATCTCGGTAACAAGTATCTACCTCATGCATACATTTCTTGCATTCAACCTTGTGTAGGTTGCATCTTGGCATGATTCTTTTGTTCCTTGTGATACTTGTTTCCTCTCTCAAAGCATCCCAACTATCACTTTTCCCTTGTGGATATTTGTGATGCCTTTGATGCGTTTGTGTTGGAAGTCTATTTATATCCTTTAAGATAAATTTGAGCTATGTGCTATGCTTTTAAGCAAAGATCTTAATGGTGTATATATGACTTCCTCTTGGGTATCATGTTCTTCTCTTTAGTAACTATTTTGTGTGTACATGTTTCTTTGTGGATGTATATCATATGATTGTTATCTACTTAGAAATCTATACACATGAGAAATGTTACATCGCAAATTGATATCCTATTTCCTTGGTGTCCACCTCTTTTATGTTTTATGGATCTTTTGGTGGCTCCGGAAAATATTTGCCTTATGAGTGCTTGCCTATTTTATTGGATCTTGTGCACTCATTTTTGTCGGTTGTGTGTGTTGAAATGACATGCTTTGCTCCTTGCTTATCATTCCTTTGAGACTATGGTGATGCTCAATGCTCACCTATGATGTACTCTTATAAAAGGGCTTTGCTATGTCACACACATCATTTGGTTGAGTCAAATCTTTTAAATGTTCTCGCATTTGGATATTTTTCGGTCTTCTATTTGATGCTCAACCATATGTTTGTTGCAAGTGTTATGCCTTGTTTTATATACATTCTCTCTTGCACATGTTTTGTGTTTCAAAGGATTATGGGGGAGTGAGGATTCCATGTTGTGCACTATATTGCAATACAAATCCTTATTGTGCACGTACCTTGGGGAGTTCCCTCTTGATTTTAGAACACTTGGTTGATCTTATCATAATTTTTTCTTATGTTCAATTGGTTTTTCGGATCCTTTGATTGGATACTTCTTTTGTCGAAGTATCTTTCAATTTGATTTCCTTTTGCAATCTTTGGATCCTCAATATAGTTTGATCTCCACCCAACTATTCGTCATTGGATATGTGCATTTGATTTCACTCATTTTGAGAAATGCACACTTATGGGGGAGCTCTTACTATATTGGCCTTCTAAATTTTTCCTCCCATTTCGGCAATCGATGCCAATGGGGGAGAAGTTTAGAGGGTTTAAGGGAATTTGGTTTTATGCTTTAGTTTGTTCTTAAGCATTTGCTTTCATGCTCTTGCATCCTTGCTCTTTGTTGTGCATGGTTGCTTAATTCATTATATAAACCCTCGTAAAAGGGATTGTCATCAATTACCAAAATGGGGGAGATTGAAAGTGCATGTGTTGCCCCATGCGTGGTTTTGGTAATTAATGACAATCCTTATGGACTAATGTTTGCATTGATATATCCTTAGATCTTGTCCATAGGAAAAGTTGGAGTTCATGTGTTGGACTCTAGAAGATTATAAGATGACCAAGATCTTATTAAAGGTTTATATGAAGAATGGTCTTATATAGAGTTGAGCATATTGCAAGTATGTCTTGAAGAATAGAATACCGTGGATATTCATGCTCATCTTCAAGACATCATCTTGTGAAGAGAGAAGAAAGATACAAGTTGATCAAGGCTAAGTGCAAAGATGGATTCAAGTGATCAACACACAAAGCTACATGTTGTACCATGTGGGATCTTGTGATCCAATGGTATGGTAAGCAATTGTCTATATAGCTTTGTGAACTAACCCATATACATGTGTGTGTGTGGAGTATCTATGTGGGGTTAGGTATCTTCCCATGGGCATGCATCAAAAGAAGATTCATATAGCCCATGGCGGATGACGTCAAGCGGTGGTCGTCATCAAGATAATGGCCAAGTGAAGATGTTCCTAAAAGTGGCTCTCCCATATTGTGTATGGGGGAGCATTTCACAAGTCTTCATCAAGCGGAGCGCAATCAAGAAAGGTGATCCAACTTGAGGTGATCAAGATCGTCATCATCTAGCTCAAGTGGATCGCGCAAGGCAAAGGTATGACCTTGATAGGGTTTCTATTTTACCGGTCTCATGGTGTTAGTGAGAGACCGGATTATAGGATAGATGCCACACTTTCAAGAGGGGCTCTCGAATGAGTAACTTGATCGTATCGTTCGGAGAGAGCTCAAACCTTTGCATACTTGGCATCATCTTTCTTGGTTCTTATTTGGCTTTACTCCATGTGTGGTTTTAGAGCTTGTCATGATCTTCACGGCAAGCTCAAGTTCATCAAAAACGGATTTCGTATGGAAAACTTATTGCGTTTTTGGTGTTGGAGGTTTTACCGGTCGTTCTATTTTCGAGAGGTTTAACCTTTCCACATTTGGTTTTATGATTCATTGTTGGACAATGATGTTTCTCTGCATATTCTTGAAAAGCTCGTTGTTGTGATTCCAACGAGCCAAAGATCATCAAAAACGGAGTCCGGATGCAAAAGATATTGTCGTTTTGGTGTTTGATGTTCCTGCTGTTTTTCTAAGGGGCGGTAGTACCGCCCGGTACCGCCCGAGGTACCGCCGGAGCAAACAGAAGGCTGTTTTCAGCGGTACCAAAAGCGGTGGTACCGCCGGGGCGGTAGTACCGCTACCCGGGGCGGTAGTACCGCTGCCTGGAGCCCGTTTTCAGACTGTTTTAGTGTTCTAACTTCCCGGGGCGGTAGTACCGCTACCCGGGGCGGTAGTACCGCTGCCTGGAGCCCGTTTTCAGCCTGTTTGAGTGTTCTAACTTCCCGGGGGCGGTAGTACCGCTGGGGCCAGCGGTAGTACCGCCCCGGCGCGAATCTGCACCCAACGGTTGGATATTTGGGTGACCTATTTAAGGGGCCTTCTTCCCCAATGGTTCCCCAACCTTTCTAGCAAGTTTTGCCCTCCATTGTTGACCTCCAAAAGCTTGCTTTCTCTCAATCCCTCCAATGATTCTTGCTCATTCTTGAGGGAAACAAGAGAGGAGATCTAGATTCACCACTCCACCAATCAATCTCTCCTCTAAGTGAGGGGAGCATATTGGATCTAGATCTTGGGATTCATTTGTTGTTTTCCTTGCTCTTCCTCCCATCTTCCTCCATAGCATTAGTTGTTTTGGTGGGATTTGAGAGTGAAGGGCTTTGAGCACTTCTTGTGTTCTTGCCATTGCATTAGGTGCATCGGTTTGAGTTCTCCACGGTGATACGTGGAGGTGAAGTTTGAGAAGCTTTTACTCTTGGTGGTTCGTGTTACTCCTTGGGTTGGTTGTAACCCTAGGAGGCTTTGTGAGTTTCGGAGCCTCAACTTGTTGCGAGGTGGTCCGGGACATTGTTGGGAGGCTCCAACTCATTGTGGAGTTCCTCAACCTTCGTGTATCGGTTTGGTCAACGCCTTCAAGTCGACCTCATAGTGGAATGAGCCAATCCCTCACGGGTGAAGCTCACGGAGAATAGGGTGAGCACATCGGTGCTATTGGAGTGCCTAGGAGGCTCCACACCCCTCCAACGTAGACGTACTTCCTTTGGGAAGGAACTACGGGAAACATCTCCTCGTGTCCACTTTGCGGTTACTTCTATACCCAAACCTTTACTTATGCATTTACCTTTGTGATAGCCATCGAGCTTGAAGTTATCTATATTGCTATCACTTAGTTGTTATTCTTGCTTAGCATAAGTTGTTGGTGCACATAGGTGAACCTAGCTTGTTTAGGTTTTGTGCTTGATAAATTAAACGCTAGTTTTATTCCGCATTTATTCAAGCCTAAACCGTAATTATTTTAAAACGCCTATTCACCCCCCCCCCCCCCTCTAGGCGACATCCTCGTTCTTTCACCCGCGTCGAAAAGGTGGGTACCGAGGGGCGGGTGTCGTCAAAGACCGCCGCGTTGCGGTGTTTCCAGATAAGTCTTGTTACTAAGATTAAGAATATGATATGTTAATGTTACAAGGTGGAGCTTGTAATACTAATATGAGAGTTTCAACTAACAATAGTCTCACCTGTGACCAACAAATATTTCATCGATACTAGCTAGTGTCATTGTACAAATGTCATATGCCTTCTTCGAGTTAACGAAAAATGGATTTGCGCTCTCTCGGTGGCGTTGGGGGAATATTTATATTTTATTCAAATTTGCATGTCATCAAATATAATGTTGCCAATTAAGATGTTCAAACAAAATCTAATGTTGCGGGTTTTTTCTTGCAACTTTAGATCTATAAATATGCGGAAGTTGCGGATAAACTTTAAAATGTGACACCACTCTGTTCTGTTACATAAAAAACTAATATTAAACTAAGATGATACTATTTCTCAGTCGACATTGGATTAACTATTTCTTGGGCAGCTGTTATTTCTAATTAAGTCGACTGATAAAACAGACCCATCCCCCTACCCCTCTCGAGCGTTTAATGTGGTCTGCCATATATATTGTTGTTAATGTACTCTCATATATAGCTTTCCCAGGGAAGTGTACTTTCATAACTTATTATTTTAGCGCTGGTGTGTACTTTCATAACTTGGTTTAGATCTTTGGTGACGAACTGAGAATCCACTATATCTCAAATAAAACACCTCAACCCCTAAAATAACCTCCTTAACTGGCTCCATCAGTGTAACCCACGCACTCCTCTCTCTCTTTATAAGCACCAACTCCTTACACTCGGAGAAAAGATCTCTCACACTAGCTCGAAAGTAGAGAGAAAGGAGCTAGGAGACTAGGAGAGCAGACTCAGAGTTGTAGCAAGAAGAAACACGTCGATCCCTTCATGGCCGGCCTGAGTGTTCTCCTAGAGACCCACGAGAGCAACTCCATGAAGCACCAGATCATCAGCAAGGCCACCCTCCACAGCCCCAAGATCCGCTCCTCCTCCTCCCGTGGTCACCGGCGGCGACGCCCACGGCCAGCAGTACTGGCTCCTTCTTGCAGCGCTGCTTGATGTGCCACAAGGATCTCGCCGAGAACAATGACATCTACATGTACAGGTTAGGTTTCTCCACTCCATGCACACAGCTCCGGTCGCAAGGCTATCTAGTTTATATATGCATGTCTGGCATACGTTGTTCGATCCATGGTGCAGAGGTGACAAGGCGTTCTGCAGCGTGGAGTGCCGGTGCCGGCAGATCTTCATCGACGAGGACGCCGGCAGCAGCTTCTGCGCCAACGGAGCCTCCGCCGCCGCCGCGCGCTCCGGCCGCAGCCGTGCCACCGGCGGCGGCGGCGGCGGCGTCAGCTTCGCGTACTGATGTATCAGTATCACCACCACCAACAAACAACCGGATGTACATGAACGTACGTAACGTCCGTGTGCAGAAGCAGCGAGAAAAACAAAAGAGAGAGAGAGCTGTTGAAAAGAATCGGATCTAGGCAGCGCTGGGGTACGTGACAGATCGTCGGCGTGGGGCCCACGCACTACGTGTCTCGCGGTCGTACCTAACGGATAAGATGGCGGGAGTACAGCTTCTGCACGCAAAGTTAATCAGTTAACTAATCATGGCGAGAGGAGGTTGCGGCCTGCAGCGAGAGTGTACGGATTGAGTCATTAGGATGAGCAGAGAAGTTTGACATGACAGCGTCTGAGACGGGTGGGATTGTTTCTTTTTTAACTAAGTACTGAAGTTTGTACGGAGTATTTCTTTTTGTTCGATGTTTGCATTCTTTTTCTGGGTAAAACAGCGCTAGCTGGTATTAATTGATGTGGAGTAGATTGCTTGGATGATGAGATGTTGGTGTTGGCTGTACCGCTCTCGTTCTTTGCTTGTGATATTCTTGTCTGCAATTGTGTACTGGTACTCCTACCGAACTCGAATGAAGATAGCTTACCAAAGCCTTGTCTCCACTAAATGTACAAACAGCTTCTAAGTAGAAATCCTTTCAACAAGAAAGAGTTAACTACATGGAGCACCCATAAACTTGTACTGGATGTGCAATTGCTCCATGAACTTGCAAAGTAGGGCGGGGTGGTACTTAAACTTGTATTACGGTATAAAAAACATCAGATTAGTCCAAATTCACAAAATCAGCTCCCACCTTGGAGAGATTGGGCCTGTAATTTTGCGCAAAACAAAAAGAGTCTCTATGAAAATTTGTCTTTTGGTTTCTGATAAGTTTGGCTAGAAGAAATTATCAAAATGGTTCCCGTTTTATTTATTTTCTCTCGTATTTTTCTTAGTTCTAGTCTCACCTAAAAACTTGATTCAGCCATACGATCTGCTTCCTCACGACGCTCATCGCGTTGAACATGTCCGCAACCAGGAGAAGGACGCCGCACGTTCGCCGCAATGCCAACTGAGACGTCAAATCGCGATGAGCTGCAATGACGACACCCGTCGGATCCTTCCTCATGCGTTCGCGGCCACGGTGGTTTCTTCGACAATAAGGACGGATAGGTCGGAGATCACATTTGCAGCCACGACGAATATGTCGTTCGTGGATCTTCCCGGGCGCGGGCAGATGTCGAGCGCCTTGATTACTCTCTCTCGTGGAACTCGATGACCAACTTCTCCACGGTGTCAGCCTGGTCCCGCTAGAGCGTCAGGACCGAGCCAAATGAGAAGGACGACAGAGGAAGGGGGATCAATCTACTTTGTCTCTGTTTTAACCGAAGCAAGGACTGTCACGTGAATTCTATGAAAAGTGGCAGTTTTCTGTAGAATAGTCATATGCGTGCGTGTGAGCTTGCCAACGTGGTGTACTATATTGTCGAGCCCTTGGCCGATTCAGAATAAAAACGAATCCGAAATATAACTTAAAAATGATTCAGACTTAACGTTTTGACAATTTCTTCTAGCCAAACTTAGCCTCGACCAAAAGAGAATATTTTACGGAAAACGCTATTCATCGACCGACTGATGCATCAGTCGGTCTCTCTCTTGCTCACACGTCTCCCACACGAGCGTGAAGGCCCAAGGCCCAGAGTCAAGTCCAACCAGGGAACGCTGCCCAGGGAACACGCGTAGTGCCCTGACGCTCTTCCCAGGAATGCAGCTCGTCCGTGCGTAGCCGCCGCTCCGTGTGCCGACGGCTGCCTCCGTGGAAGGAGCTTGTGAAGTACTTCTGCTCGGGATGGGAGACTGCGGCGAGATCTCCCGGCGGTGGCGGCGCATTCGTCGGCGCTGCCCCATGGCACCCCCGCCCTCTCCCCTGGTGCCCGCACGCACCGTCAGGCCGGAGAAGCCTGTGACCTCGCCATGGAAGCCATGGACGGCCAACTTCACACGAGTCGCTGGGCCGGAGAATCCCTGCGAGTGGATGGGTGAGGGATTCAATCGATCTGGCTTCAATGGATCTCCGGCGTGGCGGATTTCAGGTTTGGGGAGCTCAAATCGGCGCAAGTGGCGCCTCCATGGTCCATGAGGAAGGTCAGCTTTTGGAGTTTTCTGTCGATGTTGCATACGATGTTGTGATTTGCTACATGCGTTTATAGCTTTTGTTGTGTAAGCACTAGCAAAATGCTACGATGAATTCCGTCGTTTTCTAACGTTTTGCTACAACTAAATGGGGATTTGTTACATATGTTGTTGGTTTTTGCTACATGGCTGTGTTTAAAGTGCTCCAATATTTTTTCCTACATGTTGCAATTTTTACATATCCGATTTTTTTTTTGCTACACATCATTGTTACATGTGTCGGTTTTTTTTTGCTACATTCGTCGGACGCAACATTTTCTGAAATTTTTGTTGCTACATTGGATGTTCCATACAAAGACAAAAGATGCTACACACGAAACGTTTTTGCTACATAAATCGGACGTGCGAGATCGTTTCACTTAACTGGATCGGACGGCTCTGGAGGCGGTTGTAGCAGGGCTAGCTACAGCCGACTGACGCCTAGCATTTGCCAGCGACACTTTGGTGTCTTTGTGCAAAATTATAGGTCCTATTATGCATATTCAAACTGATCTAGTGTTGTTTTACACCATAATAATACAAGTTAACGGGCCAACCCACCCGCTTTGCAAGTTAATGGTGGTATTTGCACATATACGACAATGCTGAAATCACGACCAATCAGGGATGCTGAAATCAGAAAACCCATGCTTTATCTCACAACTGATTTATGTTTTATGCAGCTCAAACTACGTGCCGTACATGAGTAAGAGAACCCAAGTTTATGGCGGTATTTGCTCAGACCCGCCCAATGGTCAAAACGACATTGAAAAACTCTCTGAATTTTGCTTTGGATGGGCCGAGCCAGACCCTAGCAGCAGTGCAACGCTAGGTCGACACATGAGGGCCTAAGCAGCAAGCTACTTTGGTGGGCCCTCTCCCAAGAAAAATAAATTTAATATCAGTGAGGTCGTAGCCTCACATATCAGATATTAAACTGATAAGAACAGATACTACACTTGATCTTAGCCAAAAGGCCGAGAAAGGTATGATTTGCCCTGTCGCGCTGCCCCTCTTCTTATAGCAGCCTCCGCCTCCTCTGCTGCTCTCGCCACGCGAGGTGGGACTAATCTTTCGTGCTGCTGCAGCCCCGAGCGGAAACGGGCCCTTCTGCGTTAGGGCATGGCCAACGCATAGCCCCAGCCCACTGCCCGCAGGCCACGTTGGTTCGGATTGTCAGAGCGGGTGCTCCGCAGGCTGTCAGAGTGGCCTCTGCAGGAGGCGGGTGCTCAAGCAGAAAACACATGGTCCATACGCGAAAGGTGGAGAGAGAGAGAAATACTACATGGCATGCATACACTGTCCTCTCTCCTTTTCTTTGTCAGCTGACGCCAGTAGCAAGTGGGATCTTGCGTTGGAGAGGTAAGATGAACTAAAACGCCTCAAACTACTTTTTAACATGGGGCAGTAGAATGGTACTGCTACCGCTGTACGTGCCCTTAGCGGGCTCAATGGCCAGCCCATTAAGTAAAAAGAGATTTGCCATGTTGACTTGTCTGGTCCAGACGCCGCGAGCGAATCGGCAGATTGATTCCCCTCCCTCGCCTACTATCCGCTCGACGGATCACGCCGGCCGGCCGGCCGCACGCTCGCCGCCGCGAGACCCCGCCGGCGGGAAGGTTGGCTCCGATGAGCCCGACCCGGACGTCGCGAGCGGCTCCAGCTTACCTGCTGCTTCTGCTGCCGCTCTTCTTCTTCTCGCCAATCGCATCGGCTGGTACGATCAAATCGCGTTCTCGTGATCTCACACGCTTTATTCTCCGTTTTCTGGTATTATGTTGCTTTTTATCGGCGGTATGAGTTTTGTTTTTGAGAGAACGGTGGTATGAGTTTGCTTTTGAGTTGGCGTGCATGTCGCTGAGCGATTTTGGTGGGTTTAAGTGGATCCTTGATGTGTTATGTTTGCTTAGTCGCTGGAACTGCCGTGTATATCTGCACTAAGGTACTAGTGCCAGTCTCTCTGGATGTCTAGGTTTAGTTAAGTGTCTAGTTTAAATCTTCATTTTCCTGGATGGTGGAAATGTCTGATCTGTGTGCATTTTAGGGCCGAACCCATGACATTTATCAGTTCGTACAGCATATTATAGGAAGATCTGTCATCACTTATGAATATATCAAGCTTACCTTTTACTTTTAGAAGCTTTGCTGTCTTACTCTTTAGTGAACTTCAGTTTCTTGGCATTTCTGCCGATCATAAGGTAGATGAGCAAACGTGCTTGGTGTGTGTCGCTGAGCGATTCTTGGTGGGTTTTAGTGGATCCTTGACGTGTTATGTCTGCTTAGTCGCTGGAACTGCTGTGTATGTCTGCACTAAGTTGCTAGTGTCAGTCTCTCTGTATGTCTAGGTTTAGTAAAGTGTCTAGTTTAAATCTTCATTTTCCTGGATATGGTGGTTCCGAAATGTCTGTGATCTATGTGCATTTTAGGGCCCCATTAGAACCCATGCGATGTACGAATTATCATTTAGTTCAGCGTAGCATAGGAAGATCTGTTGGCTGCTAGAAGCTTTGTGGTCTTACTCTTTAGTTAATTTTCAGTCTCTTGGCATTTCTGCTGATCATAAGGCAGATGACCTAAAGTATTTGCTATGAAAGCAATAGCACGATAGCTTTGAGTTTTTGCTTCTATACGAGCCTTGTGATTTTAGATTGAATGGGTGAGTATTATTAAGATAGTATAGGAGGTTCCGCATTATCTTACTTGGATGAGAAAATGGGCATTAACCATTGTGATTTGCAGCATGGACAAACATTTCATAATTATCTGATGTATACTTGTGCTGTTTAATTTTCTTGCTTCACAGGACAACCCAAAGGTGTATGTGTTTCACCTGGTGGTCGGTTCCCTGCTTTCTCATCCGAAGGCAAGCCTCCTGGAAGAGCAGCAAAAGGGCGCAAAGATCTAGCACTATGTAGGATATTCCGCCAGAACACATGTTGTGACGTGACACAGACATTTCCTGCCCTACTTTCAGTGAGAAAGCTCTCGTCAACTGGCGAAGGCAGTGGAGAATGCCTTCATTTGTGGGAATTGCTCGAGTGTTCAATCTGTGATCCACGGGTGGGTGTCAGACCTGGACCTCCAGTTATATGTGCATCATTCTGCGATATGGTTTTCGAAGCTTGTTCGGAGGCATACTTCTCCATTGATATGAAAACACAGGTAGACCTATTTCTGAAGCTATGTGAGTTATATATAATTGAAAGTTTGAAACTATCTGGATGTCAAATCATTTACTATTGAGCAAGTACAAAAGCAGTTGCCAGATTAAGCTTGATATTTTTGTAGTCAGACCATTGTTTGGCAATCACGTTTACTCAATATATTCAGTACATTCTGAAATAGCTATTAATACTGCAGAAATTCGTTTTTCTTGTGTTGTCGAACTCCTTAGTAGCTAGCAGATCCTTTTTGTTGGTACATCTCATAGTCCGATTGCTGATTGCTCCCTTACCGCTATGCCAGGCCTTATCTCCTTGTGGTTTAGGCGACATCCTTTGTGGCAAAGCACATAAGTGGGTTTCTAATGGCACAGAGCTATGTCAACTTGCTGGTTTCTCCGTGCAAGTTTCTGATGCCAGTCTTAATGAAGTTGAGACTTTCTGCTATGGTGGGAAAACAAGTTTGGATTCCATCTCTGATACATGGACGTCTTCAAAAGACCGCCCAACATTACATGGTGTGACCTCTTGGGATCTTAAAGATTATCAGAGATGGGCGAAAGAAATGCCTGTCGGTGAAAGAATATCGTGGGCAATCGGAGGAATGGTTCTTACAGCAGGTCTTATTTTTATCAGGTATTTTATTATTCCTTCTCTCTTTTTAATATTCTAATTTTCAGGGGTACAGTTGGTTGTTGGTATCTGCTGCAGGCTAGAAATTTCTTTAATGCGTTTTTGGAAATAGCATGATTGAAGTGATCTGTGCAAAGAAAATTAGATTTAATTGCACAATCTTTCAATTTCTTGTCATGGCTAGCTAGACTGGTGTGAGGGCTTAAACTGATTCCTTCAAAGGTTGAAGTTTGCACTTCTTTGCACCTACTTTTCTATGTAACCTCAAACTTTGTGTGCTCTGTGCTGTGCAGCAAAAGAGAGGCCTACAGGCGTCGTCGAAAGCAAGCTTCTGTCGCTCAAACTGTGAGAAAAAAATGGAGTCGGGAGCTAACCCGCGGCAACTCGAGCGATGCTAGGAAGACATAGGCCTGTAGCATTACAAATAGATAATCTCTTGGATTTGTACTTATGCCGCTCCGTGGTTATATTCTGATCAACTATGTAGGATAAGGTTGTGGACTGTCCTGATCCTGGTATGTAGATGCACGGAGTCACTGGTAGTAGTACAATCACCGGCCCACCGCTTGTCGTTGTGTGAAGAAAAGCTGAAGAGGTCTATGAATTGTCGTTGAGATTCTTCTGGGTGCGGTTTCAGTTTTGCTTGAACATCTGTATATACTGTTGGAGTATTTGAAAATGAATTCTTCAGACAGTTTTTCTGCAGATATTCAGTTGCTATGATTACTGAATAATAGATGTCTAACTAGGGACCTATATATATGCTTGAATACACTGTTTTATGCAAAGTCTGCCCATTTATAATAAACTTTATTGTGTGCATTATATACTCAGTGATCTGTCCCAAGTGGCCACTATAAGAAATATGATACTATCAAGTACCAGAGTGATTCATACGTTAGTGAAGTTCGCGACCCTCTAGTTTTGAATCAAGAATGAAGGAAACCATATTTTTGTATATCAATAATCGATTCGTGATTTGTTTTCTTCGGACCTTTCTTCCATTTCGATATCAAGTACGGTCATGAATGTGAAATTTATACACCAAAATCGGATTCTCAAATTATGAAAAATACTAATTTAGTGTAGAGTTGTGTAATATGAAGAACCTGCTATTCATAATTGGATAGTCAGGCAGAATGTATGTACGTGTTGATCAATGACAATTCATAAGGTTCATTCTCAAAAAGCTAATCCTTCGATAAGCACAAACTGGTAGTCATATTCCCCACACACCGAGCAAAAATCTGTTAGTATTTTATTTTGTTGTAGCCAATAATTAACAAATAAAAATGTTTGAATCATGATGTACATGACGAATATACCTATGTCACAACTCTTTTGGCATACGTCTGAGCATCTTGCTGCAGAAGCAGTTGCAGAAACCATGGCTTTACTGCAGTAGTGCAGGTATGTCAAAAAAAAACGCTAGGGTAATGGCTTACCACATTTTCTGAGTTCTAAACCTCCCTGAATGTAACTGCTCTACTCATCAGTCACTAACAAGTAACAAGCCATAAGAAAATTTCATATGCCTAACCGATTTCACCAGTAATCACCACAAGAACATGCCCCGTCACTGAAATGATGGAACCGGTTGACGTCTCTGATAATAATTTCCCTTGAAACGATCTTTGAAATAAACTTGAATGCGACGTGGCAATCTCTGCATATGCGCAGGTTCTTCTTGACCCTAATGGGTGCTCCAGCTGGTGTGCTGATCAATGCGAATGCGACAGCCAGCCTCTCACTGTGATGAGAAAGAAGCAACTCTTTTTCGATCTTGTCCACATCATGGAGATCAACCTCTACATTTGCAACGTAACCAGCTTTGCTCATCAGATCTCCCAATTCTTCTAGCTTTGCATATATGTCCCTTGCCCTTGGGTGGCTCTTATCACCGACAATGAAAGTATGCACCTTGTCCTTCAGTTCAACCCAGCTCATAGCAGGCTCCTTCTTGACATTGTTGTCTTTCATCAATTTTCTCACCTTAGCCACCTCATCCCACATACCTGCAGCTGCATAGGTGTTTGCAAGCAGCACATGTGTGCCAGACTTCTCTGGCTCCAGGATGAAGAGCTTTTCAGCTGCCAGCTTTCCAAGTTTTGGATCTTGGTGTACTCTTGAGGCTCCTAATAGTGCCCCCCAAACTGCAGCGTTGGCTTGGAATGGCATGCTGTTGACAAGCTCCATTGCATCATCTAGTTTACCAGCACGGCCAAGAAGATCAATCATGCATGCGTAATGCTCCTCCGTCCTGTCTATTCCAAACATCTCCTTCATTGAACTGAAGTATCGCTTGGCCTCATCGACAAGCCCTGCATGGTTACAAGCACAGAGAACACTGGTCATAGTGATGTGGTTTGGAGCAATACGCTCATCAACCATCCTGTGGAACACATCTAATGCTCTTTTCCCGTGCCCATGTTGTGCTAGCCCTCCAATCATTGCAGACCATGAGACGACTCCCTTCTCTGGCAGTCCCGAGAAAGCAAGATCTGCATCCTCTATGCTCCCGCACTTTGCATATGTGTACACAAGAGCATTCCCTGCAAACACATCTGACATGAACTGCCTCTTGATCAAGTGAGCATGCACTTGCTTCCCTTGCTCGTATGCTGACAGGCTAGCACAAGCATTCAGGAGGCTACTTAGCACAAAGGGATCTGGCTCAAGACTCTTTCTTAGCATCTCCATGAACAACTTAATTGCATCCTCACCGTGGTCGCGCTGTGAGAGTGCTGTGATCATGGATGTAAAAGCTACGATGTTATCAGAACTGTGTTCTTCAAACACTCTATTTGCATAATGGAGGCAATTACACTTCCAATATGAATCAATAAGACCATTGACGACATGAGAGTCAGATAGGAATCCTATCTTCTCTACAAGAGCATGAACCTGTTTTGTGTCACTGATTGCCTCCAAGCTTGCTGTTGACTTGAGAATAGCAGCCAGTGTCGTCCTATTGACGTCAAAACCTTCCTTTCTCATTCTGCAAAAGAGAGACAACGCCTCGCCATGGCATCCTTCATGAGAGTAACCTGAGATCAGTGCATTCCACAAAACCAAATCTTTTTGAGGAATCCAGTCGAACACCTTCCTCGCATCAGGCAAACGACCGTACTTTGTGTACATATCCACAAGACCAACACCGATATAGTCATCTGAATCTGCACAGGCCTTGATCATGAACCCATGAATTTGCCGGCCCAGATTGAATGCACCAGCACCCCCACAGGCCTTCAGGATGCTGGACAGCGTGAACACGTTAGGCACCAGTCCTGAAGACTTCATCTGCAGCAACAACTCCAGAGCATGCTGATCGTGTCCATGAAGCACACACCCAGAAATGAAAGCGTTCCACGAGACGACATCCGTCTCGGGTACCTTGCCAAAAACTGCAGCTGCCATATGAATGTCCCCCAGCTTCGAGTACATGTCGACCAACGCATTGGCTGTGAAGACGTCCTTGTCATACCCCGTCCGTACCACCATGGCATGCACCTTCCTGCCGGCTTCCAAATCCCTTGACCCTGTGCAGGCATTCACGACGCAAGAGAACCCAAACTCGTTCGGCCGTACGCCATCCCACACCATCTCACCAAACACCTGGACGGCATCGCTGCACCGGTCATTCTTGACGTAAGCCGACATCAGGCCGTTCCAAGATACGGCGTTCCGCTGGCTGCCGGCCTCGTCGAACACCTTCCTCGCCTCGTCCACGGATCCAAACCCCCCGTACATGGTGACGAGTGCGTTGGCCACGAAGATGTCCCCGCTGAGCCCAGTGGCCACCGCGACGGCATGCACCTGCGTGCCGAGCCCGGCGTCCGGCGCGCACTTGAGCACGACGGGGAGGGCGAACTCGTTGCAGCGGACGCCGAGGGTGCGCATGGCGCGGAAGGCCCTGAGCGCGTCCCAGGGCAGGGCATTGTTGGAGTAGGCGGTGACGAGCGAGGACCAGGAGACGTGGCACGGGTCCGGGATTTCGTCGAACACCCTGCGGGCGCTGCCGGGGAGGCGGCACTTGGAGTAGAAGGAGATGAGGTGGTTGCGGAACACGGCGAAGAGGCCGGACTTGAGGAGGTGAGCATGGATGTGGGCTCCCGGGAGCAGAGACTGCGAGGCGGCATAGCGGGTGAGGACCGGGCCGATGCTCTCCAAGCTTCTCATCGGAAGGGCATTCTAACACAAGGGGCGCCGCCGCCGCAAAGGTTAGGCGTTCTGATGCGTTTTAGACGACAGAACCCGCATTTGCGTAGCACTGCACCAGGCCGCCAAAAAAAAGTGTGAACAAAAAACATTTATGGCAAAGAGAGAATTTTTTGCACTAGACTAACACCTGGATTATATTAATTGAGAAAAACGATTACTCCAGGTAATTAAAACAGTTGCCCCCTAAATTACTGAAAAGACCTAGAGAAGATTTAGAAATAAATCTCGTCCTCCGTCGTCTCCTGGTCCTCGCTCGTCACCGCCTACTCCAACAATTACTCCAGGAGAGAAGGCGATTTTTGGGCGAATCTCGTCGATCCACCGTTGCTCGCCGCTGAGCCGCGGGATTCTCCTCCTCCGTCGGCCGCTCCGGCGGCGGGAGGGTGGGGGATCCCCGGCTCCGGCTTGTATATATGGTAGGGTAGGGGAGTGTTCTCGCCGGCGGCGCCTTGGAGGAGGTGGGGCTGGCGGCGGGTGGTTTGGTGTCGAGGCGGCCTTCTCCGGCGGTGGATCCCCTCGGGGTTCGTCGTCGCCGTGCTCGACTTGCGGAGGCTCGGGGCCCGGCGTGGTGCTCGAGTACTTCGTCCTCCCGTCGGATCCGTGCTGGCGGCGGATCTGGCGGCTGGAACCCAGGGCTGGACAAGCTCGGTGGCTTCCATCTGCGTCGACGACGATGACGGTTGCGGCAAGGCGGAGGAGTTGGAGCGAGAGGGCACTCGCCGAGCTCGTTTATCGGCACAAGTTCCGCTGCTGCGCGGCGGACGGGTTCTGCGGCGTTCTTGATCAAGAGAGGTGCTCTCGGGGCGTGGTGAGAAGGAGGACGGCGGGCATCGTCGACGACGCCGGTGAAGAAGCTGCGGTTTGTTCTAGGCCTGGATCCCCTGCGTATGTGCTGTATTTCGTATCTGTACCGTGTACTTTGTACGTGGTTTGATGTTAATATACGTGGGCTTTCTAAAAAAAAGATTTAGAAATAAATCCAAACCCCAACAAAATCTTTTGCATTTGAATCTGCCACCACTCGTTTGGTCGCCATCGCATCATCGCGGGTAGAGTGAATAGTGACATAATAGTAACTAAGTAGGATATTTCTTGTAAAAGTAGTCACGATAGCCACCTGTCGAGTACGACGAGATCTAGGGAAGAAATCGAATCCGTGGGAGACATGCTCCGATCTATGTTGACGGTCTAGCTGGAGTTGCTCGTTGGGAACCGACGGCTCAATCTGCATACGCCCACTGCGCATTGCACATAAGAAAAAAATGTTGCCGACAAAATCAGCATGCTTGCGATGTGAGACCAACACTACACAAAGTCGGAGCACGAGCCCGGTGACGCAGACCCATTCGCTCCTCGACGATGTCAACCATGTCCCAAGATGAGATTAAAGTTGATACCGTCATCTGAATGATGACACCACGACACCAGAATCTAACCCTAACTACACGCAGAAGGCGGAGAACTGAAGTCCCCCAACTCCCACCGCCGGAGCAGACTACCGGCCTCACCGATAGGAGGTGTAGATCTAGTTTAGAGAGGGGAGAGATTTGGGGCGGCTGACGGAAAAATTTGCGCTATTCACACACAAAGAGATGATATATATCTACAATGCTATAAAATTGGAAGTCTGGACTTAACTCACACCTTGATACATAGTGTCATGACGGTACTATTCACAATGCGATGTAGGGGCTAAGATAAAAGGCGATAAAATTATCAATTTCCATGTTCAAAATTTCAAAGGTTACAACTCTTAAACCGTGTAGCCGATTTACGATTTATTTTCACTGTCGGATTTCCGTGAACAAGATCTTTGAAACTAGGCCTGTGTTTTTATGTTTCGACAAACTTTTATTTCATCTTCAAAAGTTGCTACCCTATGGTTTATAAAGTTGTAATCGTATTGCTACTAAAGTTACACGTGACTTCTTACAAAGCAGTCTTGTCAACTTATATGTTAGAGTTATATGATCACAAAAGAACCCAATTTTGTTTTGTTTAAATACACTCTTATGTGATAATGTGATATATATACATCTGAAGCTTTGGTCGATACGAGCCAATGGCTATAGAACATTTTTAATATTCGATTTTTTTATTTTACTGGCATGATTGTTTGCCCCCCTTGTCAGATCCATTCAAAAGGTATTACACTGCTAGGTGTAACTAATGCGTGGAGATTAAATTCCTAACAGTCTCCCGTTATACTTTCTGAAAATATTTGCAAGAGATTCCGACTTGAACTCTCCCCTGTGGTTAATCGTACTCCAATTGGTTAACTCAGGAATAGTAGATACCGACTTGAATTCTCCCCTGTGGTTAATCGTATTCCAACTTATAACGCTTGAACAATTTAGATCGATCAATTTTGAAATTTTCAATCCCATAGTTTAGATCCGATTAGCCACAAAATAAATCCCTAAAACTCATCACGGTCCTCTTTTCCGGCGAAAATCTGTGCGAGATCGGCACGCAAGTTCTGAAGAACCCGACGGACAAGATCCGCCTCATCCACGACGCCACGCACGCGGCGGTGATCTGATCGGTCGGGGCACTACACCACCGCGCGGCGCTTCCATCGACTTCCAGCAGCGCTGCCGCGAACGGAGGTACTACCAGGCCCGACCACGCTACGCACACCAGATTGATCCTGATGCATGCCTCTACATTATATCTGGCCATGGGCCGGGCCTGGGAGGGCTTGGGCCGGGCCTAAAAAAGCCCGTGGCATAAAACTGAGGCCCAGGCCCTCCCAAGCCCGCTCACCGGGCCTGCTTTTGAAGCCCAAGCCCGGCCCATTGGGTGAAAAGCCCTAGAAAGCCCGTCGGTCCACAGGGCCACGGGCCGGGCCTCTTCCTTAATGTCCCAATCTGC
This sequence comes from Poa pratensis, assembly GCA_947311845.1. Lineage (NCBI taxonomy): Eukaryota > Viridiplantae > Streptophyta > Magnoliopsida > Poales > Poaceae > Poa > Poa pratensis. The sequence goes on along the minus strand of CAMZMU010000034.1, from coordinate 57,392,337 downwards.
CAAGCCCAGGCCCTCGTGCTGGGCTCAAAACTCAGGCCCCGCCCATGGGCCCATGGGCCCGTAGGGCCTAGGCCCTCGATTTTCGGGCCGGGCCTGGGAGGGCCGATCGGGCCGGGCCTGAAATGGCCAGATATACTCTACATCATACGCTGCATGCGGGACGCACGAGACAGCTGGGCTGGTCTATGCATGAGCGCTCCAGCAGACAGCAGTGTAATCCACACGAGGGTATGCACGTATTTTTCATGTACTTCATCAATTTACCCGACAATCACGACATGCTGCTGCGTCTTCATCATCATCGAGATCTGCACTGCATCAACCCAAACTACACCGAGCCGAGCACATCAAGGACCTGTACGACTACATCAAGATCTTCGTCGAGTTCTACACCGCCAACACAAATCAGCGCCAAGGTCTACATCACGCGAGTCGAGCCGCACGCCGCAAAACCCGCCGCCGCCGCAGATCCGCTGCCGCCGCCGCACAATGACACAAAAACCCGCCGCCTGCCTGCCACCGCTCCCAAGCGAGTCGCTGCCGCACGCCGCTAAAACCAAAACCCGCCGCCGCCGCAGAAACCCTGCCGCCGCCGCCCAAAAACTTCGCCGGCGCTCTGCTAGGGCGATCGCACGATCGCCTCGCCCGCCTGGTAAAAACCCCGCCGCCGCCGCAGAAAACCTGCCGCCGCCGCGCTACGACACAAAACCTGCCGCCGCCGGCTCAAAACCCAAAACCGCGCTTTTTTTTTTTTTGCGCCTTTGGCTCTATCGGCTACACCGACCGCGACAACCTCGACCACGGCTACATCACGCTCGGCTACCTCGACATCAACATCATACACACGTCTACAGCAACTTAAGAGCTCCAGTCAGCAGCGTCCGCGTCATCACTTGCGTCCACGCCACTCCCGCTGTGACTGCGGGAGGGAAGAGAGGAAGAGCATCAGAGACGTAGTTGATGATGACGGAGAGGAGGAACGACGAATGCGCAAGACTTCAAATCCAGTCGCAATCGTCCGCTTCACTCCCGCTACGACTGAGGGGGAATGTTAGAATACGTGTACAACACGATTAGAGATAGATTCGGTTTTGTATGACTTGACTTGTACTCCAATCCTCTCTACCTCCTTGTACCACTATATATATCCCCACGAGGATCCAATCAATACAACAACAGAAATTAGGGTTTTTACAACTTCCACAATCAGGACTAGTAGATACCGACTTGAATAGAATCCTTAACTGGACCGAGACGGGAGGTCTCATGGAAAACTTAGCAGTGCCGCCGCCACCACCTCCGCCTCCACCATAGATCGGTTCCCCTCCTCCGACCGGCCTCGCCGGTGTCGCGAGGGGTGGGGAACCCGATCTATGGTTGGAGTTCTTAATAAAAGTAGTGTTTTCAATAGATATGATTAGGGTTTTGGTGTCGTCTTCTTCATCAATGGAGTTTTCATCATCTACAATAAGCAATCTTCGGTTCTTCCTTCGACGATGAGATCTTCTTCCCGACGTCAATGGTGGTGCTGTAAAATTAAATTTGTCTAGGTTTAGTACTTCAGATCTTGCTTCGCCGAATCGATTTTGGATCTTTTCTTATGGTTGCCGCGAGGATTTTCCTCGCAATATTTGTCCCGGTTGCTACGTCCTCGACGATGGAGATTCGTACTCTCGGCTCCCAGCGACGTCGACCAAGCTGTCCGGTTGTTATTCCCTGGAATATTGGAGTTGGTACTCTTGTCGATGTTGGTTGATTAACTTAATGGCTGCGTGCGTGCACGTAACCTTGGCATTGCGACACAAATTTATGGGAGAACCCTCGTTGGTATTCGCAGGTCTGTGGATTGGTATCTTTGTCATTCTACGGCTGACTTCAGAAAAGTTCAAGATTGTGTCATGGAAGAAGAAAGCGTTTGAAGATTTGTTTTTTTTCTTTTAGACTTTATTTTGTAATCGCTGTAGTCAGCTCATGTATCTCTACCATGTACTATTTGTAGTCAGCTCATGTATCTCTACCATGTACTATTCGCTACTATAATATATGGTATTAATTGTCAAAAAAAGATACCGACTTGAATTCTCCTCCAATTCCAGCGTCCAGACGCTTCCGGATTTCTGATAGATCCAAAATCATTTGTTATCCCTGATCCCTCGATGTCAAAATGGTGGTTTCTATCAACATCGCTGCACACTTAAAACACATTTTTATCTTCCTTGGTAAATGGTGATTCGGCACAGAGAAGTAGACTTATACAAAGAATGACGGACATGAGTTTGACAACAAATATCTCAGATAATTCAGTGCAACATAGGATTTTTATTACCAGAAAAGAAAAAAAAATAATAACACCAAGACTGCCAACAAACTTTGTTACAGGATGCATTCTGTGGTTTAAGTTGTGCAGACCATATCTGTATTACGCCCTCATTGCTCAGGAAAATCCTGGCAAGTATCATTTCATTTCGCAGCAATGGCGGCTCAAGGGAACAGGTTCATGTCGCCCACAAAAGAACTTAAGACTAATCAAGTATCCAACATGGAACATGAAGATCTTTAATCTTTATGCGAGTGGGCGATGTATTGGCGTGTGTATCTATCCACCTTTGGTCCAGAAGAGCCATACTCCCGATCATAGTACTCTACTAATCCAGAACCAATTAGGGCAGCCAGCGTTAGAGCCTGCGCATGCAACCTGCACGGTCAAACAGTTTTTCAGATGAGATGACTGTGAAATTTCGAATTATGACATGAGCAACAAGATTTATAGGTACAGTCATCTGGAATCTACTCAACCCTATCTAAGTTTCTATTGTGTCCACATGGTACATGAAAAGGCAATAGTTGCAGGCAAACATTATCAGGCGTGCCCAGGTCCTAGGAGTACACCATCTTTAAATTCGAATTTCATGAGGTGCAGGCAAAGCACATGTATGATGCCATACATATAGAAAACAAAAGAGCACAACTGAAATACCAACACTGGAAATAAGGATTGCATATTTCAGTTAATGGGTACACTGGGGAACTAAGGTGAAAAATCAATTAGCTGAAGTCGGATCCTATAAAAGTATTATAGTCAACTACACCATTTGGATTACAGCTAGAAATAGACGGACAATACCATATGTATTGGTTGCATGAAGAACTGGTGTCGCATTTGTGTGGATCGGGAGACTTCATTAAAAGGTGCTAATAGTACTGGTGAGAATGTGTTGGCGGTTCGAGTTTAGAAACTAAGTAACCTCTAATTTTCTGACCTTGTCATCCGAGTTCGGTAAACTTGTGGAAAAAAAACTTGTGGGAGTCCATTTTTCATATGTTTACTCAACCCCTGTGGGTTTAACGTGTTTTTGTTTGATTTATGTCACCTGCCACAACCACCATTAAGCTGCCGAAAAATTCATATAAAAAACTGGAACCAAGAAATTGATAGCTAGGATTACTGAGATGCCAAATTTTAGTAAGGTCCTGACAAAATGTGCCAAGTGTAGTGAGCATGTACATATTTTGGCAAATACTTTACCAAAAAGGGGTTACAAACCAAGCACAGAACATTTAGCGGCGCAGAAGATATTAGAGAGGGCAAGCACTGTGTTGACTTATGAATACACAAGGAAAGAATGATCGATTTTAAAATGCATCATTCTGTCATCGTATGGAATTAGATAATGCATCCGACTGGTAATGTCGTGGTGCAGCCTTCCATGGTCAGTAAATTATTTTTCTTAGTCAACAACCATGTTTCAAGTCTCAGGAATCCTAGAAATAAGAGGTCACCTAAATTACTTCACACAGCTTACCGTACAAGCGCAACCACAGTAGCATTATAGCATATACCAGCAACAACCTGAATTTACTAAGGGCAGAACCGAACCAAACAATGATTGCTCACACAATTAAAGTGTATCTTCTTCACCTTCACGTCTAAAAAATAAAACGTATGCACTTAACAAATAATAAAACAGAAATGAAGGGTGTTAAGAATTCGTTCCTATATTCAAATGCGGACAACATGAATTGCTTGAGTGTGTCAGAAATCCCAATATAACCCTGAATGGCTTTCCAGGAAATAAGCGTATGCATAGAAAGGATGTCAGCATTTTAATTGCTATGATTTCAGTAATCAATATTTCTATTGTAAATTATGCACAATTTTTTTTACCGTAATTAATCTTTTATTGTGGCATAATCTTTCGAATGATAAGTTTTTCGGAGAAATCTTCCATTGTGGTATTCTCGCATGATATGACAGGTTAATCTGTACTAGTTCAGAAAGGTGCATTACTGAATAAGGACTGGTGTCATATGAGAAATGTGCAAACCTTGCGTGGATGATCTTGACGCTGGTCTTCTGGGGCCGCGACCAGTTGTACGCGATCGAGCTGCTGATCCCAGTAAGCCACAGGCAACCTTTCCTCCCCATACAAAAATAATTTAACAAATTAGAATACATGGCAACAAATCCCCCATGGAATCCGTAAACAAATAAGTAGAAACAGAATCGCCAGATAAAACGGGATAAATCGAACGGAGAAACTTTTCTGATAACCGCGGATTACTTGAAGAGATTTTCTGACTCTTTGTAACATCGATGCATCGGAAGCCAACCCAAAATACCTAGATCCGACAGAGTAAAGCAAATCCGGAGAAAAAACTTCTGATAATCGCGGATTAGTACCTACGGCTCGGAGCTTGTGATCGACGACCCACTTCCTCGCGGATTCGATCTTGCTCGGGGTCTCCGCCATTAGCTTCGCCTTCTTCTGCTCTCCCTTCGAAGTTTTAGCGACCTGCGTTTTCCTCTGAATTTCCGTGTTCTCTCTGTCGTTGTAATTTGGGAAGATTGTCCGCCCTCGTTATGTAGGGGGTTTGTTTGTACTTTGGTCCCTGGTAAAGTTTGAAAGTCGTTTAGTATCCACAACGTGTTTGGATTCCGTTCACATGTGCAATTGCGTTTTTATTGTTTCAACCATGTTCGCTTTTCTTGCGACCGAAGAAAGAAATAACGGTGGGTATTTTCTCCATCAACTTGTCATGTTCCACAGATGTATTTTTGTCCTTTTTGACATATCTCTGTTTTATTCGAAAAGGCTAACTAATCTATTGGTCATCAACATCATCAACAAAGGTATAAATAATCCCACAAGTAATAAAAATTACAAATTGCTCTTCGGACCACCTAGCGACGACTACAAACACTGAAGGGAGCCAAAGACGCGCCGCCGTCTTCACCCCTGCCTCACCGGAGTCGGGTAAAGCTTGTCGTAGTAGAGCTTGTTGTAGTAGATATTTTCTCCGTTCCAAAATCTTGACGTGTATTTGTCTAAATTCGGATATCTAGACGTGTTTTAGTGCGTATATACAACCGAATTTGGACAAATCCATATCAAGTATTTTGGAACGGAGGGAGTAGACAAGAAGTCGTCGTGCTAAGCCCCCGAGGGACCAGCGCAACTGAGCAGTAACCATCGCCAATGTTGACAACCTAAATCAAAAGAGTCAGACCTACAACCACACGGACGAACACGAAAACTGACTGAATCCCAGGAGATCCGCCGGACACGCGCCCTCCGCTGGCGCTAGGCGCCCACGGGAGCGAGGATAGGACGTACAGAGGACATATTTAAAAGCATCTGAAATGTTAGAAGATTGTAAACAAATCTTCGCGTATAGATTTTAAGATCCTACATATGTGTTCACAAAGTCGATTCACGGAAACTATATTTTTTGTGGCCTCTGTAATAATACAAATTTTGGTGCTAAAACAATCCGTTTGACAAGACTTTTGTTTTGTCTTTTTACATGGGCACAAAATAATATATCAATTTTCCGCAAAATGATTTTGTGAGCACATAGAATGTGAAGATGTGTCCGAGAAATTTAATTTCGTAATTTTTTTATAAGTGTATTTTTAAATACTATGCACCCGAGGAACCACGTGGATTTCACATATATATAATGTTCAGGACTGCAATTCTGTGGACTACCATCCTGCGTGGCTACGTGGTCGAGTTTTGATGAGCTTGTCAGAATGGTTACACCTATCTCGTCGGAACAACTCCATCTTGCTTTAGTCAGTTGGCTTAATTGCTGCCATATCCGGGCCATCCGGCTCTATGGCATCTATTACTCACTGATGAACCGTCGACCGACACTAGCATCCGTGTTGTTGATACGTGCATTTTCTATCATCATTTATATAACTTTTAGTATCATACTAGAATGTTATTTGCATGATTATATGATTGTTTCTACATGTTTTAGATGATTTTGGGGACTTTCATACAAAGTCCCTATTTTTGGTATTTAATTTCTGGGAGGCAGAAAACCTCCTTTTTCTTGTCTTTAATGTTTCAGGAGCTACAGGACTCAAATAATAAAAGGAAAAATACTGCGTCAGTTTTTCATCGGGAGAAAGGCAGAGGGAAGAAGACCGAAGAGAGGAGAGCCACGAGGGCCAAATGGGGGTGGCCCACGCGGCCCATGTACCTGGCCGCGTGGGACCACCAAAGGTGCCTCGGGCACCTCCTCGCCTGGGGCTTTTTATCGACGCCTTCGTCTCGCCCGAAAAGTAACGCCCTAATTTTTCCAAGTCCATCCGAGGTCGCGGCGGCGGCGAAACTCCTGATCCCTTCCGAGGGGGGTCAGATCCTGCTGCTCCGGAACTCCGGAGAAGGGGGAAATCATCGTCATCGTCATCACCTCTCCTCCTTGGCGTGGGAGGAGGCCTCTACATCATCACCCCCATCAAGACCAGCACCATCATCATCACCGTGATCCACTCCGTTCCCCTCGCAGTTTGAGAGTTGCTATACCCTAGATACTTGTCTTGTGCTACTATTCATGTTTGTGATTGAGTACTTGTCATTATTTGGTGGTGAAGTTATAATTTCAGATTGTGTTGTACCACTTATGCCACTGAATATCATCATGTTCGCACGTTGTGAGTAGTTCCCGTATGTTCCTGAGGGCATAGGATGAATTGGCATGATTTATATATGACATGTGTTGGTATTTTGTCAAGAGTTTATCTTTTATGTGATTCTATGATGGTGTTGTGCGAACGTCGACTGCACAACACTTCACCTTTATGGGCTCATAGGAGAACACCGTAGTGTAATGAATTGATGGAGACTTGGGAGGACACGTAAACCTGAGACCGAGTCATGAAGTTATATTATGAGGGTATTAGTATCGGGGACCTTAGAGTGTAATGCTATGGTGGGACTTTAGGTCTTAATAATTCTTGTGCAGTCATTTGCTTGGCCACATGATCCATCATAAGGGGTTGTAGTTTATTTATTTAGCTATACCTAATTATGGCTCCGTCCAAAGAGATTAAAACTTGACAAGATATTCAACGTGTTGTTTAATAAATCTCTATGCCTAGCATCATCCATGCCGCCCTCGGGAACGTTTGCCACATATAAGTTACACATCACTTGAGCTTGTCCTCTTGCCACATAAGAGGATTGGGCTTTCTCTCTTTGAGAGCTTTCACTTGCTACTATCTGTTATCTGCTTGCAACTATACAACAAAAATACCAAAAACACTTGCATCTTTTATTGTTTTATTTATCAATCTTACTAACCAATACCTTCAGCTCCTCGTGGGTTCGACAACCTTTTCTAATTGAAAGGTACTACAATTGATCTCCTGCACTTGGGAGCCATCAAGATACTTTTCTGGCGCCGTTGCCGGGGAGCGTAGCGCTATTGGTAAGAAGTTTGGTAAGGAAACTTGAAAGCTGTTTATCTCATTGTTACTATGGCATTTATGAATCGTGCCTCGCTGCATCTTGCTCTATATGAAAGTGCTTATGCCACTACTGCAAAGGTGGTTGAAACTGCTGTGCCTGAGATACCTAAAGTGGGATATAATTCCCATGGGTCATGTTAAAAGAGTTATGAAAAATCCATTTACAGGAGATGGAACTAAGTCGGCACGCGAGCACATGGAAATAATTGAGGACATATGTGGCTTATTCAGACTACCTGGTATTTCAGAGGATCAGGTAAAAAGGAAGCTATTGTATTTGTCTTTATCTGGTAATGCTCGTGATTGGTACAGGTCTTTGGATGAAGAGGTCCAGAATGAATGGAGTATCTTGAGGAAGGTTTTCTTTCTTAAATATTTTACTCCTAAAGAAGCTTATGATAACCGCTGCTATATATTCAATTTCTGGCCACATCTGGGAGAGAGTATTACTCAAGCTTGGGGGAGGTTAAAGGAACTCCTTCGCAAGAATCCATGTCATGATCTTACAAGGAAACTTATATTGATAAACTTTTATGTGAGACTACCTATGAAGCACAAGGAGATTCTGGATAATTCATCTGGTGGAAGTTTTACTAATAACACTGAAGAAGAAGCATGGAATTTATTGGAGACTATTTCTGAAAATACTAGCCACTGGGATCTTGATAAAGGTAATGAGCCATATTTTGATTATGAATATTCATGTGTAGAGAATTTCTCTACTTCTATTTGTTTAAAAATCTGAGTGATACTTTTGGTCTTGATCCTTATGTTATAATTGAAATAGCTAAAGGTTTTGCTGATCATATCTGTGTTCCAAAAAGTGGATTTGAAGTTTATGTTGAACCTGTTAAACAATCTATTGTTGTTCCTAAAGTTATTAAACAGGTTGAACCAATGTCATCTGTGACAATTGAGGAGTATGTTGAACCACCTCCATTTCCAAACCAAGTTAAGGAGAATTTACTTAAAGCTGTTACTAACAAGAGTAACAAAAGATGTTCTCAGCCTTATGAACAGGTGGAAGTCAACACTCAAATTTCTGTTATCAAGCAACTAAATGAAGAAGACCCAGTGGATGTTTATCTATGTGAAGATGCTACCAAAGTCATCAAAGGTAATTCGGCCAAAGTTGGGAAACCTGTTATATCATGCTCTATTGGGACTTCAAGTTATCATGGTCTATGTGATATTGGAGCAAGTATTAGTGTCATTCCATATTCTCTTTATCTTGAGATCAAGCCTGATATTGATCCCATTGTTATGGAAGAGACAGGTATGACAATTCAACTTGCTAATAAAGATTATATTAGTCCATTTGGAATTGTTAGAGATGTTGAAGTATTGATTGGCAAAATAAAATACCCTGCTGATTTTATTGTGCTTGGTTGTCCTCAAGATTCATTTTGTCCTATCATTTTTGGTAGACCTTTCTTACATACTGTTGGTGCTGAAATTAATTTGCCTAAAGAGAAAGTGTTTATTAAATGTGCTGGTGAGAAACTTGAATTTAACTTTTCCAAATTTGCTGATAAACATGTTGAGAAAGAGCCAATTCCTAATAATTTAATTGAAACTCTTGCTCATATAGCTGTAGCTTCAACTGATGTTGTAGAACGTTATATGCTTAATCAAGATGAACCATTTAATGATGAGGAAAAAGAGGCTTTGGAACAAATATTATGGCAACAACCACCACAATTACAATTGCATATCCCACCTGATAATTTAGGAGTGCTACCACCACCTAAAGGGGATCCTAGTTTTGAATTGAAACCTTTGCCTGCAAATCTGAAATATGCATATTTGGATGAGAAGAGCATATATCCTGTCATTATTAGTGCTAACCTTTCAGCTGAAGAGGAAGAGAAATTACTTGATGTGCTAAAAGCTCACCGACCAGCCATTGGATACTCTCTTGATGATCTTAAAGGTATAAGCCCCGCTCTATGTATGCATAAAATTAATCTGGAGGAAGATGCAAAACCTGTTGTTGATTTTCAACGCCGCCTCCATCCAAAAATGAAAGAAGTGGTAAGGAAAGAGGTAATAAGACTTATTGAAGCTGGTATCATTTATCCTATAGCTGACAGTAAGTGGGTTAGTCCTGTTCATTGTGTTCCTAAAAAGGGTGGAATGACTGTTGTTCCAAATGAAAAGGATGAACTTGTGGCTCAACGTACTGTAGTTGGTTATAGGATGGTTATTGATTTCAGAAAATTGAATAAAGCAACTCGAAAAGATCATTATCCATTGCCATTTATTGATCAAATGCTAGAAAGGTTGTCTAAACACTCTCACTTTTGCTATCTAGATGGTTATTCAGGTTTCTCGCAAATTCCTGTCCATAAGGATGATCAAGAAAAGACCACTTTTACTTGCCCATATGGTACTTTTGCTTACAGGAGAATGCCATTCGGTTTATGTAATGCTCCTGCTACTTTTCAAAGATGCATGAATGCTATATTTGCTGATTATATTGAAAAGATAATGGAGGTTTTTATGGATGATTTTTCTGTGTATGGTACTTCCTTCGATAATTGCTTGTTCAACCTTAACAAAGTTTTACAGCGTTGTGAAGACCAACACTTGGTTCTTAATTGGGAGAAGTGTCACTTCATGGTTACTGAGGGTATAGTTCTTGGGCATAAGATTTCTGGAGAAGGAATAGAAGTTGATCCAGCAAAGATTGAAGCTATTGAAAAACTACCATATCCAAGGGACCTCAAAGGTATAAGAAGTTTTCTTGGGCATGCAGGTTTTTACCGTAGGTTCATTAAGGATTTCTCCAAAATATCAAAACCTCTAACCAATCTTCTGCAAAAGGATGTTCCTTTCTCTTTTAATGATGATTGCATTGAGTCCTTTAATATTTTGAAGAATGCTTTAATCACTGCTCCCATTATTCAACCTCCTGATTGGAACTTGCCTTTTGAAATTATGTGTGATGCTAGTGATTATGCAGTTGGGGCTGTTTTGGGCCAACGTGTTGATAAGAAACTGAATGTTATTTATTATGCTAGTAGAACACTTGATGCTGCTCAAAAGAATTATGCTACAACTGAGAAAGAATTTTTAGCAGTACTGTTTGCTTGTGACAAGTTTAGACCTTATATTACTGATTCAAAAGTCACAATACATACTGATCATTCTGCTATTAAATACTTGATGAATAAGAAAGATGCTAAGCCTAGACTAATAAGATGGGTACTTCTATTGCAAGAATTTGATTTACATTGTTGATAGGAAAGGGGAGGATAATCAAGTTGCTGATCATCTCTCTAGGATGGAAAGCATACCTGATGATCCTATTCCTATTAATGATAGCTTTGTTAATGAACAACTTGCAATTGTTAATGTTTCTAGTGCTAAAGTTGCATCTCCTTGGTTTGCCAACTATGCAAATTTTATTGTTGGTAAAGTTTTGCCTCCACACTTCACTTCTCAACAAAGAAAGAAATTCTTTTATGATCTTAGACATTATTTTTGGGATGATCCTTTCCTCTATAAGAAAAGTGTGGATGGTATTATTAGACGTTGTGTACCTGAGCATGAACAACAGGCTATTATAAGAGATTGTCATGACAGTCCCTATGGAGGGCATCATGCAGGAGATCGCACAGGAGCAAAGGTATTACAATCTGGTTTCTATTGGCCTACTTTATTTAAGGACTGTGCTGAATATGTTAAATCTTGTGATAAATGTCAAAGAGTAGGAAACATTGGTAGGAGGAATGAAATGCCTATGAATTATTCATTGCCACTTGAACCATTTGATGTGTGGGGTTTTGACTTTATGGGTCCTTTCCCAGAATCAAAGACAAAGCATACTCACATTTTGGTTGCAGTTGACTATGTTACAAAGTGGGTGGAAGCAATTCCAACCAAAAGTGCAGATCATGCCACAGCAATGAAGATGCTCAAGGACATCATTTTCCCCAGGTTTGGTGTTCCTAGGTTCTTAATTACTGATGGTGGTTCTCATTTCTTGCATGGTGTTCTTAGAAAAACTTTGGCAAAATATGATGTTAACCATAGAATTGCATCTCCTTATCATCCTCAAACAAGTGGGCAAGTTGAATTAAGCAATAGGGAAATTAAACTCATTTTGGAAAAGACAGTGAATAAGTCTAGATCTGATTGGCCAATTAAGATTAATGATGCTTTGTGGGCTTATAGAACTGCTTTTAAAAATCCTATGGGAATGTCTCCTTATAAAATGGTTTATGGAAAAGCTTGTCACTTACCTGTTGAACTAGAACATAAAGCTAGATGGGCTATTAAACAACTGAACTTTGATTTTAAAACTGCGGGAGAAAAGAGAATTCTTGACCTAAACCTACTTGACGAATGGAGAAATGAAGCTTATGAAAGTGCCAGGATGTTTAAAGAAAAAGTTAAGATTTGGCATGACAAGAAAATTAAGAAAAAGGAATTCAAAGTAGGTGATCAAGTTTTATTGTACAACTCTCGTTTCAAGTTTTCTGCAGGGAAGCTAGCTTCAAAGTGGCAGGGACCATTAGTGATACAGGAGGTGTACCGTTCAGGAGCTATCCGTCTTCACGGTGACATGAAAGGTAAACCTCATGTAGTCAATGGACAACGCCTTAAACCTTATATTGCAGGAAAGAGCTTCATCGGAAGGGTGGAGGAGTTGAATTTACAAACACCGGGGAGGTAATTGAGAGAAACCGTGCAGTTTCAGAAACCCCAAAACAATAGAAGGTAACTTACTGTTGGAAAGTTTCTCGGAATTGCATAATATTTTACGGAGGTCAATTTTTATGGAAATCATCGTATGGGACAAGAAAACTGGACGAAACGGAGACCTGATGACCCACAAGTATAGGGGGTGTATCGCAGTACTTTCGATAAATAAGAGTGTCGAACCCAACGAGGAGCAGAAGGTGCTAGCAAGTAGTTTTGATCAAGAATTCACTGTAAAAGCTAGCAGACAGGTTTTCAGTAGTATTCGAAACAGCAGGTAAAAACAGTGCAAGTAAATAAACGAGCGCGGCAACAAATGCAGCGAGTGGCCCAATCCTTTTGAGTGCAAAGGACAAGCCGAGTGTGTTACTTATAAGAGACAAATGTTCCTGAGGACACATGGGAATTTCGTCAAGTGCTTTCGCTTCGTGCAACTGGTTAATCTTCATTGTTTTGATAAGTGTTGTGTGGGTGAATCTATGCTAACGCACCGCCCTTCCTAGGACTAATACGCACTTGTGATTATACCCCCTGCAAGCATCCGCGAATGCAGAAAAGTAATTAAGATAAATCTAACCACAGCTTTAAACTCTGAGACCCTACGCTCCCTCGTGCACTATCTTACTAACGGGGGTTCATGTTTCTGTCACTCCGGCAACCCCTCAACTAGCAAGCTAGGTACACGATGCATTCCCTAGGCCCATAAAGGTGAAGTGTCATGTAGTCGACGTTCACATGACACCACTAGAAGAATGACACCACAACTTAAATATCAAACCATTAAATATTAACGCAGCATTATTTCACTACTAACAACATGACTTCCCATGTACTCAAGAACTACAAACTACTCACAAGACATCATATGGATCATGATCAGAGATGATATGGCAATGAATAACAATCTGGACATGAACACTAATCCACCAAACAAACTCAATAGCATCAATAACAAGGAGTAATCAACACCGGGAGAGTCTCCCCAATGAACTAGACAAGGTACAGCCCTAGATGTTACAGCAAGATGGATGTGGAGTCGGTGGAGATGATGGTGATGGCGCAGTGGATGATGGTGATGATGATCCCGATGAAGTCCAGCGTGATGACGATGACGATGGCGATGATTTCCCCTCTCCGGGAGGGAATTTCCCCGGCAGGATCTCCCTGCCAGAGAGCTCTTTCTCTCTCGGTGGTTTCCGTCCCGTGGAGGCGGCGGAATATTTCGTGGACGTACCCCCCGTGCTTAGGTTTTCGGGAGGCAGATATACGCGAAGAGGCAACCTAGGGGGTGGACCCAGGTGGCCACGCCATAGCTGGGCGCGGCTCACAGGCCAGCCGCGCCCAGGTGTGGCGTGGGGCCCACCTGGCCCACATGGCTGCCTCCTTTTGGCTGCCTCCGGCATCTGACATTATAAGACCCCCAGAATTGGTTTCGTGATTTTTGGAGTTCCGCTGATATGCTGACTTGACGACGCTTTTTCCAGCAGAAATCTGACTCCGGAAGGATAATTCCCAATAATCATCAAACATGCAAAATAAGGCAAAATAACATAAGTATCATGTATTAATATGAAATATAAGGATAGATAATGACAAATTATGATATAAAATAGTGATGCAAAATGGACGTATCAACTCCCGCCAAGCTTAGACTCGCTTGTCCCCAAGCGAAAACTGAGCTCAGTAAACAAGTCCACATGTTTATGGAGTGAAGTGTCGATAATAAAGAATACGGAGAAGAAGCATCAGTATTTACTCAGCTAAACAAGTCATTTTAAACAGCAGTCTCTACGCATTCTACTTAACTTGGAACAAGTAATGGAACAACCACAAATAAAGGTACATTAAGCAAACCAATTGGATGTGGCAAACTGTGTTCTTGGTCAGAGAACAATCAACATTCTAACTTATCTTTCAAGAAGAGTCTTTATACTAGAGCTATATTGCAGAAATACAGTTGCTCAATCATCACTGTTCCTTTCACATTCCAAAGAAAACTGTCAAAGTCATATTCTCAAAGATAAAACTTCATGTGCTCAAGCAAAGTAGACAAAACATGATAGGAAATATTATGAACTATAAATGATTGTATCTATAACAATTCAAGTGCTTGCTCGGGATAGAGGGAATAGGTTTACTGACTCAACAATAAATAAATGATAGGCCCTTCGCAGAGGGAAGCAGGGATTAAAACGTGTGCTAGAGCTTTTTAGTTCCCGAAGGCATAGAGAGTGTAAAAATATTGCTTTGAGAGGTGTATGCTATTGGTCAACAAATCAGTGGTAGAATCCTTGTCATCTTCCATACTAATTAACTTTTAGAGCGGTTCTGAGAGTTTATAGCACTGCACTTGTAACAAGCACTTATTGATGACACTCCTCCCAACCATTTCTTTCCACAAACCATGGCTTGACCGAATCCTCGGTTGTCGACCAACAATCACCGTGGAAGAGTGTCTATTTATTTATTTATTTATTTATAGGGTGGACTAACCAGCTCTTTTAATGCAAAATAAAAGGTGGAGAAGCAGATGAAGCTGCCAATCCTTGTAAATCAGTTAGCATGGAAGATGACACATCTGCTACCACGTCCTTATGAGCTTGGTGAACAGTGACACAAAAAGGGATATAATAATAGTTTTGAATAGTTAAAGGTAGCACACGAGAAAATGTACTTGGAGTAGTGCGAACACTACATGATAGGTAGTTATGGTGGACACGAATGGAGTGCTTTGGTTCAGGGTTTTGGATGCACGAGAAGTATCTCCTCTCAGTACAAGGTTTTAGGCTAGCAAGGTTTAGTAGCAAGCACAAGAATTGAGAGAGACAAACACTTATAGATCTAATAGAACAACCATGCTATCTACTTTGTGGGCACAAAACACTTTAATTCAAGAATAATAAACTCATTGGCCAACAAAGAGGAAAACAATAGGGATAATGTTATTGCAACCAGTTCCCTCTTTTCTACTTAAGTGTAAAAAGTATTGATACTACTGACCAGTCTAAGTTTGCCACAACCAACTAAATTTACTTGCTGCACCCAAAGTGATGCCAATACTAATGTAACAAGATCAGCATATGACAAAGGGCTTGCTGGCTAAAATAAAGTGTGCAGAAAGTAAAGATAAAGCTTCTCATTAATATTCCATCACAATAAACCTCACACCAACGGATACAACGATAACCAACTAAGGAGTGATACTCCACATTGCAAACTATCTCATATGATAACTTCTCTACTCATGGTACTAAGCAAAAATATAAAGATAAAGATAAAGATGGTGATACTGAAAACACCCCCCCAAGCTTGAAACAAGCTGGGAGTGTGTTGTTACCCATGGTGAATTACTCCCTGTCTGGTGATTGCGGTGATGATTGAGGCCCATTATTATAATTCTTCCACCAGAAAGGATTCCCATCAACAAAGGAGGACTTGGTTTCAAGGGTCCTGGCGCTGGCTCCCAGACTCATGCGATGAAACCTGGTTTCATACTCAAAATTTTGATTCTGCAGGTCATAAATTTGGGCCTGCAACTTTGTGGTGGACTGATGGAGCAGGAAGATATCTGATGACCCACAAGTATAGGGGGTGTATCGCAGTACTTTCGATAAATAAGAGTGTCGAACCCAACGAGGAGCAGAAGGTGCTAGCAAGTAGTTTTGATCAAGAATTCACTGTAAAAGCTAGCAGACAGGTTTTCAGTAGTATTCGAAACAGCAGGTAAAAACAGTGCAAGTAAATAAACGAGCGCGGCAACAAATGCAGCGAGTGGCCCAATCCTTTTGAGTGCAAAGGACAAGCCGAGTGTGTTACTTATAAGAGACAAATGTTCCTGAGGACACATGGGAATTTCGTCAAGTGCTTTCGCTTCATGAAACTGGTTAATCTTCATTGTTTTGATAAGTGTTGTGTGGGTGAATCTATGCTAACGCACCGCCCTTCCTAGGACTAATACGCACTTGTGATTATACCCCCTGCAAGCATCCGCGAATGCAGAAAAGTAATTAAGATAAATCTAACCACAGCTTTAAACTCTGAGACCCTACGCTCCCTCGTGCACTATCTTACTAACGGGGGTTCATGTTTCTGTCACTCCGGCAACCCCTCAACTAGCAAGCTAGGTACACGATGCATTCCCCTAGGCCCATAAAGGTGAAGTGTCATGTAGTCGACGTTCACATGACACCACTAGAAGAATGACACCACAACTTAAATATCAAACCATTAAATATTAACGCAGCATTATTTCACTACTAACAACATGACTTCCCCATGTCCTCAAGAACTACAAACTACTCACAAGACATCATATGGATCATGATCAGAGATGATATGGCAATGAATAACAATCTGGACATGAACACTAATCCACCAAACAAACTCAATAGCCTCAATAACAAGGAGTAATCAACACCGGGAGAGTCTCCCCAATGAACTAGACAAGGTACAGCCCTAGATGTTACAGCAAGATGGATGTGGAGTCGGTGGAGATGATGGTGATGGCGCAGTGGATGATGGTGATGATGATCCCGATGAAGTCCAGCGTGATGACGATGACGATGGCGATAATTTCCCCTCTCCGGGAGGGAATTTCCCCGGCAGGATCTCCCTGCCAGAGAGCTCTTTCTCTCTCGGTGGTTTCCGTCCCGTGGAGGCGGCGGAATATTTCGTGGACGTACCCCCGTGCTTAGGTTTTCGGGAGGCAGATATACGCGAAGAGGCAACCTAGGGGGTGGACCCAGGTGGCCACGCCATAGCTGGGCACGGCCCACAGGCCAGCCGCGCCCAGGTGTGGCGTGGGGCCCACCTGGCCCACCTGGCTGCCTCCTTTTGGCTGCCTCCGACATCTGACATTATAAGACCCCCAGAATTGGTTTCGTGATTTTTGGAGTTCCGCTGATATGCTGACTTGACGACGCTTTTTCCAGCAGAAACCTGACTCCGGAAGGATAATTCCCAATAATCATCAAACATGCAAAATAAGGCAAAATAACATAAGTATCATGTATTAATATGAAATATAAGGATAGATAATGACAAATTATGATATAAAATAGTGATGCAAAATGGACGTATCAAGACCCGAGGGAGGAAAGAGAGGGGTCCACGCGGCCCATGTACCTGGCCGCGTGGGGCTGTCCCTTTCCCACCTCGGAGTCCCTTTTCGTCTCGTTTCGATCCCGACGCTTCGTCTTGACCTAAAAACCCTCAATATATACTCCTCTCTGCCGATCTAATCTCGCACCGAGCGTTCTCGAGCGATCTTTGTTTCTGCTATTTCTGCCTGTCAGGTTTTAGCCATGTCTTGCTCCGGATCCAACCAAGAGGGGGAGAGCTCTCCCAAGGAGGGTGTTGTGAACCGCTACCTCAACTCCGTGATGACACCACCGAAGACCGTGTGCTTCAAAGAGGGCGTGATGCTCGTGGAGGAGGTGAAGGCTCCCAAGGCCACCGGCACGGTGGAGGAAAGGCGATGCTCACCACTTCATGAACCTGGAGCTGGAGAAGAAGGTTGAAGAGTACAAGAAAAGGCTTGAAGATCTGGAAGATAGGTACAAGGACGTCATCAACAAATGGGAGAAGTTCCAATGCTTCATGTGGGATGTAGAGAACCAGAACTGCGAATATGAAGAACACTTCATGAAGATTGCAGCAGCCGCCACCTCAGGTACAATGATCCACCTACATCTTTCCGTGATGGAAGGCCTTTCCCATGGAAGATGGCTGAATGGGAGGAAGAATATGAGAAGGAGGAGGCTGCAGCAAAGGAGAATCTGGAGGAACGCCAAGCTTGGGGGAGTTCCATCTAGTCTTTCTCTTTATCAATCTATCATATCTATCTAGTCATGGTGTGCTTTGCTTTTATCGATTAGTTATCAATATCTCTTAGGCGTGTGTGAGCTCATGGAGCATTATCATGTATCCCTATCTTATGGTTTATCAATGAATATTAAAGTATGGTGTCATCCATGATTCTCTTGTTTGGGGATTTATGGGTAACACTCATGCAAATGAGCGTGGCATATTTAGAATTTCAATCACATCTTGCCTTGAAATTAATTAACTTGAGTATCTTGGACAATTATAGAATTATCTCAATATAGAAGAAGTAAAAAGACTTGTGAACCAATAGTTTGAGGTTAAGATATGGTCTTGTAGGATAAGAAGTTGAGAAGACTTAATGAAAAGGATATAAAACACTCTTGTTACAACCTAGTATCTTTTGAGCAAATTAATGATCATGGATATTTCAATACCTATGCTCTTGAATGTGAATGAAAGGAAGGCACCTGAAATTTCAGCTAGCCATGGAAAGTGTAAGAAAAGGTTTGTGTAGAGCATGGGAACTTGATTGAGATATCCATGACTAAAGTTTGCACTAGTTACTAGTCAAGCAAGAGTGATAACAATTTTTATATCTATCTGTCTTTTCATTTGTCTTCTTTTGAACTTGTTATCCAATGAGAGTTTATCTTGTCTTTGAATTTCAGCAAAGTATAAAAGATTATAATGCTTGCCATGAAGTGCAAAAGCATGTGAAAAACAATATGATTCGATTGTCCAACATACAATGGTTATTTGCTTTCAAAAGTAAGGGGTGATTGCTAGAGTTCTACTTATGTTGCCCTCATATGTATGAGTTTTAGATCATTAATCTTATCTTGCAATTGAACATGATGATGATACAATGCCCGTATTTATTTATCAACCATAAGTCCATTGATGCATGTAATGATCTATGTCCTTACTTACTCGAGGACGAGTAAAGGTTTAAGCTTGGGGGAGTTGATACGTGCATTTTATATCATCATTTATATAACTTTTAGTATCATACTAGAATGTTATTTGCATGATTATATGATTGTTTCTACATGTTTTAGATGATTTTGGGGACTTTCATACAAAGTCCCTATTTTTGGTATTTAATTTCTGGGAGGCAGAAAACCTCATTTTTCTTGTCTTTAATGTTTCAGGAGCTATGGGAACTCAAATAATAAAAGGGAAAATACTGCGTCAGTTTTTCATCGGGAGAAAGGCAGAGGGAAGAAGACCGAAGAGAGGAGAGCCACGAGGGCCAAATGGGGGTGGCCCACGCGGCCCTTGTACCTGGCCGCGTGGGACCCACCCAAAGGTGCCTCGGGCACCTCCTCGCCTGGGGCTTTTTATCGACGCCTTCGTCTCGTCCGAAAAGTAACGCCCTAATTTTTCCAAGTCCATCCGAGGTCGCGGCGGCGGCGAAACTCCTGATCCCTTCCGAGGGGGGTCAGATCCTGCTGCTCCGGAACTCCGGAGAAGGGGGAAATCATCGTCATCGTCATCACCTCTCCTCCTTGGCGTGGGAGGAGGCCTCTACATCATCACCCCCATCAAGACCAGCACCATCACCATCATCACCACCGTGATCCACTCCGTTCCCCTCGCAGTTTGAGAGTTGCTATACCCTAGATACTTGTCTTGTGCTACTATTCATGTTTGTGATCGAGTACTTGTCATTATTTGGTGGTGAAGTTATAATTTCAGATTGTGTTGTACCACTTATGCCACTGAATATCATCATGTTCGCACGTTGTGAGTAGTTCCCGTATGTTCCTGAGGGCATAGGATGAATTGGCAGTGATTTATATATGACATGTGTTGGTATTTTGTCAAGAGTTTATCTTTTATGTGATTCTATGATGGTGTTGTGCGAACGTCGACTGCACAACACTTCACCTTTATGGGCTCATAGGAGAACACCGTAGTGTAATGAATTGATGGAGACTTGGGAGGACACGTAAACCTGAGACCGAGTCATGAATTATATTATGAGGGTATTAGTATCGGGGACCTTAGAGTGTAATGCTATGATGGGACTTTAGGTCTTAATAATTCTTGTGCAGTCATTTGCTTGGCCACATGATCCATCATAAGGGGTTGTAATTTATTTATTTAACTATACCTAATTATGGCTCCGTCCAAAGAAGATTAAAACTTGACAAGATATTCAACGTGTTGTTTAATAAATCTCTATGCCTAGCATTATCCATGCCGCCCTCGGGAACGTTTGCCACATATAAGTTACACATCACTTGAGCTTGTCCTCTTGCCACATAAGAGGATTGGGCTTTCTCTCTTTGAGAGCTTTCACTTGTTACTATCTGTTATCTGCTTTGCAAACTATACAACCAAAAATACCAAAAACACTTGCATCTTTTATTGTTTTGTTTATCAATCTTACTAACCAATACCTTCAGCTCCTCGTGGGTTCGACAACCTTTTGTATTTGAAAGGTACTACAATTGATCTCCTGCACTTGGGAGCCATCAGTTGTCTCCCGCCACCCGCGGCTAGCATCATTGACACGCTACCATGCGCTCCACCTTGCCCCCAACAAATTCCATCACCGATCCACCGCCACCGTGACCATCACTCTAAGACCGGGAAGCACCGATGCTTCCCTGGCTCTGACACTGTCCTTAACCCTCCCCTGAATCTAAGTTTCCACATGAGCATTAAGAGAATAAATGAACTCCACAAATAAGAAGAGGAGGACAATCAGAGTGGCAAGAAAGATGCCACTACTGGAAAAAAAAATGTTGGTTGACCGCTACTTAAAGGCGGCAAAGAAAACCCTTCAATAGTACTACTTACCACTGATGGGTGCCCATCAGTGATGACTCGAACAAATGGTCTGGTCTTAGAAAAAAATCACCACCCACAGACATATACTCCCTCTGTCCCAATTTACCCTGCGTTTTAGATTTGGTCAAAGTCAAAATTTTAAAAGTTTGACCAAACATATAGAGAAAAATATCAACATCTATAATATGGAATGGATATAATACGGTTATAAATTTTATGGCGATTCCAATAATATTTATTTTGTATTATAAATATTAATATTTTTTAACATATATTAGTCAAAGTTTACAAAATTTGACTTTGACTAAACCCGGAACGCAGGGTAATTTGGGACAGAGGGAGTATATGGGAAGTGAGCCCATCGGTGGTGACCCACCAATAGTAACATCCATATCACTGATTGGCTACAATTTTGCCTTGTGGCTAGCATTAGATCAGCACTTTCTAGCCCACGAAGACCAGAAAATCCCACCAACACTACTTAGAGAGCTTGTATAGAAGAACAATTAACTATAACAATCCTCCTAAAAAATTACCCTAATCTGCTGCCACCCTGATCCCTTCTCCATATACCACTATACCACCATTGATCTAATCCCCCCCCCCCCCCCCCCCTCCTCCAAGCACGCTCACACCGTCCAGTTATGTCTGTTTGAACACAGTGTAACTTGGTTGGTTAGGTTTCTTGTGACGTGACCAACCCATCCAAAGTTCAAGTACTATACTTGGCATGAGTGCTCACATTTAATTGGATTTACTGTGGGATTTAACCAGCGATATTCTTTAGTGGAAAGTGACGTGCCCGGCAACAGTGAGGCGCATGTGGTGATTTCGTCGACCTTCAGATATGTCAGCTCAGTATCTCGAAAATGCTCATAAGGGTATGATGTGTGTACATACGTTTGTAGGGTGAGTGTATATGCGCATATGTGGTTGTACTGTGTTTTTCAACAACAAAAAATCAGACACATGTATTATTATCATTGTGGATGTGTTCATGTTAAAAAAAATGCTATTATAACACCCCGAAAAGAAGTGACACGTGGGAGTAAAAAAGAACGATACTTCCCCTGTTCACCATGTGAAACATTTTGGGAAGCTAATTCGAGGAAGTATTATATTTCACTCATTGTAGGATAAAAGAGGAGAATGAGAGGGATGAAACCATGAATCTAACATCTTATTTGTGACATTTATTTTTTGGTCAAAGATGAACCTTTTGTCTGTCGCGAGTGAGACGCTTTTTGTGATAGCTTCGTTGATTGTTTTTTTCGGATAATAGCTTGTTGATTTTTTAACCTCTACGATCACAGTCTCATTGTTTTTTTTTTTAAGATCACAGTCTCCAGTAGGCTACGTTGTACTTTTGTCAAAAATAAGCTTACCGTGATACCGTCTCTCTCTCCCCAGAGAAGAAGAAGCAATATCGTCTAGCTCATCCCAGGTCGGAGGGCAGTGTCGCGAAAAGATACAAGCGGGGGGTGCGAAATGAGCAAAAGTATTATGGCTGCACATTCGACGCTGGCTAGCTACAGGGTCAAACTTTGGTCAAGGTAGGCCGAGCGGGAACGCGCATGCATGGCTGGGCTGGCAACGCCGAGTTGGACACATTACGCATGTTCTCATTTTCGTCACGTTATTCTACTTTGGAGGCAGCGAAGTTGGGTTACGCTTTCAGTTTATCCTACGGCAGGCTACTCTAATCCTGTGGGCTGGGCGGTGCCGCGGTGGTGGGACAGCAAATTACGGAAAAGACCTGGCTGGATACGAGCTCCCAAGACCTGATTTTTCTTTTTTGAAACGGGGTAAAACATTTGTCCCAATCTATTACAGTAATTAATAAGAAGTTTTACAAAAAACTAAAACAACTCTCGTGTTGTAAGTTTTTCGTTTCGGTGGTCGTAAGCGAATATATTATGTGTGCGTATTTAGACTGTGCTTACTATACATGTCTTCTTCAAGCCCGCTCAACCGCCGCTCCTCGTCGTGAACTCCGTCATTATAGCAGCACCTAGTAGGCTCACCGACCTCTTCATCGACAAGCACCTCCACCGCCTCTATAAATTTAGCCGACCAACTCCGCCGCCGCAGCGCGCGCCTTGTTGTGCTCGCGCATTCTTCGCCGGCGACCTCCGCTGGCGCCGCCCGCCGCCGCCGGTGACCTTCGTCGCCACCGAGATGGTGCTCGCCATGGATATGTCACAAGTGTGATGGTGAGAGGTAATTTCACCTATATGAAAATAGGTGAGAGTAATCATCACTAGATACAAGCATATTGTTTGGGTGAGCTGCATACGACGGACCTGGCCTAGGCCATGCAGGATGCCAAACGACATGCACAACATGTCTGAATGGGTGGTTTCACCAGATCTAGCCCAGGCCGGCCTGCCCCACGGGACTCAAAAGTGGATGCAGACTACCAAGCGCCCCAAAAGGTTTGCACAATATATGGCCAAATGCTGCACACGGCCAACCGACGACTGCGCTGTGAGCCGAGAGACCATCGCTGCACCCCTCCAGGCTATTTTTCAGCAGCAAGGCGTCTCTTTCCGGCTCTCGGTTGTACTCTGCAAACTTGGGAGAGATCTCAGTAGCTTCAGCTTGGAAAGAACTGTTACCGGGTCACGTCAATATCTTGGCACATCGCTGTCACTGTTTGGTGTCGTTGCACTATCTATCTCCTCTGCTATGATGCGATTCAGCTCAGCCGCCACTAAATCGAGCAAAGTTACCTGCAACAAAAAAAAAAAACCAGAGCAAAGTAACACCAATGTCCTCTGTCATAGGCCAGAGATCAAGATGACACATACCCTAGTTTGTGTTGATCGATGCATGGGTTGAGAATATCTCACTGACAACGATCATAACTAGGCCAGCATTGACCGATCGATCGAGAATATCTCACTGACAGCGATCATAATTAGGCCAGCATACCGCCTGCTGTGCTAGCTCTCGGCACGATCTATGTGTGCCGGTTCTTCTTTGCGAATACAACAACTGGGCTTGCAAGTTGGAACACAGAAAAGTAACAGTCAAATATGTACTGCTACAACTACTTAATTAGTCTTGAATAATTCCCCCCTCTCGGTCAAATCAAATACGTTCGACCGGTCAACTCTGCCACCAAAACTCCATACGTATTCAAAAGAGGGATGGCCGCCTTTTTCCTTTCTCTAATCGATATTTACAGGTACGACCGAGAGAACCCAGATCTGATGAAGCACGTAGCATAGCTGGTTTATAAAACCACTCGACCAAACCCGTAGCACAGGGCAAGGTAGCAGCAAAAAAGAAGACCCCCCGGCCGGAGAGGAGAGATGAGCTACTACGGCCAGCAGCAGGCGCCCGTCGGCGCCCCGCCGCAGCAAGGTACAGCCTCCCTCCTCTTTACATCCTGCCTCCATCGGCCTCGATCCTTTCTTTGGTGTACTGCTTCTCGCTTCATTTTTGGACGATCGAGGAGAGCTAGAGACAGGATTGACCTTTGTCATGTGTGGTGGATCTTGATCAATTTCTTCAGGTTACCCGCCGCAGGGGTACCCTCCCCAAGGCTACCCGCCGCCGCAGCAGGGGTACCCGCCGCAAGGCTACGGCCAGCAGGGCTACCCGCCCCAGCAGCAGCAGCAACAGGGGCCTTCATTCATGCAGGGATGGTACGTTCTTCTGTCTTAATCACGATCGACCTGTATACTTTTGACTGTATAGTACTCCCTCCGTTCCAATTTAATTGTCTTGCTATGCACCACATGTGGATATCTAGATACATCCACATGTGGTGCATAGCAAGTCAATTAAATTGGAACGAGGGAGTACCTAGCTTGGAGAATCGTGTGAAAAGTTGAGGCCGGATGAATTAGGACCTCGGAATAACTAGATCGGGCTCGGGTCAACCCGGGGAATCCTTAAGCCTCCATGACGATTCAACCGCAAATTATGGTCAAAGAGATCATGATCGAATTCTTTTTTTTTTTCGTGTAAACCATCATGATCACATTCTGGAGTCAAACAGGAATGACAAATCCTACCGATCTGATTCCGATAGTCATATGAGCTTAATTTCATTTAAAAAATCGCAAAAAAAAAATTTCATTTAAAAAATTAAGCAGTATTTGCTTTGTAAGTCTATTCATACCTGATAAGATATCCGAATGCTATCCCATAAATTAGCAATCCTAATAAGCTAAAAGGATATATAAAGAAACAAACAAGAAGTGACATTATCAATATTATCATAGTTCTGATACAATCTATACTACCCCTTCGATCCAAAATAAGTGTCATAGTTTTGAACTGAGATTAGTTCAAAACCGCGACACTTATGATGGATCAGAGGTAATAGTTTTTACTCGATTTATAATTCTAGCTCGTTATGTAATCTACTAGTTTTCATGAGGTATAAGCCTATATTATATTTTTTTAAGCATGAAAAAAAATTCTAGCTCGTTATACTATCTATACTGCATAGCTGTTATAAAAAAATCTATAATTCATAGCTGGCACTATTGCTAGAGAACAAATCCCCTGTCCCTCGCAAAAAAAAAAACTACGCCAATGTCGGTATATTTGTTTTCGGTAAGAATTGTATTTGCATTGTGCATCTGTGCCAATAATGCAAAGTCCCACTCATCCATTTCCCATTTCATATCCGTGCTATCCCAAATTCAGGAAGATAGTCATATGTTTCTGAAGTACTAAATTTTAGCCTTACACATGCGAGTATGCGACCATGTTTCCTAGGTAGTGCAAAATTCAGACTTTTACTCTTTTCAGATTCCCTGGAAGATGCCTCCTTACGACTTAATATTACCGTTGACGCCATAACCAGTGTAACACTGGCATGTGAACGATCCGGCGGGCACTATCGTCATACCTATACTGAAACTAACACCAGGAATTTGCAATGTCAAATTGGCAATGTAATTCTGTTAGAAAAACAGGAAGGTGGAAGAAGAACCCTACTTCCTGTTTCTGTAGATATAGTGTCAATACGTTGGATTGTTGCGCTAGCTTTGTCAACTTCGAGGTCACTATATGCCATGATACTGATCCGATCTTGTTTGTTGCACAGCTTGGCTGCCCTTTGCTGCTGTTGTCTTCTGGACGCTTGCTTCTGAGGAGAAAGAGAGACGACGGGTTCAGCCTCTGTGTTGCAGAAATGCTCCACGGGTCACGGGGCGTCATTCACATTTTTCTACTCTCTGTTTGTGAACCCTCCGCATTTGGGATTATTCGGTTGATGTGCATGGGACGACTATAAGGTTGAATGTAACATTCTGAGATATTAGATTTTTTGCAAATAATTTGGTGTTATTTTACTTTATGTCCTTCTTCCTTTAGGATTTACCCAAATACCCCCTCTGTTTCAAATTATAAGATGTCTTAGATATTTCAGTATAGACTACATACGAACTGAAATGAATCTACACATTAAAACACATCTTAATACATCTGAATGAGAAAAAGCTAAAAACTTCTTATATTTTGAAACGGATGAAATATATGTTACAAAAAACAAGAACCCGCATAGCAGGCTATATCAAAGTAGCTTACTTTTAAGCGCTATCAATCACCGGGATAGCTAGTTTGAGCCAACGTGGCAACGCTGGTGTCCTCAGATTTATCTTATTAGTTAAATGCATTTTCCTGAAATACTACAGGTGCTCAAGCCACCACCTAATCGCCTTTTATTATTAGTCACGGTGGTACATAGAAACTTGTTATATATATGGTAAAATGGAATTTCCTCGATTTGGGTGGTTGGTCGTTCTACTAGAAAATTCAAATTTTACATGATACTTGTCCCACTAAGGCTAATTGCGGCACACAACGTGCCTATTTTTTTCGATAAATGGAATATATTAATACCAAACATATATCAATTACACCCAGCATGTGTAATAATATAATGTCAAGAGCTAGTCAAGACATCAAGAATACACACAGCCAAAAGAAAATTATAGAAAAAGAATAAAACTCGCCGAACAATCAGCGAAGCAGCAGAAACTACCACCATCATAGTCCACATCCGGACTTGCAAAAAGGTTCTCCAAGAACGACGTCTTTAAAAGGGAATCGTGCACAAATATCGTCGTCGTCTGATCATAGATCATGGGTTTCACCCTGAAAAAAGTCTGATTGAACTCCATGCAATGCCTTCAACAAGGAAACGAATTGAGATCCACCATTTCTATGTGCAACCAGTGAAGGTCAGACATAGGGTTATCACCCCGAAAGTCGAGACTTTGTGCCCAAAGAGCACCACCAAAAAGAAGTCCCCATGTGTTGCTACCCTTGCGTGCCGAGACTACTGCAAAGCACCAATCATCTGCTTCACAGTCTTCACCAGTCCAAACTCGCTTCCTTCATCACTTGAAAACTCGAACTCGACATGAGCCATCGAGATCCACTGGTCATCCGGCACAAGCATCTTGAAATTCCCCATTATTGTCAGCACCACGATAATCACAGCTAAATATGCCATGGCGTACCTCATGCTTCCGACAAATTGGAGTGTGACAACACCACGGGCCGATTGCCGGCGTGGAGATCTGGTCTAGGAGCTTTGCCGCACCGACCCTGCGAAGCAATTTCTCCATGTGCTGTCCCTCTGAGCCATTGTGAACACGTTCATTTTCAGAGCGGAAGGAGCGGTCTTCAGGTTTTATGATCTGCGCTTTCCTAAGGTTGCCTTTAGCCATTATCTTATTTGTATGATAACAAACAACGCAAATTTTGGAGAGTGCTAGGTAGCAGGAATATAAACCGATGAACCCTCTGAAGTAGAAGGAATTTTTAGAATGGAGTGTCGCTGAATCAAAATGGTTTCCCTAGCGATGGACTGCGTCTGGATCGTACAAAGTGGCCTCCGCGTATTGGCAGAACCTAAAGAAACACGACACATATTTTACTTTGCTTTTATCATAATTACATTCTACACAAAAAGCTTTATGTCTATGAAAGTCTCAATCCTACGGTAAAACGTTCGTGTATTGTCATAACCTAAAACTAACATTCAAACACAAAAATAAACCCCACCCCATGGGATACATCTATTAAAATACACCCTCTATGCATTTTGGTTTTCATACTTACATTCTACCTTTTTTTTACAATCAATACCACGATGTATTATATGATCAATAGTACATGGTAGAGATACATGAGCTGGCTACATCCATTACAAAATAAAGTCTAAAAGAAACGAGCAAATCTTCGAAATCTTCAAACTCTTTCTTCTTCCAAGACACGATCTTTACTTTCCTGAAGGCAGCTGTAGAACGACAAAGATACCAAACCACAGACATGTGAATACCAATGAAGGTTCTCCCATAATTTTAATTTTGAACCGCAATGCCAAGGCTAGGTGCACGCACGCAACCATTAAATTAATCAACTAACATCGGCAAGAGTACCAACACCGATATTCCAGGGAAAAGAAACCGAACAGCCTGGTCGACGTCGCCGGGAGCCGATAGTACGAATCACCATTGTCGAGGACGTAGAAGTCGGGACATATATTGCAAGGACAATCTACCTCGCAGCAGCCATGAAAAACAGTCCAAAATCGATCTGGCGAAGCAAGATCTAAAGAACCATACCTAGACAAAGTTAACCTTCCAAAACCACCATTGACGTCGGGAAGAAGATCTTGCCGCCGAACGAGGGCCGGAAGATTGCTTATTGTGAACATGTCATCTCCATTGATAAAGAAGACGGCTACCAAAACCCTAACCAATCTGTTGAAACACTACTATTATTAAAAACTCTACTCATAGATCGGGTTCCCCACCCCTCCCGACGCCGGCAAGGCCGGCCGGAGGAGGGGGAACCGATCTAGGGCGGAGGAGGAGGTGGCGGCTATAGGTCCGTGAGGAGCTCTCTCGTACGATATACTTACATTCTACCTCGTAAAAGATAAATTATGAAAATTCCATCCCACAAAAAGGACGTCTATATGTGACAACACCTAGTGTCGTTGGTCGGCACCGCACATCCCCTATGCCGTCCTCATTTGCGGCGACCATAGGGTCCAGCGTCTGCTTGCATGCTTTGCGTAGCCTTCTAACTAGCTCAACCCCGCCGCCACCCGATCTCTCCCTCGACGCCTCCCCATCATTCCCATCGACGGCAAGCTATGAACTCCGGCGACCATAACGTGTTTGAAGAACTGTCTTACCAGGGTGTTGCGTGCTTGGAATGATTTTCTTATCAAGATCCTTCTCGCCAAAAAGCAGCGCAGTCAGCATGCCATGTCACCGTAACTTCGCCGCGTGGGTGAGACACATCATCATTTGGTGTTTCGTTGGCAAAATTGTGACCAGTTTACTCATTTTTTTTGAAGTTTGACATATTTTAGGAGTTTATAGTGACTGGCCCAACTAAGGCAGACCAGGGAAAGGTGTCGTGGCCCAGGAGTACCGCGAAACAGGGGCGGCGGGCGAGGAGGGGACGGGAGAGCCGGAGAGGCGCAGGCGGAACCAAAACCCTCGCCTCGAGCTCGAGCTCGAGCTGTGGTAGGGTTTACTGGTCTAGGCGGGGAAAGGATGGGCGGAGCCTCGCCGGCAATAAAGCCGATTGGCAAGTCGGTGGTGCACCGGATTTGCTCCGGCCAGGTCATCTTCGACCTCTCCTCCGCCGTCAAGGAGCTCGTCGAGAACAGCCTCGACGCCGGCGCCACCACCGTCGAGGTCAGCCTCAAAGCCTACGGCGAGGAGTGGTTCAAGGTCGCCGACAACGGCAGCGGCATATCGCCCAGCAATTTCCAGGCACGCACAAACGAATCCCCCCTCATTTCTAATCTCTCTTGCCCTGCAATTTCGCTCTTTTTGCTGTCATTGGTTGCCGACCACACCAATGCTCATGTGACCTGCTTTAGGCGCTCGCTCTCAAGCACCACACCTCCAAGATATCGGATTTCTCCGATCTGAACTCCGTTGCCACCTTCGGGTTCCGGGGGGAGGCATTGAGTTCCCTGTGTGCATTGGGGAAATTGACGGTTGAAACCAAGACTAAAGATGAGCCGGTCGGGACACATTTGGAGTTTGAACACTCGGGCGTGGTGCTCACTGAGAGGAAGATTGCACGGCAAGTCGGGACCACTGTGACCATCGAGAAATTGTTCTCCACCTTGCCGGTTCGGGGCAAGGAGTTCAGTAGGAATATCCGGAAGGAGTATGGCAAAGTAATCTCCTTGCTGAATGTGAGTCCTGCATCTTATTGTCTATATATGTTCGAAGGTAGTGAATGTAATTTTATGCACGTTGAAGCCTACCTCCTCTGCTTAATCACACTTATTAGGTACTTCTATAGTGTTTTTCTTCTCGGAGTAGATTGTTATGTTACGATAGATGTTGAAATTTTATTTCTTTTTGTTATATTCCGTTACTAATTGTTGAGTTTTACCTGTTTTAGGCTTACGCCTTAATTGCCAAAGGGGTCAGATTACTTTGCACAAATATTGTGGGCAAGAATTCTAAAATGGTGGTGGTTAAAACTCAAGGAAGCAGTTCACTGAAAGACAATATTATTACGGTATTTGGTTTGAACACTTTCAAATGCCTGGAGCCCTTCAACGTGGCCATCACAGAAGACTGCCAGGTAGAAGGTTTCCTTTCCAAACCTGGACCCGGCAATGGTCGCAATTCAGGAGATAGACAATTCTTCTATGTAAATGGCAGACCTGTGGACATGCCAAAGGTCACCAAACTTGTTAATGAACTGTATAGAAGCTCAAATTCCAAGCAATATCCTGTCGCTGTCCTGAATTTCTGCATTCCAACCACATCTTATGACGTGAATGTCGCACCTGATAAGAGAAAGATTTTCTTCTCATCTGAGCATGCCATTTTGCTATCTTTACGTGAGACTATAGAAAATCTGTATAGCCCTCAACAGTGCAGCTTTTCCGTCAATCACATTGAAGATCGTCCTGAAAAGGAAGAGGACCATGCCATTGTTGAACCTAATAAAGGCCCAGATTTAATAGAAATGGAGAATGTTTCATCTCCTGAAAATGATAACGACACGGATGAAACAGATAGTGATGATAAGGTTCCGCCAGAGAACCAGAAAGTGTGTTCTTCTGTGACAAGGTTAGCCACAGGAGCTGCATCCAGAGACATGAGTCCCTTGTCAAGGGGCCCAGCCACTCGGGTTGATAGATCTCCTTCGGTTTCAGCCTCCTGGTATGAACAGCCAAAAAAATCCCATGGTAGTTATCCAGCAAGAGAAAATCATGCTAGAACAGGGCTTGCTGCTAAATCCTCCCCGTCAAGTACAACTCAGCTTCTCTTATGAATTTTCTATCACTAAACAAGAGGAAGCACGAAGACAGTTGCAGTCTTATTTCTGAAGCTCCAGTGTGAGAAGGGGAACATGCTCAGGACAAGTGAGACAAACAAGTCTAGAAGCAAATGCACCTGATATTGCAAATGCCAGCTCACTTCAGGAAACTAGCCTGTTGCAGCGTCATTCTCCACAATCATTTGTACCTGAGCAGACAGAAGTTTCATCACAGCAATCTGAACCATCTAATAATGTGTCTCATAGTACTGAAGCGCCTCTCCTCAATCCATGCGATGCTCACAGTACGGAAACGGATGTGGTAAGGCAGATTTTATTCGCAGTGAGACAGTTCTTTCCACTTCCATTTTTTGCCCATAACCGATTGTTTCTTAGCATAGTGTCTGCCTATTAATGTTGCATTTTGAAAAGTTCAATGTGAATTACTGAACTATTATAGTTTACAGGGCATCAGGACTCTACTTGTACTTTTGGTAGCTCCTTTTTAGTCGTGTAATTTTTGTAGAGCAACCGGCAGGAGCTCTCCTTTTTAGTCGTGCATGATATATGGACATCTATCTTCGGAATAATTTCTCTGATTAGCTAAGTTGTGTTTTGCTATGAGTTCAGTAGTTTCCTTGGAAAAGCTTTTAATATCTTATCAGTTCATGGGATTGACTGTACAATGAATGCTGTGAACCCTGCAGGATGAACAGAATGATCGACGCCTTTCAAAATTTGGTGCTCCCGATCGATATTTAGAAGATATTGAACCTCCAAATAGACTGTCTAATATTCCTTTACCCGATGCTCATGGTCATGATAATGGGACTTCAGGTTGTTCTGCATCAGCATCTTATCCGGTTATGCAATTTACAGTTGCTGAGATTAGGAGAAGAAGGAAAAACAGTTTTATGGTATCACATGAAAATGGAGCCCATTGTTCCAAGGAAACTGCAAGGTAACACTTCTGCTCTTTTATAAACAAGTTTTGTTGTCATCAGGAGTTGGGGTTTTGACTAGTTTAATTGTCCTAGGTGTTATAAAGCCGCAACATTGGATAACTACGTACCAAATGACGACGAGGGAAAATCGAAGTGTTTAGCTGCAGCCACCAATGAGTTGGACAGGCTTTTCAGCAAAGATAATTTTGGAGAAATGGAGGTTCTTGAAATAGCTCCATGTTTTTAACATTCCAATTTGTTTTCTGAAGTTGTGAGTGACATTATATTTTATATACCATTTGTCTTATGGATGAAAGTCCTCTTGCTACCTAGGTGATGACTACGCCTAGCTGCCTTGCAAAATTATTTTCTCTTTTTGGAATGCCATACTATCATAATTCTGATGTCCTCAATGATTGGGAGGAACCATAATAGTTTTTGGCTATCATGATTTCTGAAATAGGATATATTCATGCCCATTTCATCCTTTTGGACTGGCCTTGCATAAAATTTGCCATGTGTTGTACCCAGAGGGCACTTGATCTATTGTAGTTGGCTCTTGTTCAAGGCCCTGCCAAGTACCATGGTTATGTTGCTGCAACAACTTAGAAGTACCTCTTAGGATGTGGACTGTATTTTGTTTTTAAGACATCTGTTGTTAAGGCCTCGTTGTTTAGGTACTTGAATGTGGCATAAGCACTCTTTTAAAATACTGTGTTGTATGCAGTTTTCTGTAGAGTACTAACTATCTCATCTTCAGGTTGTTGGGCAGTTTAATCTTGGTTTTATCATTGGAAAGCTGGACCAAGACCTGTTTATTGTAGATCAGGTACCTCTACATATTTGTCAGTGTAACAGTGACGGTCGTAGAAATCTCTGGATATATGAGTAGCACTACTCAAGGTACCGCATATCAGTGAGTATTGTTTTCTTTTTTTGTCAGCATGCTGCTGATGAGAAGTACAACTTTGAGAGCCTATCACAGTCAACAACCTTAAACATACAGCCCCTTCTTCAGTAAGTAAGCAAAACCCAGCATTTTTCCTGTGTTATTTTGTACGTAGAACTTCTCGAAACCTATCGTTGATCATAGGTGTTTTAAGGAATAACTTCAGAATGTTAATGCTAGGTTTATCTGTACCTGTTATAGCATTTTTTTCATGTGTATTAGTGGAGTA
>CAMZMU010000034.1:57003293-57241284 GCA_947311845.1 Poa pratensis | reverse complement strand
AGTCTTCTCAGGATTAAAAAAATAACAGTTTGCAACATTATTTCCTGAAGTACTAATAGAATAAATTGCTTCAATTTTTAAAAATGGATGTACCATAGGCAGATAAGCAATACTAAAATTTCTCCATTTTCAGGTACAAAATTCAAAATTAACAACACGGGTTACCAACGTTAATTTCATATCTACAACAGATATAGGATTCTGTGGCACAAAAGTGATGATCTATCTGAACTAGTCTATTGACAGTACTTCCCCACTGTCCAGGATGCTGTCATAAGCACCTAAGAATTTGGAAATCATCAGCACAAATTCCGAAACCCAGTGAACAAAAAAAAAGACTGGACATTTGCAGCATCCTGAAAGTGCCAAGTCCCAAATCATTGCGATTTTCTGGTCTACCATAACCCCCAAAACACACTACAATAGGTAAATAATTGGTTCAAACTCACAATTTTAACAGGAGTTTTAACACTGAGATGGCCATCGCTATTTAAGCTTTGCTCCCACTAAACTACTCTAGCATTGCTTTACCACTAGATTCCCTAAGGATGTCATAAATTAGCCATGCTACGGTTCTGGGGAATTTCAGTTATTTCGGAACACCTGCGCAGTATTTCCAGTCGGAAACACACCAATCGAGATACAACCGAAAAAAATAGCATCACTTGTTTCCAAATTTCTACCACCTCGGCGTAGGAATCAAGAAGGCGGCGCGATTCCCGATGCTGGAACCTGGCGTCGATGCGCCCATCCAGCTCAATGGCGATGCGGCTCCACCGGTGCCACCTACGGACCAGAAGGGAGGTCAGAAGAGAGAGGAGGCGGAACAGGGTGGGGGAGATGTACGGGGTCCGAGGCGGAGCACCTCCGTGGCGGCGGTCGTGGCGCTTCTGGGGCCTCGCCGTCAGAAGGTGGCGCCGCCACGAGGAACTTGTCCATGGCGCCGCCGCCTGGTTAGGGTTCGAGTTCGACAGAATTTTCCCGCCAAAATGATAAGGGCGGGAGCGTGGCCGTGAAAAGAACAGTCCTACAAACCGCGGGTTTCTCCCGGGCGTCGTCTCTAAAGTCTAGCTCTTGGCGTCAGTTGCATGATCACTCGGTCACTCCGTTCCAAATGTATTTGAAACTGAAACTTTGCCAAAATTCTCTATATTTAATTTACATTTTGGAACAAAGCTAATACCTCTGTTTCATAATTCTTGTCGTGGTTTTGGTTCATGTAACGGAGATGAGTACATAATTTTTTTTTTTTAAAGAGTATGCCAACGGCATACCGTAGCTTTATAGAAGGAGAGCAAACAGATTACAAGATACTGAACCCCCGATGCGAACATCAGGGCCAGCGAACTCCGCACTCACACACTACACTACTCTCTCGCGTCATTGTTGCTCCTTCTCCCTCGAGCTTGCTGCCACATCTGAAGCTCGTCTCCGATCCTGCTCAATAGCTGTGGGACATTGCATTGATCTCGAACGCGACCGAAAACGCGCGCGTTTCTTTGTTTCCACAGCATCCAGGCGACAAGAATGACAAGTGTGTCGAACTGTCTCTTATCTCGTTCCTGAATTCCGTCTCTTGCCTCGAGCCACCAATTCTCAGGGTTGCATCCGGGCTCGGTGCCTGTATCCGCAAGCCAGCTCTAAGCAAACAACCCATCCATATTTCCCTAGCATATACGCACTGCACCAAAACGTGGTCAGTGTTGTCCTCATCCTGGAGACACGTGTAACAGGCATCAGGATGCTCTTGGAGTCCATGCCTCGCCCTCCGATCTGATGTCCACAAACGGTACTTGGTAGCAAGCCAGCCAAACAACTTGCACTTGACCGGCGCATAGGATCGCCATAGAGGCTTGGCGATCACACTCCTCTGCTGCCCGTGGCACAACATGCCATATGTCGACCTCGCTGAGTACATACCCGAACTCGCACCAATCCATCTGAATGTGTCTGCGGCCTGCTCATCCCTCTCTACCGAATTCACCTCGAACCACAGCCTCGTGAACTCGTTCAGCCCCTCATCAGACAACTCCTCTGAGATGTCCGAGGCCCAGCTGTTATTAACCATCCCTTGAGCCACAGTTGTTGTATTTCTCCTCCTGGTACTCACCGCAGCGAGAACGTTGGGTGCGATGTCTGAAACCCTGCCCCCATGCACCCATTTATCTGTCCAAAACATCACCTTCTCGCCGTTCCCGACAGTGATCTGAGCCAGGCTGTGAAAAACAGCCAAGGCTTCCTTGTCTCTCCATGCCGGCAACCCCTGCCAAGGCCTGGATGGGTCCGTGCGGCGCAACCACTCCCATCGCACACGCAAGGCCAGGCCCTGCAATCTAAGATCCTTAATGCCTAGTCCTCCGTGCAAAACAGGCCGACACACGGTGTCCCAAGCCACCATGCATTGCCCAGCTAGACCTCTTTCTTCCCAGCCCAGAAAAAAGCTCTCATCCATCCCTCGATCTCCTCAAGCACACACAACACTAATAAATTACGCGAGTCAAGATTTCAATCTTCAATATTGACGAATTCACCCCAAGCACCTCCTTGTCGGCGAGAATGACACATCATTACTGATAGATGTTCCATCCATAGTGGGTTGGAGACAATTTATGCTCCAGTCTTCACCATATGTCGGGCCTTGTTCGGCTTTTTGGCCCTACTATCATCAACTGTTTTGTTTCCTTTGAAATTTCAAAGTTATATATAGAGTTATATGTTTTGTTAGATATGTTCAGAAGTTTAAAAAAAACAAGATGACCAAAAGAACAAGTATCATGCCATCGGAATTGGGCTTTGTATCCATCCCTCGCTTCTCGGTGATTTGTGCGGTATCAGTTACTACGATTTTGCCTCACACATGTGCATTCACATTTTTCGTTTATGGTCGTTCTCTCTAGAGATGTCTCTTTCCCACCACTCCCGTGTCGGGGGGCTACCCCCGGGTAGGGTCAAGGCTTGGCATAAAGATGAGTTTAAAGATATGCCGAGGTACGGAAAGGGCCGACCTGCTTGGGCCTGGGAGTGTCCGAGCTTCATCTTGACCTGGAGGATACAAAGGCCGACCTATCTTGGCCCTGAGGGGTCCGAGGTATCCCGTTGGCCTGGGCCGAGGTTCACTGTCCGAGCTATGTTCAGCCGACCTACTACCTCGGTGCTATGGTTTATATGGTGAGTGCAGGAGAAGCTGTTTGAAGGAAGTAATATCCGAGGTGGTTGGATCTTGAGTACAAGACCCGAGGTAGGGAGCGGGAGCAAGACCCGAGCTAACCAAGGCAGGAGGCCGTAGGTCGGGCAGGAGTCAAAGCTCCTGTCACTTCCAGCCGGGTACAAGAGCGCCTGACGCGGGAGCGTCTGTCAAGGAGCCTGGCAGAGGCGTGCCCCGGGTTTGACGGGGCAGCACGTCTCTGACCGCTGACCACGCGAGATCTGGGAAAAGGCTACGAGGTAGCTCTGCCAGGCCACGTCCTGTCTCGGTCAGGGGAGACATGTTAGTTCTGCCGTTAGGCTGCAGGGGATGGGCAGGCCACGTCTTGTCCCTGACAGAGGTACGGTGGTGACCGGTGCAGAGGCATGGCAACAGTGTTCAGCGAGGGGCACAACGGTAACTCGGCTGGCCTATATAGTGGGCTTCACCCCCCTCCTGCTTGAACCCCCGACGGAGAGATCAATCAACAAAAAAAGAGAAAGAGATAAAGAGAGAGAGAAAGGAACCTCGGCTACCCCGGAGACACCTCGGATCTAGCTCGGAGTGCCTTCTTCCTCCCGTGTAGCTCCATCTTTTACCTCAAGTTCTCACCATTGTATCATCATACAGCTCGAGGAGCAGCTTGTACTTGTCACTTTGAGCTATACATTGAGTAGGGTAGTGCTGCAGTAGGGGTGTTACCTCCTCAAGAGGGCCCCGAAGCAGGGTACATCGTGGTGTGCTTTGTGTTCTTGATTTCTTGTTCTCTCGTTCGTGTTCTTGCGGTTTCTTGCGTGTTCTTGCTTGTGCACTTCTTGAGTGCATAAACCCTCCCCGGATTCCCCCAACGACCATTCGGCCCCATCTTAGCCATACCTATGGCATCTGCCGTGATCCCACCACGACATCCCGTTTGCCTCGTTCGTGCTTTCGTTGTCGACTGTTGTCTCTTTTGTTGATAAAGTTGTCGCTCATGCTGCCAAGTCTAATTGACTTTTTTCTCGAAATAGAAATAAAGTTTCAACCTCGCTTTACTAAGAATAGAGTTGCTCAGTTAATTGATGGGAACGGGATTAAAACCACTACAAAAGTACCAATGTCGTCATGCAACACGATCATGTTGGGCAACACAAGCCGACCTGGCCACCCACATGAATCGCACACATGTAGACGAGAAGATAGACCGTCGTCCAGGTCACATCGAGCTTCACTGTCATCACTCCTCCACGAGTTATCGACTCAACAGCAACAACAGACAGCTCCAACTTCAACAACGAGTTTTGGAGGTGAACAATGCAAGGCATGCGCCGACTCAGACTCTGGCACACGTCCACCCTTGACGTGCCATCGTCATCGCAACAATGTCTTCTGACTCCAACCTGAAAGGCGAAACACATTGGACACGCTAGTAAAGCCAATTATGAAAGCCCACATTGCTATCTCCGACCTTGCTTGGCGTCATCATCGTTGCCAAACAAATCGCCACACAAAGAGAACATAGGGAAACCGCTCCCAACATCTTCGCACCGTCCACTGGTCCCTCCAACCGGTGCAAACTCCAAAAGGATGCCCACAAGAGGGAGTGTGATGTATAAATGCTACCAACTAAGGATGGAAATTTGCGTACCCGCATGGGCGGGGTATGGACATAATTTTACACTCATAGGTAGTACCCATACCCTACCAATTAAGTCGTGGGTAGGGCACGGTATAGCCTTATACCGTGGGTATACTCATACCCTACCCGCTATATAGATATGTGGATATTAACACTAGAGCTCCGACATATGCAGCCCGTTATTTGAGTTGAGATGATTGTCATGTACTCATCTATCTGTTCTATCTATTGTTCAGTTGAGATAAAAAAAACTATCAAATGTGGTATCGATGAATGTAAAAATGTGAATAAATTGTGTACTATTTGATCACCCGTTGGGTACCCGATTGGTATGGGTAACCGTCGGGTACGGGTAAAGTTTCATATCGGGGGTACGGGTATGGATAAATTTGTACGCATTAACTATACGGGTATGGGTATGTTATTACTCTACCCACGCCATACCCTACCCATTGCCATCCTTATTGCTAACGGTCGATCCCCGAGGGGTCCGAGGTTTTTCCTTGGCGTTGCCTCGGAAAGTGGTCCAAGATCATCGCTTCAACGACACCTTCAAAAGGATGCTACGCCCGAGAGTGTCGTCGCCGCCTGCATCGGGCACAAGCCGGAGGCATGGTCTTCACTCGGCCTGACCCCCACAAAGTCCACGTCCTCAACCGGTTGGTCCTCCCAAGTCACCATCGTTGTCACCCGCTCCACCATAAAAAGCCTAGTCATACCCATCGGTGCAGGAGGCGCATCGGCCATATTTGGAGGCAAACACCACCCTGAACCTTGCCACGAAAACGTGTTGAAGCAGAGCCGCGTGGCCAAAGCGCACCGTTGGAGGTTGCCGACGCAGCCACAGAATCATTGCGCATGACCTGCACACCACCAAGGACCTCGATGAAGCCCCACACCGCACCACTCACATTGCCAAGGACCTAGGCGAAGCCCCGCACTACTTTATCACCAGAGGAGGCGCCTCCCACACCGCCCAAAAACCATAGGGTATCATCACGAGAAGGAACATGAGGCCCGCTACCACCTTCCGCGGTGTGGGTTTAGCCTGGCGACGTCATCCGACGCCAAATAGGGACCAAAAGTGGTGGTGGCGCGGGATATCTAGTGTTCCGCCAAAAAGGGGCCCTTTCCCCGAATTGGACTAGAAAGTCTTTTAAAGGTTTTCAAGTCCAATTTATAACTCTTGCTGCCTGTAAAACATCAGCTGCTATTGGCACTAAACGTGGTTTGATGAGGCCATGAGGGTCAACCCGATAATAAGAACAGAACGATGCTTCAGAATTCTGTAGCCAATGACTTCGAGTGAGACCCGAGAGGCGAGAGCAGATCTCTTTTTTTTTCTTTTTTTTTTTTGAAACGAGAGAGAGCAGATCTCTTGTACCATAGAGAACTCGCTGTTTCATGACATTTTAAACCATCTCCAACTACGTAAGAACCTGTTATAATTCAGATACATATCCTACAATTTTTTTCTTTGTCAAATTGCCTGAAGCAGTGAAACATTAGTTTTCACGCTAATCATGTGAACGACTGGGAGAGAATCGACTAAGAGAACAATCACAGCACAACAATGCATGACAAGGTGTTACGCTCTGAGCAAATGTAACAACTGAACCACCAAACAAGAAAATGATTCTCTCAAATCTTCTCATAGTATTTGACAGTCACCTCAATAGATATAGGAAGTTAACTAAGAGGGTACAAAGTTCAGAAACAAGCTAGGCAAAATACTTGCACAAACTCAGAAACTTGCAGCTTAGAAGGTCATCTCATGGGGCTTGTCACCGTCCCTGAGAGAGAACCGAGCACTAAGGTAGGTTTTGAGGTCTGGGACAGCCTCGATAGCCTTGATCAACTCAGCATCGATGGCCTTCTGGTCATCCTTCTTGAAGTCAGGCAGATTCTTAGTAGCCTGCAAGTTTGACATAGAAAGACCAGTATTAGAGAAAAGTCTGATAACATAAGCAAAAGTACTGGATCAGACATTGACAACAGAAGCAAATTGTAATTGTCCGTGGACCTACTTCCTTCTCCGTCTCAAAGAGTTCACCCTCGGTCTTCTTAGACTTAGATTTCTTCTCCCTCGCAAAGTACTTGTCATCAAACTTCTCAACCTTAACACCAGAGATGTCAACCTTTGTGGATGTCGCAATGACATACGTCTGGTTGACGCGGCGGACTGGGACTCCATTTATCTTAAAAGGCCCTGAAGAGATCAGCAGCGTTAATAATTATACACGCTAATCTGTAAGCTATACAAAAGGCAAACAACTCAAGGGCATAACTGGTTGGAATCTGATTTGATCATGTAAAATCACATATTCCAAGATCAATGGCTAAGAGACAAACATGCAAGTAGTCCACACTACCAATTCCAAATTCAGTTCAGAACCTGACAACAAAAGAAGAGGACCCTCGGACATAATAATTTGCTACCCTGATTTTAATTTCGAACTTCACAGTAGAAAAAGGCAATGGCAGACTATTTAAATGACAATACATAAGGTTATTTGATGCCCACTAGTAACATTGGTACCAACAGATGCCCCTACAAGCCATATAATCCCCGGAGAAGTAATGTAACTCTACATCAAGCCATGGTTTTTGAGTTGAGCGACTAGTCGCGACTAGTCGACGACTAGTCGATGAGTCGCAATATGAAGTCCGACTCGGCATCTCGACTCGACTAATTGGTTGAGTCGAGCGACTCAATCGACTAATCTCGACTAGTCCAGGTTTTTCAGTCAAAGAACGACTTAAAGTTGCCCAGCCCGTCATATTTTTTCCAATATTGCTTGCCAAGCTCACCCCGTGAAACCTAGATCGCCCCAATTTTTTCCCCGAGACAAAACTGCTTGGACATTGTATGGAGATGCCCAGGTTTGTATTATAGACTATTAATAAGTATATAGTTATATACAATTATACATAAAATATGGTAATTCTATAGTACCTATTGCTAAACTACTCATGTCGACTAGTCGACCATGAGTCTTGACTAGTCAAGACTAGTCAAGAGTCACTACCCCTGAACGACTCGTCGACTCGCCGACTCGAAAACCTTGCATCAAGCTTTTCATGTGCATTCCAGTTGCAGTTCACCTTTCTAAGCACACTCACCAACACAGTCAATACAACGAAGTATTGCACGAAGAAAAAGTAAACAGCCAAAAACTAAACAGTAATATAGTCGATCTGATTTACCCAACAAACAAGCTATAAGTAGATAACAAAACAAGCGAGATCTTAACCACGCAGATAGTTACTTCGAGTAGCTAACCTAGTAGTTGGTTCATCAATAACGCAGACAACTACGCTGCTGGGCTAGAATAAGGCACCAATGAAAACAATAGTAGTGCAGGAGGCAAAAGGGGGTTTACCAGTGATGAGGAGCAGGCCGGACTTCAGCTGCTTGAGGAACACCACGCGCTTCCCCATGTACCTCCCGGCGAGCAGGATCAGCACCGTACCCGGCGTGATGGTGGACCTGCGAGCAACAACCAAATCGATCTCAGACTAAAACTCCGCACGGGCTCGAGAGAGGCAGGGCGCGAGCTACGACGCACCTGAGCTTGGTGGGCTTCGGCTTACGGGTGCTGACGGTGCGTGGCTTGACGTCGTCGGCGGGGTAGAACTTGGGCTCGGCGACGGCGGCGGGCTTCTCGGCCTTGGGGAAGGCTCCGCCGTTCTTGGCCTTGATGGCCCACAGACCGCGGCGGTGGTAGGAGTGCGACCGCGACGCGCGCTTGATGCCCAGCGCCATCTTCGACGTCGGAGCCATTGGGGATCCCTGGGGTCGAGGCGGGTGGGCGCTTCGGCTCGATGAGGGAGGAGGCGGCGCTGGGGAAGAATGGGCGTGCGAGTTTGGTCGCAAGCTTATATGTGTGCAGCAGCGTGGAGCTGGAAACCCTAGATTTCTGGGCTGTGTAGATGGGCTTATTGCCCAGGCCCATACAGCCCGTCTGTGTCAATAGTGACTTGCATAGTCTATGGCCCATTGTAAGAGAAAGATAGCTTTAGTGCAGTCCGATTGGTCGTCAAATGCCCTCTAGAAACAGATTAAAGTTCGATTGTTTTTGTGCTTGTTTACGCAAAATCATCAGTTCATCTTCGATTATTATTCTCAAAATTAAACAAGTTCATCTTCGATCAATCAAATACCTGGCAATAGCTAACGTTTTGCCTTTCATATTGGCCAACATTGTTTGTCTATTATAAACACACCTCGATTCATAAAGATCTGAGCAGAAAGAGGGAATACGATAGTGATTGGTTTATACCTAAGCTTTGCTCATTTGCTTGCAATCATGTTATCAGACACAGAAAAAGGGGCAAATGAATAGACACGATGAAACAAACAGCCAGTAGCAAGGCAGTATCGATGCAACACACTTCGAACACAAGGCGATATGGATACGAGTAACACCAAGATCCAGTTTATGTAAATAATAGCAAGCATGCATACAAGAACTATCACATAATAGTACGCAAAATCCACTGCCTGATGATAGCCAACGCTAGT
The DNA here is from genome assembly GCA_947311845.1 of Poa pratensis. Classification (NCBI taxonomy): domain Eukaryota; kingdom Viridiplantae; phylum Streptophyta; class Magnoliopsida; order Poales; family Poaceae; genus Poa; species Poa pratensis. Next base: position 57,231,957 of record CAMZMU010000034.1, on the reverse strand, counting down.
ACAATTCTTTGCTTGACCAGTTCATCGGAACAATCGCACTAGTCTTCCCCTTTCCAAATATCAGCAAATTCATCGGGCTCCAGGTGGTGCGCCTGCTCATGCTGCTTCCTCCTCACCTTGGCCTTCACCTTCTGGACGTACTTCCCTGCCTTCTTTCGCTTCTCTAGTGCCCGGATCTGGTGGGAAATAAACACAAAACGTCATTAAAATACAACCCATGAAGGTACTATGGGAAAACATACATGAACATGCCAGGAACAGCCTTGTGCCAACTGAATCAAATACAGAATAGCATCAGAATCCTGCTGAACAAAAAATTATTTGCCTGGAACCACAACAAGATACCACACTACGTACAACATTAAACTGAACCTTTTTTTTTGCTGGGAGACACTAAACTGTATTGTAAGCATGGAGATCAAAAATTATGAGTTAGGGCCAACCCAAGGAGAACAGAACAGCGGAGTCATGTACAAGGAGTGTATCTGAAAGAGAGAGAATTGTCGGCATGCATTGTCCTTCTAGAACACTTTATTAAACTCGTCTACGTGATAACGGTTCCACCTCAGCGGAGTTTACACCAAAAGTAGCATGGCATTACAGCATTTCAATGTTCAGTCAACTTTCTAAGAGTTAACTGTTTTTAATCACACGAAATTCATAGTATTAACCATTGCTTGATAATGGAAGAGCTAAACCCAGATTATCTTTACAAAGATGTTTACATAAACTGGTGAAAGCATACCTGATTGGGAGACACGTAGAATGGGTTCTCGTACAATGTGGGGCCACCAAAACTACCGCCAAATATTTTGATGGGATTCAAACAGAACCTGGGGCCAACCTACACACAGCAATTCAATTAAAATAATGCTTAGCAACCACGAATTATGTAGCTCACTGTACTTTACCTCAACAAGTGTCATTTTGTCCAGGCCTCCTTTATCAACTTTGTCAATCTCATTGTGGGGTACAGAAATCTGCAGGTATATATCATTTGCTATAATTCAGATGGTGCTAATAACTTGTATGGTTTCGAGAAGCAAAAGCTCATCAAAAACAAAATCCAAACAGAGCAATACATCACCTGGTAATTTCTGAACCAAATGTGGTCATCCACAATGGAGAAGACAAACACATGATCATGAAAAGGTTTTGCCTTTCGATGATCTTTTGGAGTAGCAAAAATCTGCAAATACAGCAATAGGCAATGAATTAGCTCTGAAGTTCTTTGAATAAAAGAAAAGCATGTCTCAATATAATTAATCTGACCCTACAGAACTAATTCCAAACACAATATTGTCACATCACTGATACTGACCTGACAACATCATAAACAACTCTACCTCTGAGTCCACAGAGAGTAATGGAAATACAATATACTTTTTTATCGTACTTGGTTTGTCCATAACTTGGATTTCTAATAACAGAACTAGAGCTTTAAAAGGTGAATCCTTCCTTCAAAGGTTCATATTATACACAATAAAGACCAGTGGTGGATGCAAATATACACATCATAGCAAATGCGCGTATGCTAATAGTAGCACACTGTGCATATAAATGACTTTACGGTGGAACCAAGTTTAATCTCTTGTTCAAAACGCTGATAACATATCCAAAGCAAAATGTAACATGCCAAATCATCCACGTACTTGAGTTATCATTTCCTTCAAGAGCTTCCAATGAGGCTGCTGGTCAAAATTTGATGAAAATGTAAGCAGAGGGCGTGACCCTTTCAGATGGTTACCAGTGAGCTTCAGTTCTTCCATAGTGTGAACTGCACGTTAATGTTACAGGATGGTTGAGCATTAGTGGATGAAGCACCATGTAAAGCAACTGGATAACTAGTATTGGTGTGAGAGTATACCAGCATTGACTAGAAATTTCACTGATGGCCCTGCAGGAGACTTGACCATCCACAGGTAAAGATCTTTCTGTTTTCTGCACTGCAATACACATGAGGTAGATGCTTCAATATAGGAATTTGCAACTCTGGTGCATATTCAAATTGCCTAATTCTGGAATGGCGTCACGGTATGGCAACACATTTTTAAATAGCAAAACAGACAGTGTGGTTTAAAAAGCTCAGTAAACCTGATCAAAGCTAGCGCTTAAAGTTGATTTAGCACCAGACTGGACTAACTTAATCCATGTTAAACGCGGTATGATTTAGCAATGTTTAATGTTCCAATTATGTAGTTCTCCTATCAACGTAAGCAACCTTTAGTGTAAACCATTTCCATCAAGCAAGCAAGCAAGCAGCGAATTTATGTACATGTGTAGTACCTCGAAGAAGAGGCAGCTGGAGCAGCTCCTGAGCTCGACCAGCTCGTTGAGCTGGCCGCCCTTGCTCTGCTTGGACTCCACCTTGCTGTCCTTCTTGGCGTGCGGCAGCAGCGACACCACGTTCTGCATCAGATGCCGGTACCTACATACACACGCCAATCCAATCCCCAGAACGCTTTACACCCTATACAAGCATCCCCAGAGAAGACGGAGCAGAGATGGCGGCAGCGCGCTCACCTGTAGATGATACGGCGGGAGCACGTGATGAGCACCTTCTCCTTGTTCCGGAACGGGGCAGCGCCGTCCTTGGAAGCGGGCTCGGCGTCGGTGTCCGGCTTGTCCTTGAACCCGAAGAGGGTGCGCTCCGGCCGCTCCGGCGCGGAGTCGTCCGGTTTCACTACCGCGGCAGCGGCGGGAGCATCGCGCTTCCGCTTCTTCGCCATGGGGTGGGACGCCGGGGCTTGAGCCGGGAGGCGGTGAGGCGGCGGCGGCGCGGGGGCGGGTGGAAGCTTTGAGAGGGTTTAACAGTTTAGGGTCTTGTCTGCCCAGTCCAGTGCTTATTAGGGCTCGTGTTTTCACGTCTAACGTGGGCCGATCTACAGGCCCAATAGTCCTGATGGGCTTAAACAAAATGGGAGAAGTGCGCCTCTGGGCCCTCTGACGGCAACGGTGGTGCGGTCCGGCGGTCCGGCCGCGGCGGCGCCGGGTCAGGCACTCGATACCCGGCCGCTGGCTGCACGCTCGCGCCGACCAAGCGCCTTTGCCACACTCCTTCCCGCCGCTCCGGTCGCAGATGGATGGAGGCGGAGAGCGCGCTGGAGCCAGAAGTAGGAGGCGGCACTTCGAGGAGGAGGGGTCTGGGCATCGGTGAGTTGCAATCGTACCAGGAGTAGTATTCTGCGATGATTTTTGTACATTGCATTTTGGATGAATTTTGGCGATGATTCCTGGTAGGAGTCCTCAGAAGCCAATTGCCCAGAGACTACAAATTGCACATCATGGAGACCCTGTAGGCCTGTAGTATGAGAGTTGATAATTACTGTATCTATGGTACAGGATTACAACTCTGCATCGAGATCCTAAATGGTTGATAATCTGATTGACTAACATAGTGACTTGAGCATAGCCTGGCTAAAAGTGAGCCTCTGTGACATGGGATTTTGGTACTCCTTCTCAAATAAGTCGACATATCTAGCTTTTCAATCGTATAAACGCGTCAGAACAAAATCTTACCTGCTGGTTCCTAATCCTCCCCCAACACTACATTTCAGTGTTTCTTGCAGCTTCCAGTTTCATCCTTTAATGCTAGCTAGGCAATATACCAAAAATGCACACTGATTCACAAATCACAAAGTAATACATTCATGTCTTAACTCTGGTACTGGACCTAAAAAAGATAATACATGAAGATTGCAGAAAATGTAGCATTATTTGTTTAACTTAGTAACATAGACATACACATTGCTATCATATAGTACTACTTCTTTTTACCTACATTTGAAGGAATCATCACTGATATTTATTATTTGCTGTAGTAACATATATCCTATTCTCAAAAAAAAAAAACATATATCCATTATACTCTTTCTTCACACTGCAACTTACATTTAAAAGCATACTCTTCTATTGGAGTGAACTGATGAAGGAAGATGGGTCAGGAGGTGTGGGTATTGTGACGGATCCATCAAGCATCTGTGTCACTTTCAGCATGGTAGGCCGCATTGCCGGCTCCTCCTGGAGACACCACAATGCCACAGCCACGAAGCGTTCCACCTTCTTTATATTGAAGATTGCGTCGTCATCACCTGTGACTAGCAAGTCAAGCCTCCCACTTCTATAGCAGTCATTTGCCCAGTATGTGAGTATTGCTTGCTCCTCATCTGCTATCTCTAGCTCCACATTTCGCCTGCAACACACAATCTCTAGCAAGATCACCCCAAAACTGTAAATGTCCACCTTGGATGTGATCCCTATGTTTTTGAACCACTCGGGTGCGACGTACCCTCGAGTTCCCCGGATGCCTGTGTTCGTCTGTGTCTGATTTTTCCTGAGCAACTTTGCTAGGCCAAAGTCTGAGATCTTTGCCACGAGATTCTCATCAAGAAGGATGTTTTGGGGCTTTATGTCACAATGGATTATTTGACTGTTGCATTCCTCATGTAAGTACAGCAGGCCTCTTGCCACCCCAAGTGCAACTTGAACGCGGAGATTCCAGGCTGGCCTTGTACCACAAAAAAGGAATCCATTTAGTGAGCCATTGGTCATCAACTCGTAAACCAGAAGCCTCTCTCTTCCTTCACCGCAGAAACCAAGCAACCGCACCAAGTTTCTGTGGAAGGTCCTTCCGATGGTTTGAACCTCAATGGCAAACTCCTTCTCAGTCTCTGGGAGCATCTTGTCAATCCTCTTGACTGCAATACCAGTCCCAAACTCATCCTGCAATTGGCCCTTGTATACGATGCCAGATGCACCACTGCCCAGCTCTTCACGAAATCCATCTGTCGCCTTCTCAATCTCCTTGTATGTGAATGCTCTAAGAGGCAATGCCTCATGATTCATTGATTGTACCTGGTCTGACTTCTTTCGGCTAATAACACAGTAAGATCCAAAGCACAGAATGGAGACGAGGAAAACAATAACAAGGACGGATCCTCCAAGAAGTAGTGAACTTCCTAGTATCCAATACTTCTTTTCTTTCTTCCATGTATTGGAGTTATTGCTCAACTGGGACCCAGGAGTACTAGTCCTGGGAACTTTGAGAAAAACTTTTCCCACTATGTTACCGAACATTCCATTGGACAAGGGGCTCCTCTTTTTCCAACAAGTACTGTTATAGTGCACCGCAGCGACACAAAAGCAATCAGTTAAGCAAAGTTCTTGGCAATAGTCCTCACCCACGGGGTTGTACTTCTCATAGTCGCCAAAAGGCCAATTGACATTGATCATTGGAAGTAGGCTGAATTGTTGCATAGATTCAGTATCATCCAAGTCACAGCTATGTGGAGCAAATTCTGGCTTGCAACCTTTGTACTTCCTCTCATTATCGATGGGTGAGTAGTTCTGTGGGCACTGACAATCCACACTCTTGTTTGGGTTGAAGCTGCAGTAGCTGTTGAAACCACAGACACCACTTCCGATCTCTGCTGGGACAAACTTACAGAAATCTTGTGGGTGATAGTCCATAACTCTCCACTCCGTGTTCAGTCCACTGATCTGTGCTGCCTTCCTGGGGTACACATATTGCCGGAACACGCCATCTGCGTCAAGTGTGGCACGTTTGTAGTAGTCTGCTGGCGAGTCCAGACTTTCTGACGTAATATTGAATGGTTCACCAGAATTTATAGTGTAGTAGATGCGACCAGTGGTGTTGAACACGAGGCTTGAACCATTTCCACCTGTCTTAGAATCCCAGTATGGAGGATCATGGGGGAACCGGACGGAACAGCCACGGTGTAATACCTTAGGTTGCCATCAATCTCTACGCTAAGGACAAACCTTCCATCTGAGTAGTCGTTGTCCATCAGCCGACTGCGTAGGACGGCCCCTTTAAGCAGCACCTGGGAGGGGAGGATGGTGTCAGTTGGGGATGCAAAGCTTTGCCATTTGATGGAGCCATCTTTGCCATACATCACGAAATTGCCAGTGTCGGCCATGCTGGCATGGTCGACGTTGATCACCCCGGGATTCCATATCAATTCACCGGCAGGGTCCTGGAGCGAAAGCCCGCCACCAGGTGTGAGCTGCAGCTGGGAGCCTGCTGGCACTGTCGTGTTTGTGTGCTCATACCAAACAACAGTTTTGGTGGTGATCTTGTTAAACCAGATGGCGAGGAGGTAGACAGAGGTGTCGGTGTCGAGGGAGCGGAAGCCAAACGCGAAATCACCGGAAGGTGAAATCCATGAGGTGTTTGGGCCTTGAGCAATCAAAGTGGACCCTAATGTGATGTTTTCGGATGCTTGAGCATAGAAGGGAGCCTGGAGCAAGAAGAAGAGGAGTAAGAGCGCCATTGTGTTCACTACTAAGTTCTTGCTTCTGCTGATGGTTTTATGTACTTACATCGTTGACAAGTATAGCATGCATACATTTGGCGGGGCCTTAGAAGTCTCTTTGGGGTGATGACTCATGAAAAATTAAACCTGGTGTTGAACAATTCAGGCTGGCAGTTTTATATTAAACTTTGCTTGCACATGACATCAAGGAATTGATCAGGAAGTTTCTGCTTGAGCCCGCTAACGTAAGGAGGGCTGCCGTGTCAGGTTTCGATTTGTTACTGTGGCACGACGTGGGGGTCCTGTGAAGACGAAGGTCATTTTCTTGTGTGACCAGCATGGAAGACCTTGACCAGCATGATGGACAAGTTCTCTTTCTTAACAATGACGCTTGCCTGGAAGTAAGACTCGGTCATACTAGTTAATTAATGCTGTGCTTGGTCTTTTCTGCACCTTGCTGGTGTTTTCAGTAGTTCAGTCTACCTGCTCGTGTGGACTTGTTGTTTCTTCGTACATGTTGTTTATATCCATTTCATTCAATGAAAGTAAAGTAGTAGCACTGTGTTTCTTCAGTATCGTTGAACTTTGATTCGGTCAATTATTAACGAGGAAATTTGTGCTCAAGGACGATCACATTTTTCATTTCTTTCTTGTTTGTGTATGCAGTTTCTCGGAATCTTGGTGGAGCATCTCCCTCCGTGTCAGGTTGTGCTTCTTTCTTGTGGCGGGATATGTGGTTTCCTGTTACTCGGTTCCTTCAGGACCAACAGGCCAAGTCAAGACGTTAATCTTTTGATCTGAAAAATGACGGTTGTTTAATACGAGAACGTGAGCAAAAATACTGATGCTCATTTTTTAACTATCGACTCGAAAATAAATGAGATGTGTATGACTTTCTTAAATAGCTTGACCCGAAAACGCGTTTTTAGCCTGGCAACTCAAAATGATTTAATTATGTTATATTGAAAGGAAATGGATATTTTGTTATCCTATATGTTGTGGATGCTTTTTTCCCTTCCTTCTATATTCAAGCAAATTCAATAGGTTGAATAAACACATAAAAGTACTAAGCTCCCTAAAAATAGAGCTCCCTTGTTGCTCCACGTGTCAACTTTCTATTGGTTTAGACCAAGGTAAAAATAATATGTCCATTTAGGTTAATTGAAAACTTATTTTTCTATCTACTACATACAAAGCTACGGTGTTGCCCTTTTTAGAGCATCTTCAATAGCTGCCCTATTTTAGGGTATAACTCTTTTTAGGTTATTTGAGGCCAAAATCTTACTCCAACAGCTGCCCTTGATGTAAATTTTATCATTTTTTATCAAACTAAAAAAAACACCAAGTGCTGCAAATATAAAATAATTGGGTTGTGCTATATAATAGAAAGGCCAGCAGGCGCACGCTAACTTCCAATTGAAGTTTCATGTCGCCCTCAAGCCACTCCTACGGTGACCACCGCCGTCTCTTCTCACATCAATTTGGCCTCGAATCCGACAGTTTCGCCACAACTCTGACCGATTTGGATGCGAATCCACACCACTATATAGGGGCACCGCAGATCGGGAGGGATTCGGCCTCGAGGGATGCTGGCAGTCGCGCTCCTCCCACACGCAGCCACCATTCCGTATTAGGTCATTTGGGACAAAAAATCTTGCTCCAACAGCTTGATGTAAATTTTCCTATTTTTGTCAAACAAAAAAAAAACAGGTGTTGTAAAATTAAACACTTGTGTTGCTGCTATAAAACAGAAAGGCCAACGCGCGCACGACAACTGGCAGTCGTGATTTTCATGTTGCCCTCACGCCTCTCCTCCGGTGTCCACCGCCGGCTCTTTCCCATCGATTCGGCCTCGAATCTGGCAGCTACGCCACAATTCTGCCGATTGGACCGCGAATTAACCACCACTACTTAAGGGAACCATGGATCGGGAGGGAATCGGCCTCAAGTGTTGTCCTCGCTCTCCTCCCATGCGCGGCCACCAATGACTCCCTTTTGTAGATCTGGCTAATGAGCCACCCGATCTGCCCTCCTCCCATCCCCTTTCTTACTCCGCCTCCTCCTTCCCTGCAAGCACGAGCACGAGTGACACACAACAGCTCTGCCTCCGGTTGCACCTCAACTAGCCCCGACTTGCACGGATCATCACCAGTTGTGGGGCTCGCCTCGTTAAGAGACTAACAAATCTAAAGTTGTTACGTTTCTCTTATACGGTTTATATTGCAGGTGTTAGACTAATACGTACAGTATATTTCTGAAAACGGTATGAATTTTTGTCTGGTCATGTATGAGACACTAACCTTTACTCAGAAAGAATACCCTCCGGCGCAGCAAATCGCGCCAACCCCTTCTAGTACGAGTCTAATTAGGATCGAGTCTTGTTAGTGTTTTTGTTTTGGGCCTAGCCCAGGTTCTGTCGTCAGCTACTTACTCGGTGTGCCATGTAAACCCTAGACAAGTTTTTCGTGAGTAAAAGTACCAAAAAATCGCCATGGTTTGGCGGCCAACTTCTGTGCATGTTTGAGTTGAAGAACTGATCTGGTTTTTTGTTTTTGTGTCCCTGGCGAGAAGATTGGAGGCGAGTTCGACCTCTAGTTTGCTGCTGATTCCATCAAGGATCATCCAAGCGCTTCCTCTACTCAGAGGGTGTACGTGTAGTTCTGCTTGGTTTGCATCTACAGGTGATAACCCAGCTATTGTTTCTGTTCTACTCCCTCCGTTCCAAATTAATTGACCTCCATTTGTCCAGATACATCCATGTGTGGACAAATGGAAGTCAATTAATTTGGAACGGAGGGAGTACCTGATACTAGTTTATTCACACGCAAGTTGTTAACGAGCTAGTCCTGTCGTTTGTTAATTACTGCTGCTAATGATGTTGTTGGCTAGTTGAATTACTACTACTGGTTGAGCGTGAGAGAGACGAATTGGAGTATTTCTACAACTAATACTAGAATTGTACCGTGAAAGATCGACCGGACAAACTACGGCTAGCTACGCCGTATCGTCTTGTTATCAGAGCAATGGGGTACATGGGGCAGTCGCATAGGCCCCATGGGGCCCACTTCGGTGGCAGCTGGAGGGGTGTGCCAGGAGGCGGCGGCTAAGGGCCTTGCCCTAGGCCGGCCGACCACCTGGGACCACCAGCAAGGGGCGTGACGGGTAGGGCCCACCTAGGCCCACCCCAGGCGTGGCGCCCTGGGGGCGGTAGCGGCGGCTATGGTTAGGGTTTCCACCTGCCCTAGCTCGACCGGCCCACCCGGCCCACTTGGGGGCGGCGGCGTAAAGGAGGGAGGGGAGCAACCCCTCCTCCAAGTCTCCTCTCCCCTCCACCCTCCCCCATATAAGGAGAGGACCCCCTCCTTTTTTTCCTACACAATTTGTGAAGGGGGTTTGAGATGTCCTCTCCCTAGATCAATTCTCTCTCCCTCTCTCCCATGTATTGGGATTTTCTCCACCTCTTGTACGCCAGTAGTTCCTAGTTCTGGACAACGAAGCGCTGCTGGATTTTGACGGACGGACGTGTGTGAATTTTTTCTGGGTGTGATTAATTCTCCACCTCTTGTACACCCTAAAATAACTAGTTTATAAAATATAACTAAATTAGAAGGCACGAGCAATAACGTGGTCGGAATATGGAATACGTTGAGTAGGGTACGGTTTATTTTTCTGGGCCAGCAAAATAACTGAGTCAAGTTACTTTTGGGAGTATAGACCTGCTTTGATCGGAAGCATCCACGTATTCTGGATATCAAATTTCTTTTCTGCCTAGGCCTGTGTGTAGGGCCCGTTTGACATCAAAATATTTTCTAGGCATTCGACCAACACCATAGTTTATAAAAATGATCCAGTATTAAATATTTTGACGTGTTTGGATGCAGTGATTATTGTGGTTTCAAAAACCGAAATATTGTCCAAACTGCATTTTTTGTTGTATTATCCAAAATTAAGTATCCCCTAGCATGGCGATTAAATACTTCAGATTTCCAGTACTCTAGTTTTAGAAAATCTGGGTTGCCAAACTAGGCCGTAGTCATCGAGTGGAGATTTTTGGCTCTCGGGCTCTCTCCAATATAAAAAATTCGAAAATCATATTTATGTGTTTCAAAAAATTATGAATTTTTTCGAGAGTAGCCAATAGTATATCTCATAAACGTGCATAAAGTATTTAAATATGCATACTTTTGAATCTCAAGTTTTTGTGTAGCCCATACTATAAAGTATTTAAAATTGAAAATTTGCATGTGTCCTACATCAGGATTTTTTTTCATAATTGTTTGAAACTCGTAAATATGATTTTTGATTTTTTTTTAAACGGAGGGAGCAGTGGAGCTAGGGAGCAAAACCAATTTCCGGAAGTCTTCAAACTGGTTCGTGACACGGCTTCGAATCCGAGCAGGAGGGGCAACCCTTCGTGGTGCAACAATAGTCGTTCGGAAGAAGCAGGCGTCTCCAATGTTCGACGTGATTCAGTTGCAGGCGCGGTCCAACATCCGAAAAATCTCGCACCGTGCGGGATCGAAGCAAAATCAGCAGAGCTGCTCGGCCCAGCAGCAAATCAGCGACCGCATGGATCGTGGCCCATACACCAGCACTTGAAAAAAGCAAGAAGCAGAACGAAACACACTCACCCGGGTCGGGAATAATCCCACCTCGCGGAGCGCAGGAGGATGGCGCAGCGCTGGGCTCTACATATACGAGTGGTGGTGGTAGCGGAGAAGGTTGCCTTAAACTAATGAGTAAGGAAAACAAAGCGGTGCGGTGAGAGCCGCTCGCGGTGCGGGGGCAAAACCCGCACGGCTATTTTTGTAGGGGGAAGAGGCTGGCGCGGGTACGGACACTGCTTACTTTGCAGGACTTGCCTGTGCGGGTCTCCCTACCCACCAAACCTGAAACTTAAAATTTACGATGTTCAAATTAAACACGTTTTGGCTCCGTCCCCGTAATTTTTTTTTATGCTCTTCGTCTTTCGAAGTATGACTAAATTTTCCGTTCTTCGTCTTTTGAAGCATCTCTAATGTTGCCATTTTTTACCCATTTCGGATCAATTTTCAAGTTCTCTCTCCAATCAACTACTCACTCTCCGTTTTTTAATATGATGTTTTAGCATTTGTCCACATTCACATATATGTAGATGTATGTAGACATATTTTAGTGTGTATGTGCACTCTATTAGTATGTATGTAGATAACATGTTGGATAGCTAAAACGTCTTATATTTATGCACGGAGTGAGCACTCAACAAGATAATCGGACAAATAAAAAACCTAACCAGATTACCGATTTACCACTTACCAATAATCAGTTGCCAATAGTCAAGGAGGGTGGACCGATGGAGGGGATAAACGCCACGAGGCCCCTAACTGGCGACTCAACGTCACAGTTGTGTGGTATGCTCTTTGTTGGTCGCCGCTCGCCGTGGGGTCGCCGCTGCTGCTGCCTGTTGGTCCTCGGCAACCGGGTCTGGGGAGATGGAGAAACATTGGGGTTGGGTCGTCGCTCGCCGTCGGGTCCCTGCTGCTGGTCGCCGACAGCCAGGGTTGGGTCGAAGCGTCGGAGGCCGAGGGCGACGGGGATTCAGGTTGCAGGTTTGGTCGCCGCTCGCTATATGCGCTTGTGCGGGACATCGCTCTCTTTTTGTCACGATGGTATTTGCCTGGTGCGTGGTTATCTAAAAGGCGTAATAGTAAGCTGCAACTGGAGGTGGTGGTGGGTGGGGGTATGCTTTCATTCTTTCCAATTTTGACCTAATACTAGCAAACTACTATCTAGTATTGATACAAAAATTTGGTCACAACTCTCCTCTGAATCGGACATAACCCAGCTCAGGGTTTTGCATTACGATATGCGAGGCAACACTGCACCTTTCGCGGTGGGATTTTACAGGCCCAATTTTGAGTATGTGGAGCGTGATTTGGCTCTGATACCAAATTGTGACGATCCTTGGCTAGCAAGAATAGTCACGGTCAGCGATAAGATTTGGGTAGGTGGAGTACAGTGGTGATGAAGAAGACACAGGTGGGTGAGACACAGACGCAAGAGGTGAGGTTCATAATTTTGATTTCATTCAGCATGACACACCCAGGTATAAGAGTTTCCCTTTTTATTGTATCCCTTTAGCACTTACAAGTGAGGCACGCCAGTCCTCCACCGAACAACTTAGAGCAATACGTGACTCGCACAATACTCTCTCTAGCCACTACTAGCTAGTATTGAAAAAATAATGTGGACTGGGGGCCGCGCCCCCTCCCCCAACCTCAACATAGCTCCGTGCGTTGACCTTTTATTCTGACACCGAGATGTCACAACCTCCTTACCACCCGACGAAGACACAAAAACTACCTACAACAGGAAATGGGAACCCTCCCATCGGCGAGAGGTCGGAGTCCGACGCTCCTCCAAGGTCTAAAAGGCCATCAGAGGTGGAGTTGTTCGGCGACGTCATCGACGGAGGGGACAAAATCCAGTACGATTTTCACGCCATCAGCCACAACCCATCACTTATTCAACGATTCAAATCATCATCACACCATCGTCGGATTTAGAAGAATTGGAGTCGCGAAAGGAAAGATGTATAGCCAGCTTAAGGTTCAACGACAGTCCCTTTGGATGTCAGTAGAGATGATATCATGCTAGACCCGTAAAAAGTAGCAGCCAATTATGCGGTGCGATTGCCCTTTCTTTTCCTTTAACTCAGTAACTGTAAGTCGATACAAGATCGATCAATTTATCAACCAATTGTTTATGTAAATTGCCACTGTAGCTTTGTCTAGGTTATGTTAACATTGTGCAGCTAAAGTAGGACTCTTCGATGCACTCACTGACCCTCGCACCCAATCGGGCATCATCCTCACCCCCGCACACGACAAGTAGACCAACAAGGTTCTACAACGCCATAGGGACACCGCCCGATGCTCCGTTCGATCCTGACCCCTTGTCCTCGCCTACCGCCTCTACGTCTTGCCTCAGATGTCAAGCAAGTCTTTGTAGTAGAGGGTCGCCTATCGTCACTTCGCTCGTGGGCGTGTACGTCATGAGGAAACCAAATAGGTAGGATGGTATTTGACGACGGAGATGGTGGTGCTGAACGAACTAACTCTGTTTTCTCTGTTCAGTTGCATTTGTCTAACTTATTTTGTGTTTCCAACAAATAGTTCAGCTGCAAGCAGTTCAACACAAATCGACAATAGTATTCTAAATACGCGCAACCTATGCGGTTTAACGTTTTTTTCTTGGATCCGAAGGTCTAGTTAGTCAAAACAACATGGATACAACACTATTATCGGGATTTTGCTGTTGTTGCACTTTTGGTGTTCGGAAAGTAAGTGGTGTGTTTTTCTTTTAACTTTTGTAGTGAAACATGTATAAGAATTAGAATTTAGGTGAAACCAAACACATTTCTAATCTTTGGTGCATCATTATAAACATTTATTGGAAAACCTAAAATGTTCGGTACATTTTACATCCATTGCAACGCACAAATATGTTTGCTAGTATTTGATATATTTCTAAATATTGCACAAATTAATATCCATTGAAGTTATGTAATTAAGGAAAAGTATTATTAGTAGTATGATTTTTAGGGACCCAATTCTGGTCCCGAATTTCTTAAGTCCAGGTTTACACCCCTTTTCTAAAAAAAAAACCAATAATGAGCACAGGAAAAAACAAAATGAGAATAGAGATTTCCAAGATAAAAATCCAAAACCTGTTTTGTTCGCACGCTCGCACAGGCGGACAGCCCACCTCTCCCTCCTCCATCACCACCACAACACGTCGCGGCTTTCCTTCCTCCACCAGCCATCTGCCACAACAGAGATACCTTCCTTCCCAAAAGGTCGAGATCGTGCTCCGAGCCTGACGGCGACGGCGAACCTCACGGACGCCGCCTCCGATCTGAGAGGTGCGCCTCCTCCTCCTCCTCGTCGGAATCTGACCACTCCTCCTCTCCACCATCCCGCACCTTTCCTCGCCCATCCTTTACCCAAGCTCCGATCCGACCCAATGCGGCTATGAAATCGCCGCCGCAGTCTAGCCGCCGTGCCCTACCGCTGCCTCCGCGCCGTAGCTTAGCGTCACCGCCGACGCTTCGCACCCTTAACCCCTCCGCATCTCACGCGCGTCGCCGCCGCCATCGCCGCTCCCGTTCTACCTCGTCGCGATCTTGGACGTTGGTTTCTCAGGTATGAGCCTGTACAGGAATTATCCAGTGATCACTTTTTAAACCCAAACGAACCTCCACAATTTTGGGTGTGCCAGTGCGCACCTGACAAATCGTGTAGATCCGGCCTTGTTTGATGTCCTCGGTTCGTATTTAAGTTGGATCATGCCAAGACATTACGTTCTACGAATAGCTTCTAGTTCTAGGCATGCTGCAAGTGTTACCCTTAAGACTTATGCAATTAGGATGGAGTGCCAATGATTAGTCTTCTAACTGGAGCAGAACCTGAAATAGTCAGGGTCTGCTATGAACACATGATTATGAAACAGGCGGGATCACACACGTTGATTTCATATGCTTCTAATGGTTATGCTTGTGGTTGATCACTGCAGAAAAAGAAAATGCAGAACACCAGCTTATAAGTGATAGTTATAGGATATTCATCACTTAACGTAGCTTTCAGTACATATGAAATGCTAATTGCTGAAGATAGAATGGTGGGCATTCCACTTCTAGGCTGCTTAGACAATATTGTGTTCTGCTTTATGTTAATTGTGCTTGTGGGAACTTACATTTCCCCCTCTTTTGTTTTATTTATGCAGAAACATTAGAAGAAGCATTCAATCCTTAGTTTTCATTTATCCTCCCCCTCCTGACGGATATTTCGAGAATGCGGAGGTTCAATCCCTTTGGGGGGAAAGTGCAGGCTGGATTGGAAGGCCGCACCATTGATAAAAAAATGTGAAAATCACAGTGCGCAATGCCATTGCACAAGGTGGTTTCTCCTGTGTGTATCTTGCATGTGACGCGGTGCACTCGTCAAAGCAGTATGCGTTGAAGCACATTATTTGCAATGACTCGGAATCGCTTGATCTTGTCATGAAGGAGATCCAGGTGATGAACCTCCTCAAAGGGCATGCCAATGTTGTCACGCTGGTTGCCCATGATGTTTTTGACATGGGCCGCACAAAGGAGGCGTTGCTTGTCATGGAGTTCTGCGAGAAGTCCTTGGTTAGTGCAATGGAGAGCAGAGGTACCGGTTACTATGAGGAGAAGAAGGCACTTTTGATATTCAGAGATGTTTGCAATGCGGTTTTCGCTATGCATGGGCAGTCGCCGCCAATTGCACATAGGTACATGGAATGAGTCATTTATATCAAAAATCCATTTTTATGCCCATTCTATAAGAATGCCTTGTGATAGGCATGTTTATCATGTATCAGTAGTTATTTTTTGCACAGTTATGCTGTTCTGTTTCACTATTTAATTGGTTGATTCAAGTTCAGTTAGTAACTACTGAAGTACTGGTACATTAGTAAACTGACTATCGCTACTTGTTTTCCTGTATTACATCTATATTCTGCCTATAGTACGGAATGCCTATACCTTTTACCTTGGCTATGTGTGTGAAAAAACATCATAGACAAGCAGATCTTACCTGCATATGCATGAATGTGGTGTGAGCGAGGGACTTGCTTTGAAGTGTTGCAAGCCATTTTTTACATTTTGTCTTGTATTCACCAAGATCTTAATTCTGCCTCCTTTCTTTAGGGATCTGAAAGCTGAAAATGTTCTTCTTGGATTAGATGGTGCATGGAAACTATGTGATTTTGGAAGCACATCAACAAATCACAAATGCTTTGACAAGCAGAAGATAGGGGGATTGAAGAAGATATCATAAGGAAACATACAACCCCAGCATATAGAGCCCCTGAGGTTACTAAAAAGTTGTCTGCATGATCGTAAACTTTTGTACGGCTCCAGTGATCTTATCTGTGTGTTCATGTTTTTTCAGATGTGGGATCTCTACAGAAGAGAAGTCATTAGTGAGAAAGTTGATATTTGGGTAAGCCTATAATATATGAGCATATGCAGTCTTCATGGTTCATATACCTGAATAATAAGCAAATTAATGTCATAGCATGTGCTATATTTTCAGATTTAAGTATCATACTAGGTCTATCTACAAAGTTATAACAGAATGCTGAGGTGATTTATATCTGAATAGTAAGTAAACCAATGTCAGAACAAATGGTTAGGTTACCAGATCACAAGTATAGCCTCAGCTGCAAAGTACCTGGATCTTGCACCACATGTCCACATCCAAAGTACGGTGAACTGATTTATAACACTTTATTCCACAGGCCCTGGGATGCCTTCTCTATAGAATATGCTACTTCAAATCTGCGTTTGATGGAGAGTCGAAGTTGCAGGTCCTTAATGGCAATTATCGCATTCCAGAGCAACCTAAGTACAGCACCAGTGTCACAGGGCTGATCAAAGATATGCTGGAAGCCTCTCCAACAGCCAGACCAGATATCACGCAGGTGATTGGACATTCATCTCCATGGTACTAGGTTAGTCATAGACTGCTGCATGTAGTCTTAGGAGTCAAATAAGCATGGTTTTCATTGGCTAATGTTAAAATTTGTCCAATTGACAGGTCTGGTTTCGTGTTAATGAACTACTGCCTCTTGAGTTACAGAAAAGTTTACCTGATGGGGCCTCAGCAGCCATTTCTACGGGCTTGCAAGATGAAGGTGAGTTTTTTAAATGCTATTTGTAGTGAATACACTTTATGGATCATGTGGGGTTGCTCTTGATTCATAGTAATGGTTAGACTCTGTAAACTTAGACATGTTTGCTTCTGTTGGTAGAAAACTGTAGCGGCGCTTCACTTGCTTTCTGAGTATATTCAATATTTACATTAGTGGTAGTTTTCTAGAGAGTTTGGAGTTAGGAAAAAAATTAGAGTATATGATATAATTTCCGTTTGTATATTTTGTAACTCTAATGATTGTATTTGAAGGAACATAGATAAAAGGACCTTGGAAAAAAATGCAGTGTTTGCATTACTCGCATTTGTTATATATTCTGTCATATCAGTACACATTTGTTTTGTAAGATAAAATCAGGAAGTGTCATTAAGAAATTTGCCCTCTAGGATATTTATTTTGGATGAGCTGAATTTTACATGTCTTCTAATGAAGTAAAAGTTCCCATCTACCATCCTCATAATTAAAGGAACTGCTATTCATAAGTCCGACATCACCTAACTCTAAAATTGTTTGATAAGCGTCCATATAGTTTTTACAGCTGTTGTAGAGAGTACCGTTTAATACGAGAGTTTACATCATTCCATTTAAGAGGGCATCAAGCCATCAATGGTAATGTTTGTATTGATTGTCTTATGAGCTCACTTTATTATTTGTGGCATCCTATTCCTACCGGGTCAATCACAACATTGCATGTTTTAGATAGTGCAACACCATGTTCAAAAAGCTCATCTCACCTAACCTTTCTGCTGCCCACCTTGCAGCACACAGTGTGCTAGAATGAAGTCTTTAGTATTCTAGTCTGATTGTTTATTCTAAATATTCTCAGAAGAGATAGTACAACTGGTGAATGATCAAGGTTACTGTCTCACTTTACTACCACTTGTTTCTCCTCTGTAGGTGCTTACAAAAGAACACATGTGGCACCTAAAAGGAACCCTCCTCCTCCGCCTCCAAGAGAACAAACTGACAGTTCATCATCTCATGGAAAAACAAATGCAGGAGATGGACCTTTAGGTGCATTTTGGGTGACACAACATGCACAGGGTTCTCAAGTTGCTGATAGTAGGAATCCTTTGTTTGACGAGGAACCAATTAAACCATCGCTTCATCAAGTATAACCAAAGCAGGGTGGATATCAGCAGCAGCACCCCTGGAGACAGGCATGGCCATTCTGGCCAGGCTTTGCGAAATACAACAAGTAACATCGTATCCAGTAATGGACTTATGGGTGGTTCGGATACAAATCTTTTCATGGAACCACAAAGTTCTGTGAAAAATAAAGCATCACAATCACAAAGCAATACAACATCTGGGAAAGATCCCTTCAACAGTTTTGTTGCAGACTTTGATGCAAACAATCTGCATTCAGGGACTACTGCTACTGGTAAGACGTCCGAGCTTGAAGCTGAAGTGTCCAATCTGAAGGAGCAGTTGAAGAAAACCATACTGGCGAAGGCTGAGATGACAGCCAAGTATGAAAAGCTGTCGGCAATCTGCCGCTCCCAGCGTCAGGAAATCCAAGAGCTGAAGCGCACTGTTGCTGAGACTACACCGGCTCCTTCAAGTAAAGTCAGCTCAAAGATACCAGAATTTGGATCTCAGGTGCATACTCTATTTTTGCATGCTTCCTCTGTATGTATATCTAGTACGACACATTGGTTATCTATGAATATTTCTAGCATCTTACGTTAGACTTATAATCAATGTAGCGAAAGGACAAGATAGAAGGGACGGTGTGGGAGCTTGAGCAAGGAATGCTGGCTGGCAACTCTTCGGTACCCAGCTCCGAGACCAAGACATGGCAGGCGTTCCCTGAGGCAAAAGCTCAGGCCAGGCCAAAGGTCGACCATGCAGCCAATGGGAGGCAAAACCTGACGAGGGACACAAAAGCAGGTCCTTCCCCTGATGCATGGGGTTTCGGCACATCATCGGGTAGTACTGCTGCAGCAGCACAGATTAACAGAACGAGTGCTCAGGGGAGTTCCTCCCAGAGATTCAGCACAGGGGTAGCGAAGAAAGTAGATCAGCCATCAGGATGGGCCGGATTCTAGCTTCTCATCAATCTGTGGCAATCTCAGTTCTCTCGGTTTTCTGTTTGCAGACTGTCCTGTGCTACTGCCGATTGCGAAGGATGAAAGGGTTTAGACCGAGTCGTGATTCTTGCCTCCCAAAATTGGTTTAATTTAAGGGTGTTTATAGTTGGTTGAGCCGACCTGGACATCTGTTTTCTGGGTCGTTTGTGCATTACCTTGTTAATAAATCTATATGTTTACAGATGTACATTTGAGTGTACCTTTCACTAGCATGTGGAATCGTGGAAACGTTCCCTTCCACTTGTGCCGTGTATTGATTATCGAAAAAAAAGAGAAAAACGTGTGTTTAGTATGCTGATTACTAGCCTATATATAGCGGTGTTTCATGTGTGCTCCTGTTTGACGCTTGGCCTGATGGCTGAAGCCTTCTTAAGATGGAAGGCTTGCATCGACAGTAGCTTCAGGAACCTGACACGAAGTTCCACCCGGGAGTTGTGGAAGAGGAGCCATCTGCCCAGTTCTAAAAAAATCATGGTCAAACTTGTACGGCGTTGAACATATTATAAGTAAAAATTATGGTCAAACTCCAGCGGAAATTTAAGAACGCTTTATATTATAAGATGATGCAGTTTTTGTAAATAACATTTTCTGTGTTTTTTTCTTAAAATGGAACGGGATAATGCTCCTGTCACGAGAAAGAGAGAGACCACCAAACCAGTCCAAGTACATATACCCTTTTTCTTCTATTTCTACAAGAATACACACGAGTTTGTTGGTAGTACAGTACAGTGCTGCACGGGTTGCATACGGAACAACGCACCCGAGCGGGCAACCTATCCACTCTACTGTGAGCGGATAGCCGGTCTCTCTCTACCTATCTCTGCCTAGGCGAAAGCAATAGCTCAACCTTATTATTTTCCGCGTGTACGGTACCAGTACTACATAACTCGACTGCTAAACTATAAATGTATTTTTCACCTCGTATAGTACGGTACTAGTACGAGATATATTTGATGCAGAGAAATTAAATCGTACTAGGACAGGATCAGAAACGGGAGCTTGGTGCAGAAGAACCAGTACTGGTACTGCTTTTCTTCAAAGTGCAGAGATCGGAGCAGTTAATATCAGTTACACTCGTCGTCCTGCTAGCCTTGGTAGGTGTAGTACAGGAGTCGTCGAAAATGTCAAACTCGATGTCTCGCCACCGCAAGTGTCAAATTCCCTGCTGGAAAGGGAGCAAAACGAAGTTGCATCGGCACTGCCTTTTTGCTTCTCACCAAGTTTTTGCTCAGAGGTCAGCTATTTCCCACGGTTCGTGTTACCACATCAAATCTACCCTATCAAATGAAACCAATTAGGGAAGGCGGGTGAAGATATCTCGAGCCCCACAACAAAAAGAATCGCACATATAAACAGTTCGATAAGTAAGAAAACATGTTAGCCCATGATTGTCTATCCATTCTGGTGCGATGTGCCGGATGTAATATAGAGAAGAAAGATAATACAGTTAGGCCAGATGTTCGAACTAAATAAATAGATACTCCTAACCTAGTATGGTTTGTTTGCTTGTAGACGATTTGACTCGCCAACAGACACGTATACATCATCGGTACGGTGGATGCAACATCATCATCGATCAATCGCCTTGAGCCGTGGCCATCAACTAGGGATTAGTAGGGAACCACATTTTAGGTAGAGAGCACCACTAGCACCTGATAACCAGGAGCAATTAGCCAATCATTGTCAGACCAAACCAATCAATCATTATGGAAATTAAATAATCTTATGGTTGAAGTTTTTGGTAGTGTTTCTTTCAAGCATATCCCGATCCACGAATCCCAATACACTTAACAAAGAAATTTTTATTTCAATGATTATAAGGTCCAAAGAGAATAGAATAAAGAATTTCTCCCGCTGACATGTAAAGAAAAGCTGGAAGCAACAGTCCACCACGTACATTAGAGCATCTCCATGGGTACCCCGGAAATTTATCCGCCGCGACACCCCAAAACGGCCGTTCCTATCCATTTTTTTTAATGATTTTCATCAATATGATATTTTTCTATCTATAGTCCAATAATAAGTTAAAACACAGAAAAATATAGTTATTACAACAATTTCAATTAAAATTAAAATTCGGCAAGTTCCACATAACGACACGTGATAATCGAATTACTAATTTGCTCTGAGCGCCCACATGTACGCGTCTAGATCATTTTGCAGTTGATCATGAGTTGTTTCATCACGATTTTGTTGATGCATTGCGAGAAAATCAACAAACCCGACCGACATGCCCTGCCGTGGCTCGGCAAGAGGGACCTGGTAGTCAAACTGCTGATCGAACACCATGTTAAGATTTCGCTCACCCCCGATGATCATGTTGTGCATGATAACACGAATATTCATGATCTCCACATCTTATCTAGCGACCATGATAAAGAAGGGTACTTGACAACCACAGTCCGAGCTTGGAGCACACCGAATGCCCGCTCCAAATCTTTCCCGACACTCTTTTCTCCTTGCAAAGTGAGAGTTCGCCAGCAACAGGGTTATCGATTGTCTTCACCAATATCAGAGATACCATCGGCTAGGTAATACCCCGTTCCGTACTCATTGTCCTTGATCACATAGTTGCACTCTGGAGCTTGGCCATTAGCAAGTCTTGCAAATATCGGATAGTGTGCAACACGTTAATATCATTGAGAGTACCTGCCATTCCAAAAAATGCATGCTAAATCCACAGATCATAATCTATCACAACCTCAAGTACAACACTACATGCTCTAAGATGTCATCCTTTATACATCTCCTGCCAAGCGAATAGACAATTATTTCATCTCCAGTGCATGCAACCGATATTCCCAAACATGCTAGGAAATCCTCTCGTTGCACCTTGTGCAATTAGCCGAGTTGTGATTGCTTCATTTGGTGCTCTTAGATAGGTCTCTCCAAACACTACCACCACCACCTTGCAAAACCTGTATGTGGGACTCAGAAATACGGAGTTAGTCATCTAATGAATCATGAGCTCCATATGCAAGACACCGTATAGCACCAGTGCATTTCTGAATTGATGAGAATCCAAAAAGCCCGGTACAATCTTTTTTTAGCTTGAAATAGTCATCATAGTCTCGAACACCATGCACGATTTTCATGAACAACTTCATCCTAAAGTGCCAGCAAAAATCATAAGCATTGTTTGCTGGTTTCTGCGAAAAATAGTCGTGGAACAGCAGCACATGACCCATTGTACTTAGACGGTTCTTGTTTGCTAGCTAGGATGTGTTGGATCCTCCGCTTTTTTGGAGTGGCGTCTAGCTCAGCTTGCGTCGCAAAAATAAACGCGAGAACCATTTGAGTCTGTACCTCATCGCCTACAAGGGCGATGTCCTCTTCTATCATTTGGTGAAACACGATCTCATCGTTGCTATCCATAGCCTACCGAATAACGATAAATCAATGAGTCAACAATCAATCAAATAAACTACTTGACAAACACCCGAACACTTTGCGTGGCACGCGGCACTGAGGAAATGGCGCCGCCGATAGAACGTGTTGTGGCAGGGCAAAACAAGGACAGAGATCGGCGACTAGTCGGCCTTCATGGTCGATGCGGACTCTCGACGGTGAGTTGATGGCAAGGGTTGTGGCGACGATGGTGTGAATCGGCGGCGAGAGAAAACTGGAGGACGAGGTGGGGGTGGGGTGAATGACCACTGGCCTCTATAGCTTCGTGCCTTTGACAAGGGTTGCCGCTTGTCTGACACCTACCCGGGGATCGTCTGGCGCCTCCGAGTAGGCCTCCAAATTTGGGGGTGCCGTTGGAGATGTTCTTAGGGGTTGGACACTTAGGGTTGTTTGGGGGTGCCACTGGAGATGCTATTAGCTAATCACCAACTAGAGCATCTTAAGTGGCTCATCCAAATTTGATCCTCTTTGCGGTACAGATTTCTTGCTCCCGGGCTTCAGTGATCCCTCTAGTTAAAAATAAATAAAAATCTTATTTATAAGTTTCAAAAAAATCTATAAAAAACCTTGCATGTTGTCAATGATGTATCCCACAAACGTCTAAAATCTCGATTTGAAATATTTCATATTTTGTTCTACACAAAAATGACAAATGTGTGGATCTAAATGCACATACTTTCAAATCTCCAAAATATACAAGATTTGTTATTTTTATGTAGCCCATAATATAAAGTATTTCAAATCAAAATTTTGCACGTTTGTGGGATACATCATTACCAACATGCATGATTTTTTAAATCTTAAGAATATGATTTTTGAATTTTTTTAACCAGAGGGATCACTGGAGCTCGGGAGTAAAAAATGTTTTCCGTTATGTATCTCCCTATAGAATATCATCTAAAAAGATTTCTTTTAGAGATTTTCAATTTTTCTGTGGAAAGTATATTTAGTAGTCTATATTCTCTCCTATATTTTATCGAAAAAATTAGCATGTCGTGTGGTGTGACCGTGTGAGCATCATGTGCGGTGTACTAGCCGTTTTTCCTTGAGCTGCAGTCAGCATTTTGAGCTGTGACCAGATATGGCAGCGTGTGCAGGGAAAACAGTGACCCAAAATCTCGACATTGACTTCTACTGCCGCCGATCGTTCACCCACTCTCTGCACTGCACGCGCCCCAAGGAACGGCACATGCACACTGTCGATATGGAATGGCCGAAAGGTAACTGTGCTGTAATTATGGAACACTGTCAAAACAGCGTATTACTACACCACACCACCACTATGCCTAGCAGCGTCACTGCTCGCGGCGTTACAGTTGTCACATGCCATGGGCAGTGTGAAACCGAGAAACCTTTCTTGATTCTTCTGGGTGCCACTCCATGGAGAGAGAGAGAGGAGGCTTCCGCCATTAAGTTACAGTAGGGCTGGTCGGTGCCTGGGCTGCCAAGCTCCAAAGGGAATGCACACCTCTTCATTTCTTTTCACAGGGAAAGGCAAGCAGCAGCGCTAGCAGCCAGCCAACCCCACCCACAATCAAACAGAGCAAAAGGGCCTGACATCATAAGATAGAGAGGAAAGCATCCACCACCGCCAGCAGGGGCCCGCCGGCGTTGAGCAAGCAACGTTTCCTCCACTAACAACACACGGTGCACCGCGAGGGAAAGAATGATGAGGAACCGACGGATGGATTAATTAAGTTCCATATAGAACACGCCTTAACCACCCGATTCATTAAAGCTTTGTATAACAAACGCACCGCACCGTGGAATCCCCTGTTTCGCCTCCGTCTTCTTCTTCTTCCTCCCCTCCTCTACCGGACAGACAAGGTCCGCCATTATTGCGGCCCTTCCACACGCGTGCATGCTAGCTGTAGCTGCAAGCGACCATCATATCATCACACGAGGGCCGTGGGCGTGAGCAGCATCATTTATACTCGGCCGTGAGCGAAACAGTGGGCGTCAGAGAGGAGACAGCAGAGAGAGCAAGCCAAGCGAGTAACGGAGGAAGAACCAAGAGGAGAGAGAGAGGAGGCTGGGATCGATCTCTTGTCCGTCCGAGCGATGGAGCAGTACGAGGTGGTGGAGCAGATCGGCCGGGGCGCCTACGGCACCGCCTACCTCGTCCTCCACACGGCCGAGAAGAAGAGGTACGTCATGAAGAAAATCAGGCTCTCCAAGCAGAACGACAAGTTCCAGCGGACCGCATACCAGGAGGTAAGTAATAGTGATTCTCTCGCACCCTTTCTCTCAATGCTGAATGCCCCCACGCTTGAGCTGCTGTAGCAGCAGACTTCTGAGAATGAATTTTGAAGCTTTGTCTTCGCTCGCTGCGCAGATGTCTCTCATGGCGAGCCTCAGCAACCCCTACATCGTCGAGTACAAGGACGGATGGGTCGACGAGGTACCGCTGCAAATCCCACAGGGCTCAATTCGGGATAGAAATTTGATTATTCATTCTCTTGGCCGAGACTGAATTTTCGTGTGTGGTTGCAATAACAGGGGACATCTGTCTGCATCGTCACAAGCTACTGCGAAGGAGGTGACATGTAAGCTCTCGCTCAAGTTTCGCTCCTAGCCACCAACGCCGCGCATATAGAAATTTCTACGCTTTTCTGTTACTCACCTGGGATTCTTCGCAGGGCGCAGAGGATCAAGAAGGCAAGAGGCGTGCTCTTCTCTGAAGAGGTAAGAACACACACTAGTTCAGGGTTTACACCCTACCTACAGGAACGAGCAGCATTTGGTTCAGGATTCAGAAACTCACTGCATGTTTGATGCTACTTGTGTCATGTGCAGAGGGTGTGCCGGTGGTTCACACAGCTGCTCTTGGCCCTTGACTACCTACACTGCAACCGCGTGCTCCACCGTGACCTCAAGGTAAAGCTCCCACTCTCCATGGATTCACTTCGAGAGTATTACCAATTTACTCGCAACGTCCTATATTTAGGAACAGAGGGAGTAGTATATATTACCGTCGTCTGACATCTCCTCGTATCCTGTTGCATTGCAGTGTTCCAATATCTTGTTGACCAAGGATAACAACGTACGGCTCGGTAAGATATATATTACTGCACAAATGCTATACTACTGCACATCTTCATTTCTCAAATGAAAAATATTATAAGATGTGTACTCATTCTCTCTTGATACGAAACAGCTGATTTTGGGTTAGCAAAGTTACTCATGGAGGACCTTGCTTCATCGGTACGGCTCAACCCCTTGCCAATGTATTTGTGCAAATGTAGTTGGCATGACACATTCAGTCACTCAAAATCCCCCGCCACTTGCATATAATCTCACTGAACTATGATATGCACAAGTATACCCAGAATTGATGTAAAACTTTGATTTGTTTTATACAAAAAACTGCATACTAATAAGTTTTGTATGGTTTTCTATCTTCGCTCGCATTTTTTACAACAGTTGAAAGCGAAAAAATGTACATGAGAATAAATGTTCTTTAAAATAAGTAATGCATTTCAGTAGTACATCAACTAATATATCATTGACAGGCTAGACTCCAATTCGCACTTACCAATTTTTTTGGAATTTATATGTTTTCCAGGTTGTAGGAACCCCAAACTACATGTGCCCAGAAATATTTGCAGACATACCTTATGGTTACAAATCTGATATATGGTCACTTGGTGAGCTCCCAGTACTATTTTTCTTCTTTTGAAATGACCCCTAGTCTTCTGTTCTGTGACAATGCTTCACAGAACTAAACAGCTGCTCGAAAAGCTTACTTGTCCTTTTGCTCTCAGGTTGCTGTATGTTTGAGATTTTAGCACACCGCTCTGCATTCAAAGCAACAGTTAGTGCTTACACAACACAATTTTTTGATACACTGCTTCAGTTTTCTCTATATAACTGGGCAACTCATGAAAACACACTTTTCTTATTTCTGAAGGACATGGCAACATTAGTCAACAAAATAAACAGATCTTCAATATCTCCAATGCCCCCAGTATACTCATCATCACTGTGAGTAACTCATTTTAAATGATCGCTCAGTACTGCCAATCGACCTTATTTTTACCCACTTAAGCTTTCTTTCCCAGGAAGCAGATAGTGAAGAGTATGCTAAGGAAAAATCCAGAACATAGACCAACTGTAAGTACCAGAAACTTTGTTCAATTTTTTTAACCAAAGGCGCCGACACATTAGTAATATGCAAAGTTAAATGAATTGTTTACAGGCCGGAGAGCTATTGAGGCACCCATATTTGCTGCCATACGTGGCTGAATCGTGCAACTGCTCTCCAATCTACCTTCCAGTAAAGCCCACCAAGAGTAACCTGGGAGACAAGCAGTCAAAAAAGCCAAGTGGCGCCAGAAAGAGAGTAGGCAAAGCCAACGGATCCAATGAAGCATTGCAAACAGCAGCAGAGCAGACTATGCACAGCTCGACAAATTTTTCGGATCCATCAACTGTTGGTACCCAGGATGCCTGCGTTTTGCAAATGTCAGTGGATCCTGAAGCCAGAAGAAACAAACAACAGCAAACGACAGACGTTTTATCACTTCAAAATACAGAGGAGGACTCGACAGCAACAAGTGATCGACAGATTGATGAGACAATAGGTCTTAAAATGATCAGAACCCGCAGTTCAGTTGAGGCTGCCCCAGCTAACGGTCCAAGTCAAAAGCTCAATGAGGCACCGATACCAAAAGAGGAATTGACGATTGGAGTAGTGCAAGAGCAAATAAATGACGTGAAGACACCACAGTCTTTTCAAGGAACAAAACCAGGCATGTGTGATGTGGATGCCGGTACAGAGGAATCATCACCAGTGAGCACTCTAAAATTGGGGAATGCAGATAGCACACCTGCCGAGTTTGATCATCTGAACGTTGTACAGCAGAGAGCTGATGCTCTTGAGTCACTTCTTGAGATTTGTGCAAAGCTCTTGGAGCAGGAAAGGCTTGACGAGCTGGCAGGTATTCTTAAACCCTTTGGAGAAGGAGCTGTGTCGTCTAGAGAGACAGCAATATGGCTGACGAAAAGTCTGATGACTCCAAAGTTTGGAGGGTCCCCAAAACTTACGTAGTGGAGAGAGTTTTACGGTCTTGTGTGCAAGTGAGTGCTATTTGGAGAGTATAACTTCACCGAAATTCATCAGTATTCTGACTGAGGCTTGAGTTTTATTCACCTTGATGTATAAGGTTTGCATTACCGCATACATTGTGTGCACTAACTATTCAGTTATCTATTGTATAGTAGCAGCAGCTGATTGTCTGTACTAGTACAAGCTTTCAAGTAATAATGGAGATCATGGCAATTTCAATCCGATTATTTCTTTAGATAATAATCCAATTATTTATCAGTGTGCAGATGTCTTGTCTCATTAGTCTGAAGATTTTTTTTTATTTCAAACAGGTACTACTAAGATTCAGCTCGCAGCAGCATCTTGTTATAAAAAAAGGATAGCTTTAGCCCTCACCAAAAATTAGAAGAAGGGAAATACTACCCCGTCGGTATATAGATGCCATTTTGTACACTGACACAGTCTCCAATATGCATCTTTGAGCATTAGTTTTTTCCTTATGTTAGTAGAAAATTATATAATATTATGAAAACATTTTTCATGGCAAATCTAATGATACTGTTTTCACCTTATCAATCAAAATCTATTTCTCAATATTATGAAGACACATCTAACACCCTAAATCCAATTCAAACTTCGCATGTGCATATGAAATGAAGTTCTCATGAGTATGAATATATCATGTAAAAAGAAGAGAAGCGGCCCTAACACCCTATAGCCAATTCATACTGCTTATGTGCATATGAAATAAAGTTCTCATGAATATGAATATATCATGTAAAAAAGAAGAGAAGCAGACAGCAACTGCCCTCACCTAGAGAGACAGCAATATGGCTGACGAAAAGTCTGATGACTCCAAAGTTTGGAGGGTCCCCAAAACTTATGTAGTGGAGAGAGTTTTACGGTCTTGTGTGCAAGTGAGTGCTATTTGGAGAGTATAACTTCACCGAAATTCATCACTATTCTGACTGAGGCTTGAGTTTTATTCACCTTGATGTATAAGGTTTGCATTACCGCATACATTGTGTGCACTAACTATTCAGTTATCTATTGTATAGTAGCAGCAGCTGATTGTCTGTACTAGTACAAGCTTTCAAGTAATAATGGAGATCATAGCAATTTCAATCCTGATTATTTCTTTAGATAATAATCCAATTATTTATCAGTGTGCAGATGTCTTATCTCATTAGTCTGAAGATTTTTTTATATTTCAAACAGGTACTACTAAGATTCAGCTCGCAGCAGCATCTTGTTATAAAAAAAGGATAACTTTAGCCCTCACCAAAAATTAGAAGAAGGGAAATACTACCCCCGTCGGTATATAGATGCCATTTTGTACACTGACACAGTCTCCAATATGCATCTTTGAGCATTAGTTTTTTTCTTATGTTAGTAGAAAATTATATAATATTATGAAAACATTTTTCATGGCAAATCTAATGGTACTGTTTTCACCTTATCAATCAAAATCTATTTCTCAATATTATGAAGACACATCTAACACCCTAAATCCAATTCAAACTTCGCATGTGCATATGAAATGAAGTTCTCATGAGTATGAATATATCATGTAAAAAGAAGAGAAGCGGCCCTAACACCCTATAGCCAATTCATACTGCTTATGTGCATATGAAATAAAGTTCTCATGAATATGAATATATCATGTAAAAAAGAAGAGAAGCAGACAGCAACTGCCCTCACCTAGAGAAAATTTATGTCGGTAAGACGGTAATATTGCCCCAGAATTTATTTTGTTGGGGCAACTTCATGCATACTATGCTCCAGTGCAGTATGCAGCTGTGGAACTTTCCTCCTAAATAATGGCTCAAGACGGAACGATGGAACACCACGCAGCCACCGTTTAATGTCATACATCTCATTCCAGGCTTGCAAAATTTAATCAACGTTGAGGCCCAAACCTATGAGGCAAACAGGATAATATTCGAAAGGGGTGCTCCAATATATTTGAGCTTTCAGTGGTATATTCTGAAACATAAAAAATTCAACAAAGTAAACAACTTTTTTTCAGAAAAAGCAAAGTACACAATGTAAATTAAAAACTTAAATGTTTTCACAATATTAGTGACATTCGAGGCACATTATAAACTCAGCATTTCACCAAAACAACTAGTGAACGACACTTGTAATAGAACAGCTTACTGTACACAAGTTTCCTCAGAAATGATCTTCAGTGCTAGAAACATCTTTAAAAAATAATAAGAGTTTTTTTCGAAATGGGGAGCAATGCCCCGGCCTGTGCATCGAAACGATGGACACAGCCGAAAACTAATAACAGTTGCAATGGTACTAGGTGAACTTCCCTAATAATAAGTTTCAGAGATCAGTTTAGCGTGATCAAAGGGAAAGTCGGCATCACAATGTTTATTGAGTGCAATTTCAATTTTCTCGAACAAAATAAACAGTATAGTTTCCTCGGCCTCAGGAGTCAGAAGATAATAACACGGTGAACTAGAGAATAAACAAGTACATAATATTCGCAGATTCATTTGCACAGTGGTTTTTCACCAACACAGCAATGTTTGTAGCGTGAGCTTTTCAATTGCTGCCATCAGACAATCCTCCCACATTGGAAGTTTTAATTTAAATTCCAGAACTGAAGGCTCATACAGTAGCACACCCCCAAAGAATATTTATCCGAGACCTCATATTGGAAGCCTGTTCAGCAGCGCCATCCGTGGATATCTCTTTGATATAACACACATGTAATTAGCTAGTACGGAGTACAAACACAATTTGCGCAACAGGAGAAACAACACGTCAACATAGCAGATATTCTCTAAAAACCAAACAAGACACAATGATACTACTTGGCAACACTACACTTGAAATGTTTATTTGACAACGGAAAAAATATGTTGGATTCCGTTGCTCATTCGAAGAAAAGCTGCCAAAAAAAAGTGACGGTACAAATGATAGCTGGGAAACACAACAAATTGGCCGGAGCAGTCACCACACCTGCTCCGAGCAAATGACCTGGTAATGTTTTCCATCCAAAAACAGAAGGATGAATGGATGGAAAACAAAAACACACTGCTAGTACCCGGCGGAACTCCAAACTCCATTGGTCCACGATTGGTGTGGGACCAATGTAGATGGCAGGGTATTTCAACCTTTAATTAAACATTTAATGAGTGCAATATACATGGGCACAGGTAGGAGACATTGGTCCCACACCAATCTGTTCCCGTTCCCACCTAGCTACTCCGAGTCCGAGGTGGACGGTGGCGGAGCACCTCTCTCTCTCTCTCTCTTCTCAAAAACTCGTATTCTCTCTTCCCAAAGTCGAGACCGGAGTTGAGCAGCAGCTTGTTGATGTTGTGCACAGCCCTGTCGTCCACCTCCTGCGCCCCAAACTTGATCACCTGCAGAGTGTCCAGCGAGATGTCGGCGACGGCCCAGGTACGTCAGAGGTCCTCACGAAGTAGCTCTCCCTGGTCGGCATCAGCAGGGCGGCACCTGGAACTCCAGCAACATCACCTGCAGCGCGCCGTCCTAACAGCCCGCGACGCCCGTGGACAGCACCTCCAGTGTGGCCGGCCTGGACACAATGTTCGAGAACACCGCCGCGTAGGGGTTCTGTTCACATGAAGTGCAGTCACAAATTTAGATCGATCGATCACATAGAGGCAGTGGCGGCGCCAGGAAATGAACAATGGGTATTCCTCCCAATATTTTTTTTTTGCTCTAAATATACTATATGACCCAAACAGCACTACACTAGCAATATATGGATAAAACAACACTAGAATAACAGCAATAGCTATATTTCAATTTATAAGCATTCTTCTTCTTCTACGGTACAAGAAAATAAGGAACAGAAAATTAAAAACTTGCATCTACTTCTAGAAATCTACAATCTAGTACGAGCAAGTAGCCATTAGCCAAGCAAGCAAATAAAGCATTAGCATTTAGCAATGGAGCTATGAAGCAAGCAAAGCAAGAATTCAAGATTCGGCCATACCTGGGCTGCCTTCTCCGCAGCAGCTGCTCGGGGGCGCTGGGGCGGGGCGGCGCGGACGGCAGGAGGGGCGTGGGTCGGCGGGGGGCGGGGCGCCGCCGCCGCGGGCGCGGGTTCGTCGGCTCCGGGCTGCATCGGCCGGCCGCCGGCGGTGGTCATAGTTCTAGGTCGAGAGCCCTGCTGCCTGCCTTCGATGCGGAGGGGAATTGGGGATTGGGGAAAGAGCAGAGCGGGTCCGTGCGATGCAGGGAGTCCGTGGCTCCGTGTGCGAGCCAGGCCTGGAGCCAGCGAGTCCATGCAATGCGTGCAGCGTGTGACTGTGTGAGCCAGCGAGTCCGTGCTAATATGTATACATAGTTATTTTTTTGGCCAAATTTTGGGTATTCCTGTGAATACAGGGGCATACCCCCAGCGCCGCCACTGCATAGAGGGAAAACGTGGTGCACGACGATGATTGGCTACTCACGACGTCCATGATGATCTCGACGAGGCTGACAGGGGTCATGATGGCGACGGCGGCGTCACGAGTGGCCTCGGAGATGAGCCCGTACTGCCTGGGCCCAGTGGCGGAGCTAGAGAAAAATAGGAGCCTGGGCGGGCCGTAAGCTAAGTAAAAAAATCAAAAATCGCAACCGGATATTATATATATATAACACAAATATAACTATCGAATTGAAAAACCATATATTCATGATAGTTTGGAAGAGCGTAATACATAAATAAAAGTATGAAAATATATCTCACGAAACAATATGAGACACGAACAGCAACAAAGATATCCAAATATCCATTGAAACACCCAAAATAGAACCTGCAAGATTAAAAAGGAAAGTAAGAATTACTACTTCATAGAGTTGTAAAGTTTTATTCAGATTAGAAAGCATGACACATACCATTAAAACACTAATAATGCCTCGGCAAAACCCCTCTACGAGACTTGAAGGCATGAAATCGTCGAATAATAACGACATCATCAAGTGATTTGAATATCTCCCGCTCGGTGTAACATATCATCAAGTGATTGAACCAATCATCATTTATCTTGTTGCGCAACTTGGACTTGATAATTTTCATTGCCGAGAAAGCCCTCTCTACAGATGCCGTTGACACCGGCAATAACAAAGCCAACTCAATGAGCCCGTAAACCAATGGAAACCCCAAGTGCTTTTCGGTTTCAACCATTTTTGCAGCCAAACTTTCAACATCTTTGCAAGCAGAAAAGGCAACATGATTTCTCAAGATTACTGCCATTTGTTCCTTAACATACATCTCGTGACTCGTCGATAAGCACTAAGAACTTTTTATTGCCAAGCTCTCCCATAATCAGCACTGAGAGCATATTCAGCAACTTGTTTCCTAAGAGCGGGATCACATAAAATTTCAGCGGGATTAAACTCATTATTGTTGGTAACGTGAACCGGTGGATCTTGTTCTGGCTGCTCAACATTTGCATTTTCAGTCCTTGCTCTAGGGACCAAAAATCTCCTTATATCTGATATTTAGAAATAGCTGAGATTAAAATTTTAGGATTTGGAATAATAAGTAAATAGCAATGCTCAGAGTTAGAGTCTACACAGAAATAATACTTTTCAAGTGCGAAACCAATTTTCTTTAGTCAAGCCTTTTGGAATCTCCAATCCCAATTTCTGTATCACTCTGTCGCCGTCGAAAGGAGCTGCGGCCTGCGAATTGACCGATCAGATCAGCCGATCTGAACTGCAATGCCTGCGACGGGAGATTGGGAGTCTAACCGTCGAGGAGGCGTCGATACGAAGAACCTGGGGCAGCTGATTGATCGATCGCTGCAGGTCATTCACGATTCTGATTGTGATAGAGGCTGAACAAGAAAATTAGCTGGCCTGTTGGGCCTTGTAGCACCAAGTAAGGCCCAACAATTATTTGCCCGGGCAGATCACGATGGAAACCAGCTGAAAACTTAGCTACGTATGTATACGGGGTATACGGCCACTGGCGAGCGAGCCCGGGCAGCTGCCCCGGGTCGCCGGGTACTGTCTCCGCCCCGGGCCCGAGCCCGCCACGGGCGCGTGTACTCCTCGTCCAGCGCCCCATCCGCCGTCCATAGCGGCGCGTCCATCCGCGCCATCCGGACCAGCTCCTCCATGGCCGCAACGGCCAGCTCCACCACCACGCCCTGCTTTTCCACGTCCTCACCGGCGGCGCCCCTCATCGCCGACATCTCGGTGGCATCGAACACGTCGACGCCGTAGACCCCGACCGTGACGCTGAAGGCGGGGTTGAAGAGGACGAGGAATGGCACCATGGGCGTGCCGACGCACTTGGCGGCGAAGCCGGAGATGCAGGCACGCGTTCTCCACGCGCAGGTGGTGCTCGTCGAAGGACATCTCGCCGAGTGCCGCAGTTGGGACAAGACGCGCTTCGAAGGGAGTTAATAGCGTAAAACTACCACTTTTGTAGCCAAATTTACCGATTGGTACCAGTGGACGCCGCAATCTCATTTTGGTACCACATTTTGCCCAGGTTGTCTCATTTTGCCCAAATGACACTCTGATTCAATTTAGACGGCCGTTCTCACAGGGAGGCCCCACCTGTAAGGTGACGTGGCAAGTAGGCCCCACTTGTCAGTCTAATTAAATAACCAAAATATGTATAAAAAAGGAAATATCCGAGAAAATAAATTATTTGGGGGAGGTGCACTGTGGGGCCCACAAGTCAGCCTAATAAAAATCAAAATATAAAAAAATATCTAAAAAAGGAGGCCCTTGCTCGCACCGGGGCTGCCAGACGACGTGGCCATGGAGTGCCTGGCGCGGGTGCCGAGCCGGTCGCACCGTTCGATGCGCCATGTGTGGAGTTCCGTCGGCGCCGGAGAGTCGCCTGGGCAGCCGAGGACGTTGTGTTCCTCGTCCAGGACAGAAAGCAAACCTCGCGGCCGGAGTGCTGGCTGACTACGGCTAACCTCACCACCAACGAGTGGCGGCGCGTGAAGGGCGCGGCGTCATGGAGCGGCATGCCACTCTTCGCCCGGTGCGCGTCCGCCAGCGACGGCAGGCACGTCGCCATCGTCGGTGCCTGGGACCCAGCGACGTTCCGCCCCACCCGCGACGTCCGCGTGGTCGACGTCGCCGCCGGGACGTGGTCCCGGGGCCAGCCGATGCCGGACTCTCGGAGCTTCTTCGGGTGCGCCAGAGGCAACGGCGTAGTCGTCGTCGCCGGCAGCCACGACCAACACAAGAACGCGCTCCCCTCCGCCTTCGCGTACGACGTCTCAGTCGACGCCTCCCAGACATGCGCGAGCAGCGCGACGAGCCGCGGCTCGTCGTCGTGTCGCACGGCCGCGTCGTCGCCGCCAACGGTTACCTGACCAACGCCCAAGGCGTGTTCAAGATGAGCGCCGAGTGCTATACCACGGCAGCGACGCCTGGTCCGAGGCGGGAGACATGGTGTCCGAGCCCGACGCGGCCGGACGGCCGGCCCTGGCCTTAGTGGGCGGGAAGGTGAAAGGACATATCCTTCCCCACAGTGTTTTGATGTTTGTTGACAACACACTTAGATGTCTAATGTGTGTGCTAAAAGTGTGCAGGATTGTATCAATTAATATTGCACAGGTTTTGTCTCAAGAAAAGGAAGAAAATCAGTCTTCATAGCTTCAGCCGGTACTACCGGGTTCACCCCGGTACTACCGGGTGTTCTGCCATGCGGAACTACCGGGCCCAGTACCGGATCTCCAAAAGCTCTCCTGGACTCGCTCGATTTAATCCGGTAGTAGCCCCGGTAGTAGGCGCGGTACTACCGGGTGGGGAGCACTACCGGACCAGGACGTCCGGTACTACCGATGCGCGCGTGGAGTGAGCGTTGACCAGTCTGACGCCAGGCCTTCAGTTCCCCGTCAGCCGGTACTACCGGGAGAGGCCCGGTACTACCGCTACGGGCTGTTTACAGTTCAAACGGGCAGATTTCTGGGAGGGGTAAATACCCCTCCACCTACCTCCGGTTTGACAAGCTTGATTCCTCACTCTCTCTCCACCATTGTTGCAAGCTTCAATCTACTAGAGCTCCCACTCCAACCACTCAAACACGTTGATACTTTGAGGAGTGAAGGAGGAGCCCTAGATTCGCATCTCCACCGAGCCGATTTGTCTACATCGACCTAGTCACTTGTAGATCTTGTGTAACTTAATACATTGGATACCTAGAAGATACTTGTGATTCTTATGGTTTTGGTAGCCACAAGGATTAGCCGGGAGCCTCCAATTGAGTTGTGGAGATGCGACCCGGCCTTGTGATTCTTGTGGCTTTGGGAGCCGCGGGAATTTGGTGAGAGCCTCCAATTCGGTTGTGGAGTGTGCCTCATCCTTGTAAAGGTTTGTTGCCGACCTCGAGGGCATCATATAGTGGCTCGTGGATCTCCTCATCGGAGGATAACACGAGGGAGATACGGTGTGCCATATCAAGGCTATTCGGAGTTCACTTTGTGACTCCGCACCGCTCCAACGGAGACGTAGCTTCCATTGGGAAGTGAACTTCGGTAGAACATCTCCGTGTCACCGTGTGGTTATCTCTTAACCTTCCTTTACTCGTATTGCTAGCTTATCTTGTGTAGAATATCTTGCTAGCTTGTTTATTGCTCATCATATAGGATTGTTCATCTAGTTGCATATCTAGAGAACTTATATTTGAGCAATTCCTTAACTTGTTGAAAAGAAAATTAAAATTGGTAGTTCCCTATTCACCCCTCCCCCTCTAGTCAACCTACTCGATCCTTTCAATTGGTATCAGAGCAAGGTCTCTTTATTAAGGGCTTAATCGCCTAAAGAGGAGGATGGCTAGTGCGGAAGAGGTACAACGTGCTAAAGATGAGGAGTTAAGACTTGCTAAGGAACAAGACAAATTTGATAGAGAACAACTTGATAGAGAACTAATCGAAGCGGGAATAATCCCTCCCGAGGGTGATGCCCCAATCACCATGAAGTCCATGATTGAACTTTTTGGGTTCATGAAAGGCAAAATGGTGGATGAGGTGTATACTCGGGTATCTAATCAAAATGGCTCCTCATCATCCGCTAGCCCTATTAAGGGTGCTAGTGACAAGGATAAAAATGATAAACCTAATGAGAAGCCTTCTCTTAACTTTGCTCCACCTAGCTCTTATCTCACTCAAGTTTCACTCACTCAACCTCATATAACCAACCTTGGTAGACCCCCTCCTAAGCTTGATAATACTCGTTATTTCACTTGGAAGAAATCTATGGAGTCTTATTTTCGCAGCTCATCTGT
Source organism: Poa pratensis (assembly GCA_947311845.1). Classification (NCBI taxonomy): domain Eukaryota; kingdom Viridiplantae; phylum Streptophyta; class Magnoliopsida; order Poales; family Poaceae; genus Poa; species Poa pratensis. The sequence continues at coordinate 57,195,180 of CAMZMU010000034.1, read as the reverse complement.
GCATCTTTGGAGGGTGGTTCTACATGGCTTCAACCCAGTTGATCCCAACAACTTGACCAAGCAAGAAGAGATTGATGAGCAACTTGATGCAAATGCCAAGTACATTCTTGAGAGTGCTATGACCGCAAATGATGAAGATCATGTGCGGAATCTTAAAACTTGCAATGAGGCTTGGCTTCATCTTGAAACCGTGTATGAAGGAAATGAGGGCATTCAATGCTCCAATGCGGCCGTCCTTCAACATCAAAACTTGACCAAGCAAGAAGAGATTGATGAGCAACTTGATGCAAATGCCAAGTACATTCTTGAGAGTGCTATGACCGCAAATGATGAAGATCATGTGCGGAATCTTAAAACTTGCAATGAGGCTTGGCTTCATCTTGAAACCGTGTATGAAGGAAATGAGGGCATTCAATGCTCCAATGCGGCCGTCCTTCAACATCAAGTTGACAACTTCATCATGCTAGACGAAGAGACTCCGACCGAGCTTTACCGAAGACTCTACAAGCTTGTGGTGACATGTAGGGAAAATGGAAAGAAGGATATGGATGATGAATGGGTCAAGGCCAAGTTCCTTCAAGCAATTATGCCATATAGTGAAACTATGGTGATGAACCTCCATGCAAGAGCGGATTACACAACAATGACTCCAAATGACATGTTGGCTCAATTTGTCACATATGATACATTGAAGTCCACATCCAAGTCTTTCAACCAAGTCCGTGGCCCGAAGACTCTTGCTTTGAAGGCTCGTGTGGTAGACCATCCAAGATATGAAGAAAGCCCGGTCTATGAAGGTGAAGAAGACTTGGAGGGTGAGCTCAATGAAGTTCTTGCACTTGCCGCCACCCGGTTTTGGAACAAGAAGAACAAGAGCGTCAACCCTTCACCAATAAAAAGAATGTGCTTCAATTGTGGAAAGGACACTCATCTTGTGAAGGATTGCCCCTATGAAAGAAGAGAGGATAATGGTGGTCAACTCATTCTAAAGGAGAACAAGTACCACCCCAAGCCTACTTACATGAAGAGATCACCTCAAAAGGCTCTTGTGGCATCCCATGAAGAGGAATACGAGTCCGGAGGTGAGGAGGATAAAGAACCAAGTGAAGAAGTAGGAATGGCGGCTCTTGCAATGGGCACCCTTCCTCCATCATTGGCCAACCTCTTCTCATCTCCAAATGACGACAAGATCTCCAAGCCCATGTGCCTCATGGCCAAGGAAACAAAGGGTTTCTCTTCCGGTGGATCTTCATGGCTCATTGATAGTGGATGCTCATCCCATATGACCGGAAGCAAAGAACTAGTAAAGGACTTATTGAAACAACTACTCTCATTCTCTCATGTCACCGTTGGCAACAATGCAAGACTCAAGGTAGTGGGAGTTGGTAAAGTGGTGATCACTCCGGAGTTATCCATTGAGAAGGTCCTCCTTGTCGAATCTCTTTCATACAATTTACTTTCCGTTGGTCAATTATGCAATGCCGGTTACACCGTTATTTTTAATAAATACCACGTGACCATCCTTTTCACCAAACACTCAATGTCGCCTTTGTTGGATTTCGTGAAAACGGTTTGTACGTGGTTGATTTCTCAAAAGAGACCACTCAAATCGCTACATGTTTGATGGCTAAAGGCGACAAGGGGTGGCTTTGGCATCGCCGACTTGGCCATGTCGGTATGAGAAATTTACAAACTCTTGTAAAGGGTGGACACGTGGTAGGACTAACCGATGTTAATTTTTCCAAAGATCGTCCTTGTAGTGCTTGCATAGCCGGAAAGATGCATGAAAAGAATCACCCCAAGAAGACCATTATCTCCACTAAGAGGCCTTTGGAGCTCCTTCATATGGATCTCTTTGGGCCTCCCACATATGATAGTCTTGGTGGCAAGAAATATTGTTTGGTGATTGTGGATGATTACTCAAGATATTGTTGGACTTTCTACATCAAGAAGAAGAGTGAAACTCAAAAGATATTCATTGACTTTGCAACCCTAGTTCAACGCCAATATGACTCCAAGATTTTGGCAATTAGAAGTGACAATGGTACGGAGTTCAAGAATTACACTATGGATGATTTCCTAAGTGGGGAGGGCATTCAACACCAATATTCCGCTGCATATACTCCCCAACAAAATGGTGTTGCCGAAAGGAAGAACCGCACTCTTATTGATATGGCAAGAACTATGATGGCCGAGTTTAATTCCCCATATAACTTTTGGGCCGAAGCCATCAACACCGCTTGTCATTACTCAAACCGGCTCTTCTTCCGTCCTCTCAAGGACATGACACCATATGAACTCCTCACCGGTAAAAAGCCAAATGTATCTTACTTTCGAGTCTTTGGATGCAAATGCCATGTTTACATTAAAGGTTGCAAAATTGCTAAATTTGAATCTAGATCTTTTGATGGTATATTTGTTGGATATGCCGCAAAGTCTCATGCTTATAGGGTCTACAACATATCCACCGGGTGTGTTGAAGAATCTATGACGTGGAGTTTGTCGAGGATAATGGCTCCCAAGCGGAGCATATTGATCATGATGATGTAGGTGATGATCCCCATCTCAAGCCATAAGAACTATGGGGATTGGAGAACTAATTCCTATTGAAGGACCCATTGATGATACTCAAGAAGAAGGAACAAGTTCTACTCAAGTTGAGCCATCCACCTCAAATATTGATCAAGAAGATGGTCAAGACCCACCCAACTCTAGTGGTGAACAAGAACATAATGAACCCACAACTCCAAGAACTCCACTTCGGGTTGACCATGAGCAAGATAAAGGCAATGATGAAGATATTTGTGTTGGTGAAACAATTGGTCAAGCCTGGAACGCCGGGTCATCCGGCGTGCATCAAAATTGGATTACCAACAACACTTCAAAGAAAATATCCTTGGGAGTATCCGTAGAGGTGTGTCCACACGCAATCAATTATCTAACTTTTGTGGTCATGTCTCTTGTTTGTCTAGCTTAGAACCTCTCAAGGTATATGATGCTCTTGAAGACATGGATTGGGTTGCGGCTATGCATGAAGAGTTGAACAACTTCGAGCGCAACAAAGTATGGTCATTAGTGGAAAGACCCAATGACTCCTCCCATAATGTCATTGGAACCAAGTGGATATTTAAGAACAAGCAAGACTCACATGGTCAAGTCATTCGCAACAAAGCAAGATTGGTTGCACAAGGCTACACCCAAATCGAAGGAGTCGACTACGGTGAAACCTATGCCCCCGTTGCTAGACTTGAATCCATTCGCTTACTAATTGCTTATGCATCTACTCATAATATTGTCTTATATCAAATGGATGTTAAAAGTGCTTTCTTAAATGGTCCACTAAATGAATTGGTGTATGTTAAACAACCACCGGGTTTCGAAGACCCTAAATTTCCTAACCACGTCTACTTACTACATAAGGCCTTTATGGGCTCAAGCAAGCTCCACGTGCTTGGTATGATCATCTCAAGGAGTTCTTAGTAGACCGTGGCTTTGAAATTGGGGTAATAGATCCCACTCTTTTTACAAAAAGGGTAAATGGAGATTTTTTCGTATGCCAAATATATGTTGATGATATTATCTTTGGTTCCACTAACCGTGAATTTAGTGATCAATTTGGCAAGCTAATGACCAAGGAATTTGAGATGTCCATGATGGGAAAATTGAATTATTTTCTTGGCTTTGAAATCCACCAATTTCGAGAAGGAACATTCTTATGTCAAGCCAAGTATATTAAGGACATGCTCAAGAAATTTGATATGAACAATGCCAAGCCATATAAGTTTCCCATGGACTCCAAGGCGGATCTTCACTTAGATCCGGATGGTAAGGAAGTTGATCAAAAGCTTTATCGTTCTATGATTGGATCTTTGCTTTACCTTTGTGCATCTAGACCGGATATTATGTTTAGTGTGGGTATGTGTGCAAGATTCCAATCAAGTCCTAGGGAAAGTCATGAAACCGCGGTCAAAAGGATTCTAAGATATTTGTTGGATACTCCCAACTATGGTCTTTGGTATCCCCATGGTACAAGCTTTGATCTTGTTGGTTATTCGGATGCGGATTGGGCGGGTTGCAAAATGGATAGAAAATCAACTTCGGGTACATGCCAATTCCTTGGTAGGTCCCTTGTGAGTTGGTCTTCCAAGAAGCAAAATTGTGTGGCCTCGTCATCCACCGAAGCCGAATACATCGCCGCCGGTAGTTGTTGTGCACAATTATTATGGATGAGGCAAACTTTAAAGGATTATGGTGTCATTTGTGACAAAGTGCCTCTTTTATGTGACAATGAAAGTGCTATTAAAATTGCACACAACCCGGTTCTTCATGGCAAGACCAAGCACATTGAGATTCGGTATCATTTTATTCGAGACCATGTTGAGAAGGGTGATATTGCAATCAAGTATGTCAACACCAAGCATCAACTCGCCGATATGTTCACGAAGCCTCTTGGTGAAGCAAGATTCAAGGAGTTGAGAGGAGAACTAAATGTGGTGGACATATCCAATTGGATTTAGTGGATTTCTTGCATACCTACCCATATTAGACGATACTTATTTGGTTTAGATGTAGGCATGGACATAGGGGGAGTGCGGTCCTAATCCATTGGACCATCCCTCCCCCCATTATGCCGATAGTAAGAATTCATTTGCATCTCTATATTCGTTCTATGAATTGTGAGCTTAAATGACGAGTAGTGGCCGTGGACTCAAGATATATCTTCGCGGTATCACACCACATACTCATACATGGTGGCCTCGGCCACCACCCTCTTCCTTGTGAAGAGTTGGTTTCATTTGGATTTTATTGGTTTTCTAGTGCTCCTATGGAAAACATGCTCAATTTGGTGTTTTTGTGTGTATTTGATTCTTGCAAATTGAGTATGAAGTACCATCTCCAGTGTGTTGATCTAATCCTATGCCTTTCATCTATCTCAAAACAACTTCCATCTTGCACAAGTTCAAATTCCTTACACAAAAAGAGAAATCTGGGGTTTCTTAGGAGGCCCCGGTAGTACCGCCGGTGGGATCCGGTAGTACCGGGCTCTGAATCTAAGCAGTTCTGCTGCTCGCAAAGATTCAGGCCCCGGTAGTACCGGATGCTCCGCCCCGGTACTACCGGGAATCGCGGGTATCTAGATATTTCACCGTGCGGGCAGGGTGGGGGTTATTCCCCATTTTCCCCACCCGCACGAAGCCACACCGCCGCCTCCTCTGCTCCTCACCTCCGGCCGCCGCCCTTGGCCGCCGGAATCCGCCATCTCCGGCCAGATCTGCTCCGTGGGAGCGATCCCCTCGTCGATCTCCTCCATGGCCTCCGGTATTTCCCCGTTCTTTGCATTCTTTGTTTCTAGATCTTGAAACCTAGATGTATGGAGAGGAAATGTTGGTAGCTCCGTTGGCAACGGTTAAAGTTGGATGGATGATCACCTAGGCCTTGTTAGCTAGCATATATGTGTAATGTATGGTTGAATCTCTCGAGTTTGTGCCATTTCAGTCTTGAATCGGCTCAGCCGGTACTACCGGGTTCACCCCGGTACTACCGGGTTTTTCAAATTTGCTCGATTCAACCATTCTTTACATCTACTGGCTAGTTTTTGATTCCTTATCCGTGAACTTGTGCACTCATCTATTCCCTGCCCTACCTATATGCTGTTTCACAGGTAGCGCCGTGGTACCAAGAAGCCACGTCTTGTGGAGGATGAGATTGAAGAAGAAGAAGAGGAAGTATTGCCTGCTCGCACCACAGCCAGAACTCAAGCAAGGGAAGAACATCAGCTGCTGCTCGTACCACCACTGCTCCCCCCACGAGAGCCCGCAAAGCTCTTCACTTATGGAAGAATGAGACTATCAAAGCTCAGAGAAGAGAATCCCTATGATGAGGAGAGGTCACCCTTGTGCGGAATCCGCACTTTTACACAAATGATCAAGAGCCATCTACAAGGAAATCTATCTCCACAAGGATTACTCCGTGGTTGTCCAACACACTCTTGATATTCCTTACATGAGAAACTCGAAGCACAAGGGCTATTTTGATGAGACACTTGCTATGTGTGAAGAGTTTGGGCTGATTGACATCATGAAGGAGAACCATCCCTACATTGAGTACTACATCATTCAGTTCTTTGCCACCGTCTACCTTGACCATGATGAAGCCCGGACCCTATATTGGATGACTAAGGACACCTTGCTTTCTGCCACCTTGGCGGAGTTTGGAGAGCTTCTAGGCTATGAAGACAAGGGTGAAAGTGTTGCTAGTGGATGGAGATGCCATGACAATGATCGATCAAGCTCCAAGGATGTTCTTGGACCAATCACTATGGAAAGGGCACCACCGGTAAAACTGCTCATCTTGTGCGTCCATTTGAGATTCTCCACCGTGTCTATAGGGAAACCATTGCTCCTCGTGTGGGAAATTGGGATGAGGTTCATGGCTTCATGTTTGACCTTCTCAAGCTCTCATATGAAAATCAAGGCAAAGGCAAGAAGCTTGATGTGATGGATTGGATGTGGAATGACTTGTGGTCCACAATCATTGATAGAAGGGCCCCCATCTATGGCCCATACATTATGAAGCTCATTCGCCGCAAGTGGGCTCTCAAGAAGAATGGAGAAGATATCATGAAGGATGGCAGCCCGTTGTGGCTCATTAGTGAAGGAACTGCGTATCAAGCCTCATGCTCCTCCCAAAACCCAGCCCATTGATCCGAGGCTGCTGCTGAAGCTGAGAGAGCTAGTGGGAGTGCACCTCCTCTTGAGGAACCTCATGGTTCAAGAAGCTGCAGATTAAGCTCAAGAGGGCCTTTTGCCTCAAACTGGATTTGGAAGACCGTCTGTATGAAGCTCATGTGTATCACAAGAAGGCAGCTCAGCGACACAAAGCAATGATGAGGCATATGCAGATTGACGTCTCCGATGGTTCTGAAGATGATATCACTCCAAAGGAGGAATGGGTGTCCAAGCATGGTTTCTGGAGTGATGAAGATGCTCCTCCACATGGTGATCGCTTTCAGGCCTCCTCTTCGACCCACCACGGCGCGGGTGGAGCTTGATGCTCCTAGGGACGTATTAGCATCGCGCTTCTCCCTTTTTGGCATTTCGATGACAAAGGGGGAGAATGTGTTCTATTTAGGATGAGCCGTGGGATTTGCATGGGTGGAAACACAAGCTTGCACTTCGTTTGATCTTTATGCTTGTGTTTCATCTTTTATCTTTATTTGGATATTTGCTTTGAACTTCCCTATGCATGTGTAAGACATGCCTTGAACTTATGGTATTGTAATAAGACCTATCTAGTATGTTACTTGCTTATTGTTGCTTATATTGTGCAAGTTGTTTTAATTGTTATTAATTGTTGCTTATATTGTGCAAGTTGTTAATTGTTATCCATATGAACTTGCTTGGTTCGTAAAATATAGGGGGAGCTCCGCCCATTTTATATGGTGTGTTTTGCATTCAAAAGCAAATTCCTAATAAACACACAATTTGGAGAGCCCCGTCTATCTTTTGCAAATCATTTGTTTCTCCTAAGTATGTTGTCATCAAACACCAAAAAGGGGGAGATTGAAAGGACATATCCTTCCCCACAGTGTTTTGATGTTTGTTGACAACACACTTAGATGTCTAATGTGTGTGCTAAAAGTGTGCAGGATTGTATCAATTAATATTGCACAGGTTTTGTCTCAAGAAAAGGAAGAAAAGCAGTCTTCATAGCTTCAGCCGGTACTACCGGGTTCACCCCGGTACTACCGGGTGTTCTGCCATGCGGAACTACCGGGCCCAGTACCGGATCTCCAAAAGCTCTCCTGGACTCGCTCGATTTAATCCGGTAGTAGCCCCGGTAGTAGGCGCGGTACTACCGGGTGGGGAGCACTACCGGACCAGGACGTCCGGTACTACCGATGCGCGCGTGGAGTGAGCGTTGACCAGTCTGACGCCAGGCCTTCAGTTCCCCGTCAGCCGGTACTACCGGGCGAGGCCCGGTACTACCGCTGCGGGCTGTTTACAGTTCAAACGGGCAGATTTCTGGGAGGGGTATTTATACCCCTCCACCTACCTCCGGTTTGACAAGCTTGATTCCTCACTCTCTCTCCACCATTGTTGCAAGCTTCAATCTACTAGAGCTCCCACTCCAACCACTCAAACACGTTGATACTTTGAGGAGTGAAGGAGGAGCCCTAGATCCGCATCTCCACCGAGCCGATTTGTCTACATCGACCTAGTCACTTGTAGATCTTGTGTAACTTGATACATTGGATACCTAGAAGATACTTGTGATTCTTGTGGCTTTGGTAGCCACAAGGATTAGCCGGGAGCCTCCAATTGAGTTGTGGAGACGCGACCCGGCCTTGTGATTCTTGTGGCTTTGGGAGCCGCGGGAATTTGGTGAGAGCCTCCAATTCGGTTGTGGAGTGTGCCTCATCCTTGTAAAGGTTTGTTGCCGACCTCGAGGGCATCATATAGTGGCTCGTGGATCTCCTCATCGGAGGATAACACGAGGGAGATACGGTGTGCCATATCAAGGCTATTCGGAGTTCACTTTGTGACTCCGCACCGCTCCAACGGAGACGTAGCTTCCATTGGGAAGTGAACTTCGGTAGAACATCTCCGCGTCACCGTGTGGTTATCTCTTAACCTTCCTTTACTCGTATTGCTAGCTTATTTTGTGTAGAATATCTTGCTAGCTTGTTTATTGCTCATCATATAGGATTGTTCATCTAGTTGCATATCTAGAGAACTTATATTTGAGCAATTCCTTAACTTGTTGAAAAGAAAATTAAAATTGGTAGTTGCCTATTCACCCCTCCCCCTCTAGTCAACCTACTCGATCATTTCAGAAGGTCTGGGCCATCGGGCCTGGAAAGGGTGGCGTGCGGGAGTGGGACGGTGCGTGGAGGGACGTCGCGGACGGGCCGCCCGGCATGAAGGCGTGCGTGGAGGCGTTCGGCGTTGGCGACGGCGCTGCGGTGTTTGTGTTCGGCATGGTGGCCGATGACGCGGAGGAGAGCGGCAAGTACGCGACGTGGGTGATGGATGCCGGTGCCGCTCGGTGGGGCCGTGTGGCCGTGCCACAGGGGTTCGGCGGGTTCGTTTTCTCGGCCGCGGCGGTGCGAGTCTAGTTCAGTCGTGCGCACAGGGCACCTCCACGCGCCGCCTCCTGCCCCGTCGCCGGCCGGCGGCGGCTGGGCTCCTGACGGACGGGTGCTCGCCCTCGTCGCGGCGCCAGGAAGATGAGAGCGTCCCTGTTGACTTTTCTTTTTTTTAAGATATTTTTATATTTTGATTTTTTTTATTAGACTGACAAGTGGGACCTACCTTCCACCTCACCAAATTACATTTTTTAAATTTTTTAATTGGGCTGACATGTAGGACCTACTTGCCACGTCATCCTACAGGTGGGGCCGCCCTGTCAGAACGGCTGTCTAAATTGTATCAGCTCGTCATTTGGGCAAAATGAGACAACCTGGGCAAAATGTGGTACCAATATGAGATTGAGGCGTACACTGATATCAATTGATAAATTTGGCTACAAAAGTGGTAATATTACGCTATTAACTCCTGCGAAGGCGAAGGGTGCGCTCGATTTGTCGTTGAGAAGAATTAATTTCTGGTCCCATTATTAGCATTAATTGCTGCCCCCATGAGTATGTACTCCGGTTTGTATTCCTAGTTAGATTCAGTAAAACGTTTGCTGTTACCGCAGGGACGCCTCCACTTGGTCCAATGAAAATTGGGAGTCTGCCAGGAGCATATGCCGCCCGGATCATCCGAACATTTTCCAGTACTGATACTTCTTCATGCCATAGTGAGCATATCTAGAAGTTCACTAGCCTCCTAAATATCAAATAACTAGGGCATTTCTCATAGCTAACTATAGTTATTTAAATAGGTGGATAAAGCACCAGACTTACTACCCCACGTCGCAATTGATCTACTACGGCTTCATGTTTCCTCTGTGTTGCTGAAGAGCAGGGTCGCCAACACACTTGTCCAGGTGCAGGTTTCCGTCATCCAGTGCTTCAAAATCGAGCTCCAGAATCTCTCAGGCTTGTTGGCAATGTCACCAGATAGGGATCACTAGCAAGGCTACCATAGGCTTGTTGACCACTGCCACTGCAAGAACTTTGTAAATAAGCATCCACGCCCCAAACTTGATCATCATCTGCATCGACCAGTTTGCCAGCCATGGCGCGTGAAACCATCCCCATGTTGTCCGGTAACGAAACGAGGCAATCAGCTTCAGAAGATGTACCATCCATTCCTGGCCACATCACAGTCTTTCCCTTGGACCTGTCAACTGTGGAATCTTGGCAATGAGCAGTACCAGAAGATGGAGGCATTCCCAGCAGCTCAGCCCCGGTACTGAGACCAAGTTCATCTTGCGTGTCGAATCCCTGGACCAAAGCCCCGATGTCCTCCGGTGCTTGGACTCCGTCGAGCCCAAAGTTGCCTGGCAGCATGCCACCGCTGAGGTCCGTGTCTTCCAGAAAAAAATTCTGCAGATCTGCAATTGCGTCATGTGCAATCGGATGTACAGGGGAACCTGCAGGGAGCTCCAAACCACTCTCTCCGGTACACGGCGAGCTGGAGACTCCCGAGTCTGTGCTGCCATGTGGTGCATGCTTCAGGAACTTCCTCTTCACTCTGCCGGAGTCGATCTCCTCCCTTCTCTCCCTGTGCATCTTGAGTTGCCTCAGGAAATCTGGGTTCTGAAGGAGCTTTGCCAAGAAGGACACCACCTGCTTCTGCCGGTCCTCCGCTGTTTCCAGCCTCTGGTTCAGTGTGTTCATATGCTCAATCGTCCGAGTGTGCTCCTTCTTCAGCCTGGCCACCTCCTGTAGCAGGACGTTCTTCTCTCTTCTCAGGGATTGGAGTTCAGGGTCCAGAGTGGATACACCAGAAGAACAAGGCTGTGTCTTCCTCAAGATAGATGAACCAGGCAGAAGGCTGCTTTGTTGCGTTGGCGAGGACCGGCGCCTGACAATCGTCTTCAACAAATGTTTGCTGCCCCGCAGAAATCCCTCGTGGGCAAACTCCCATCTATCAGCATGAACCTTGCGAAAACCCTAATAAACATGAAAAACAAGATGTTAAAATCCTTACAGTGACCAGGAAAAAGGGCAAATGGAACTTGCAGGAAATCTCATTATAACTGTTCATAACAGTACAATCATAAACTCAGTCAAAATGCCAAAAGTTCAGTGATATTGTTATTATCATTCAGACATAAAGCCTAGTACGTATTAAGAGAGTAGTTTCCACCTATAAATGAGCAAAGTCTGAACTTCTAAAGAACCAACAGTTGATGTGCTCATAACATGACTGTATAGTGTATTGGGGCGCAACCGCCGATCAACCCAACACATGCAAACCTATCAGTTAAGCCCCCTTTTTTACTCTTTTAGATGATCTACCCGCTATTGGTCCTAGTCCAGATTTTAAGCCTATCAAACAAGATGACACCGAAAGGATCTAAACCTGCACAGTGACAACATCCCCTCCCAATCTTTTTTGAGAGTACAACACATGAAGGAACTGAACATTGTCTAGATTAACAGAATCAAAGAACTCTACTCATAGATTGAAATAAGCTGCCTTTTGATTTGAAAAAAAATGAAAAAAAGGCCGCGGGTAACTCCCCATTTCGAAAAAAAAAACTGCTTTCTTTTGAAAAACGAAGTGCTTAAGTCTGAGAAATATGATAAAATACGAGTAGTAAAGCTGCACTAGACCAAACCTGTGAAAAGAGGGACAGAAGAAGAAGGCATGGTCACACATAGCAGCAAAAGACCAATAAACATTGTGCAGCATTTGGCAGCGGAGGAGAAAACGAATTTGTAACAACAACTACTACAAATGCGTGTACATATGTGGATCGCGAAGCTTACCTTCCAGCGCGAATCCGGGAATAATTTAGCTTCTTGCCATCACAGGATCAATTCCTCAGGATTATTTCAGTGATCATGTATTCATGTTAATCCAATTCTTCAGTGCAAAGGCCAAATTCTCATCAATTGCGGTCACAGGAAAGAAAATCCAACGAAAATACGGAGCAGAGTTTACAAGTTTTGGCAGTGCACCACCAGATCAAAAGAACAGAAAGATGAGAAGCAACAGAGCACCAACAGTACAGAGCACCAGAGCAGAAGCAGAGCACCAACAGTGCAACCAGAGCAGAAGCAGAGCACCAGCAGAAGCAGAGCACCAACAGAACAGAAGCAGAGTATCTCAAGAACAGAGGACGACGTCATGCAGGAAAAAAAGAAAGTAATGGATTGAATACGATAGGATACGCACATATGTGTTGAGCTGCCTGACGAAGCTGGAGAAGTTGTTGTGCTTGAAGTTGTGCGGGAGCACGTCGCGCGCGAAGGTGGAGGGGTCCCAGACGACGAAGCTGTTGCCGGCGCGGCCCCAGGAGATGACCCCGTCGAGGTGCGGCTCGCTGACCAGGTCGTACGTCTTGGACAGGAACGGCGGCAGCTGCGGCCCCTGCAGCAGCGCCTCCAGCGGGCGCGGCGGCGGCTCGCCGGACGGAGGCACCGCCACCGAGAGCGGCGTGATCAGGTGGTGGTGGGACCCCGGACGCGACGGCAGCTGCTGCAGCAGCGGCTCCATCTCGAACTTGGGCTCGAGCAGCAGCGCGGCGTCCATGGAGGCGGAGGCGGCGGTGGCTGGGTCGTTGGTGGTGGAGGTGTGCGTGTGCGTGTGGTCCATGAAACGCGGCGCGCGGGGTGGCCGCGAGGCGGGGAGCGGGAATGGGCGGCGGTGCGTGGGCAGGGGGCGAGGGCAGCGCGGGGTTTATATAGGCTTCGGTGGGAGTGAAACCGACATACTGTTGACGGCGACGCGTGCACCGCGTTGGCGTTGGAGGAACCGGATAGGGCGCGCCTGACGACGTTTGACTGACCGCCGTTGTAGGGGTGTCGGCAAGCCCGGCTGGACACCTGGGGGCGCGGCGTCTCTGCCCACGGAGGTCAAGGCGGTGCTGCGGGTGCGGGCACAGTACCGGAAATATCTGGAATTCTCGGGTGACTTTTGCTTAATGGCGAAGGAGGCATGCAGGAGATATTGCTTTTCGCTTCTTCCCTCCCCGTCACGTGCCCTACCTGTGGAGGTGGGTCGTGTCGTGTTAGTGAGTGGAGGGGGAGTCGGTGAACTGAACTGCAGATGGCGCGAGAGTGGTGATCCGGATGCGCGAGAGTGGGAGAGATGACAAGGAAACCGTGGAGGGAAACGGAGGGGGCACCGGTTTGGACGAGTCGACGACACGTGTGTGCTGTGTGCTAGTACCTATCATGTCTTCTCTTACTCTCTTTTTTTTTTGAAAGATCCAGCATAGCATTTCATTGCTAAGCAGAGGAAAACTTATATAGATATCGTCCGGACGAAATTAAATCCGGAAACAAACAAAAAGGAAAGGAAAAAAGGGACCATGGTGATGCCTTTGTGACACAGATTCGACACCGCTGCGAAGCAGAACTACGATCTGCCTCGTGGAACCATGGTAGCCACGCATCCTAGGACCGCCTCCTCACCTTACATCCATCGTCCCCGGCATCCACTGCCTAGACCCCATCACCGCCCCCACATGACCGCCGCGGACCCAGCGCACATCGACAGATTAGAAACTACAATGCAACTCCTCCAAGAAGGTACCGGTGTGTGCGTCACCGTTGACCGCTCCAGAGTAGATTAGGTTTTCACCCAAAGAGACTTGACACTCACGTCGGCAGAGGATCACAGCTCCACAACGACGCATTTAAGAAGAAGAACGACACTCTAGGGCGTCGTGCGAGGTTTTCACCTGGAAAGCAATCTCGACAACCAAGCCCGAGGACTTGGGCTAAGGAGCAGCAAGCCAAGCGTCGTGGCTCTGACGCCGACCACCGATCCCATCAGCATGCCGCGGGGGCCACGTGCCTGCGGGAGGCTAGAGCTGCCCCTCCCGCACCACTGCAACCTACCCAGGGCCGCCGCCGCCACCGCTTCATTCTATCGGTAGTGAAGCTATAGGACGCCATGCTACCTGATGCAGACACAGACATAGGCCGCAGCCCCGGCTTCCTCGCTGAAGAGACCACGCAGCCACGACGCCAGTGAGGGCGCCCCAACCTCCTGCAGCAGAACCATCCAAACCACCGACGAGCTGCCCATCCCCAAGTCCCATCACTCCTAGGCGCACAGGAAGCAGGACAACACCACCGTGTCTGAGAACTGGAGACCGGCGTGACGCACCACTGGCCGCGGCCCACCCGCCCCCAAATCGGGCCCGCGCATCCCCGTAACCGCCTGCTGCAGCGCCGAGAGCCACCGACGCCACTCCACTACGTTCGTGTCGTCTGAATCCAGGCCTTACACCGTTCCTCTTCGCTGCGCCATCGAGGGAGACGGCAACCGCAACGACCACCAGCTCTGGGGTCGCCGCCCTAGCCTCCAAGTGCCAACACTCGACCTACGCCTCCCTGCTGAGGTTGCCATCAACAGGTGTCTGGGTTCTGAGCTCACGGTGTGGAAGATCGGCTCCCTAACACATGGAAATACTTTCTTTCAAAAAACACACAGGTAAATACATGTACTTAAGGCCTGTAATTTGAGCCATGGGTAAATCCACCCATGGGCAACCGACCCTAATGGGCAGGGTATGGGTCGCTATCTGTGCCCATGGGTCTTACCCTTGGGCGACCCGATTAGTCGCGGGCAGGGTATGGGTCTAAGTTTGTACCCGTGGGTCACCCGATGAGTCGCCCGATTCATATAAATATGTATTCAACATAATTTGAATTGTACACTTGAATACTCGGGAGCTCCTATTCGGCGCCTGTAGTGTGTCCGGTACCACACGACGCTCACGTTGAACTTTGGTGGGTCGTGGCCCATGACGCATCGCTCGCCGGTTTTAACGGCTCCCTGGCTTTGTTTTTTCAGTTATTTATTCGTTCCGCTTTTCTGTCTTTTCTGTCTGGTACAAAAAATATCCGGTTTTTTCAGATAATAACATTTTAATTTTTTTGAACGTTTTCAATTCTGATTTGAACATTTTTTCAAATTTGAACAATTTTCACATTTGAATAATTTTAAAATTTGAAATTTTCTCTCATGTGAACAATTTTCACATTTGAACAAATTTCACATGTGAACAATTTTCAAATTTGATTAATTTTCACATGTGAACAATTTTCAAATTTGAACAATTTTTAAATTAGAACAGTTTTCAAATTTGAAGAGGTTTCAAATTTGAACAATTTATTAAAACTCAACATTTTTTATGCTCTTTTACATTGTAATTTATTTTTTATCCCACTTTTCTTTGTACTTTGATAATTTGGCCCCTGGCAGGCTGCCAATGACAAAATTGCCCTTTTGGTTGTTTTCTTGGATCGAGCCGAACTAGTAGCGCTCGTATCTCCCGACACAGATATGGAGAGCTTGCGGCGGCTGCGTTGTTCCCCAATGATCCTCTGCCCCCTGACCTCGTCCTCTTTTCGGTGCTCGATTCTCACGACGACAGTCGCGAACGCCTCAGTGTTGAGTGTTCGGCCGTCGCCTGAGACGTCGAAGCTGACAAAACACATCTAGGACCCGTGCTTGGGCAGCTCCGGCACCGCCCTCGAGCACATCTCTTGCGCGGATGCGCCTCGACACCGCCCGCTGCCTACAGTAGCGCTGCCAAGGGAGGGAGCGGGAGACTCACAGGGAGAGGACGACGCAATTGGAGTTGGAGGCTGCTGGAAGCGTTCGGAGTTCGAGGCGGCCGGAAGGGGTTCGTGTGCATAGGTGGAAGCGCTGGGGTTCGGAGAGAGAGCCGAGGTTGAGTGGGAGAGCGAGGAGGATCTCGCCGGACTTGGAGGGAGCAGCAAAGCGGCGATAGGACGAGCATATCTTCTATTGAATAGATGGGGAATTATCGTCTGGAGGTGTTGCCTCACGTAATCAGCTGATAATAAAAGGATTAAAGAAAAATAAGAAGGGCAAATAATCAAAGTCCCAAATCAGTGAGGCAATTTTTTTTAATGTAAGAGGCAAATAATAAAATCCCAAAGTAAACATGGCAAAAAAATTCCCCCTCTTTTTAGGGTGTGAAAAAAATCCTTAGAAATAGAGAGCTCTCGGTGCTTGTGGCCCCAAGTTTCAGGTTGTGAAAAAAATTCTTTTCTGCCGGGTATCGGGCGCTTGGCAGCTGTGTGGTGGGTTGCGCAGAGAGAGTTTTTTTTTTTTTATCATGGACTCAATCGTACACCATCATGTTATTAACATCCATTCACGTTGGGAATACTAGATATACGTTATGTTCATGACGTGATTTGTAGGGCATAAAAATAAGCATACAGCCTTTTATTATATTATTAAACAATGTCTGACAAAACAAATACATTTAGTCGATTAAAGCCATCTTCCTAGCGATATGTGTTGCAACACCTAAAAATTATAATCGGATGGTCCTGGTAGCTTCAAGTATCCTAACCTCACACCAACACACGCCATTTAAATCGGAGGCCTCACGAAACCGACCAAAGGCGAGCCGGGAACATAAACGGTTCACTAACCTCTCAACGTGCGCTCTATAAGTCGCCAACTCCCTTTTTCGCCTACCAATTTTGTGGAGAGATCAACGCATTGACCTTGCCAGACATGCCGTCGACGCTGCCACGACACGAGACAACTCCACCGTCCTGCGCACGTCCATCAGCTGAGACCCCGCCATGCCACACCGTCGAGACTCATTGTTATCAATGTGCGTCTCGACGCAGTTCTCCCACCAGGCGCCGCGTACCACCATCGTCCGATATGGGAGACCTAGATTTAGGGTTTTCCCCGTTCCAACGTGGGCGAGAAAACGAGTGTTTCACAAACGATGTCTTCTACAAGGTTTTGCTAATTCTCAATCTATTATTTTCAGATACATGTCCACTATTTGTTAATGGTTTTGCTAATTCTTAATCTATTATGATTTTATTAAAGAGCGTTCTCAAGGGAATACCATGAAGTTTTTTGTTTTATATTCACATCTTGGTAGTTGTCCATCAAGGCAATTATCTTTACAGTCTGACATTATCTTCATTCTAAGTTTTGTGAATGACATTAGAATTTCTCATAGTAATAGTTGTTTTTTCGAGTCTTTTTGTTATAGAAACAGTTTTTTCAATTGTATTAAGCGACATTTTCATGTAAAACATAGTTGAATGTGTGTGTGCGCGCACATTTTTTAATACCAGTGACGAGTGATACTCATGTGGCGACGTGACTTTGTTATCTCAAAATCTATCAAGACATATCTCTCTATATTTAATTATTTAATTACCTCTAATGTTTTGTGTGAAATAAATTTGATTTGTGACAAAAAAATAAATTGCTAGACATTAAAGATGATAAAGTAAAAAAAAACTTATAGATAATAAAGTTATTCTCATGCATTGAATACTAAAGACATGTTATGGTTCAATATCAATTGGGCGCGGCAACGCGCGCCGTACCCTTCTAGTTAGTACTTATGGGCGTGTTCGGCAACAACCCAGTTTCACAAAATCCACCGATTTTGCTCTACGAGGCCAGTTCCAGTGTCTTGGCTGGAGAGAACTTGCCAGTGGCAAGATGGTTAAGAGGGCGGTGTACCTCCAGCCCATCAGAGTTCAAATCCCAGGTTTGACGCTGGTGTTTCTCATTTAGGCGAAATATTTTTCAGTGGGAGGCGACGTTCCCGTCGATAGTGAGGCGCCCGTGGTGAATTCGTCAATCTCAAGACATGATCCGTCGGCTCAGTCTTTCGGAGGTACTCATAGGGGTAGGGTGTGCGTGCGTGCGTTCATAGGGGTGTGACGAGGTGTACCCTCATCAATTCCCATGGTTTAAGGACCTAGGGTTGAGATTATGGGGAGAGAACGTGGTAGTACTGGTAGTTTCGTCGGCTGACAAGCAGAGGCAAAGATTTACCAGGTTCAGGCCCCTCGGGTGGAGGTAAAGACCCTACTTCCTGCTTGTCTGTTATTGATCGCTGGAGATTATGTGGTTACAAGGTGGCTCCGGCGAGATGACGATCTCGCAAGAGCTTTGGTGGTTCGAGTATGGCTTGGTCCCAGATCGGTACCCTCCCAGCCTTTAAATAGGCTGGGTCTCAGGAGTTTGTAATCGACCTAGTTTACACGTAAGGAAAGCCTAAACCGACTATGCCTATGTCTAATCTTGGAGGGTACTCCATCTTCTTGGGCCTCTTGTCTTGGGCTTCGAGTAGGCTCTTCGATATTGGGCCTTAGTCGTCACGTGCACCAGGTACCCTCATGATAGGATACCCGATATGTATACCCATGTCAGTAGCCCCCGAGTACTTGTCTGACTCGAAGAATCGGGCATGGACTCTTTCGTAAGTGCACGTCATATGCTTTGTATTCTGTATATATAATTTGGAATTCCTGTATGAATAGCACGTTTGGCTATGTCGAGTATCTCATCGACTGTGTTTTATGATAACCAAGGGATAATAGCTTAGCAGGACCAGTACACTCGACGGATCGGGACTGGTTAACTACATATTCGGGTAAAACCTTACTAGCTTTCAATCAAATTCGAGTCTCCGGACTCGAATCTGGAACAAACTGGTCAGATTCGACTAGGCCGCTGAGGTCTTACTGAGTCGATCTGCAGTATAACTTTGAATTTTACCCAACGCGTCCGTCGGGATTTTTCATCATGTCTGCTGACACGGAAAGTATAAGGATTGACGTTGCTAGAACGGTCCTTAGCCCAGCTCGAAAGTTCGGCGGGTCTTACCTTTGCACTATGCGTGCAGCATCCGAGGTATTTGCGACGGACGCAACTCGGGAATGTTTCGAGTATGATTTCTGAACTTTGTTGGACGAGTCATGCCCTTTGTCGACTGATATTTGCTGTTATGCTATCGGGTGCGCGACAGCGCTCCGATGGGAGTAGCCCCGAGATTGTGCTTTATTGCTTTGCAATGGAGGATAATCTCAAAACTCTTCTTACTCTGCATATGTTAATCGAAGAAATTTATGCCATAATTCTATCGGGTGCACGACAGTGCTCCCGATGGGAGTAGCCCCGAGATTATGCTGTATTACTTGTAAATGGAGGATAATCTCAATCATTGTCCTAAGCATCTTCAGTCGAAGAATTTTTTGAACACGCTCCCGATGGGAGTAATATAACTTAGTCGAAGGAACGGTCGAGTGACCAATTTTGCCTTTAAGAAAGTTTTGTCACACCCGAACTAATCAGGGCAATCGAGTGACCAATATGCGTTGAGCATGCTCGAACGTATTTTCTGAACAGATGTTTCAATGATGTCAGGGATGACGTTTATTTCGACTGCAATTTCTGATACGCGTGGCGTGCGTTATGCTGCGATTGATGGGACGTGACACATAGGTGGGCCCATTTATGCAGAGCTGACCAAAGACGGTGCCGTTTGGACTTGATTTGACCACACGGGCCCACTTTTTCCAGAGGCGTGATGATGGCTCCTCTTTTTGCGTGCGTAGTGGGCGGAGAGGCCGGCGACGGTTGCCCTCCGCGTTCGCCACGTGTACGGTGAGATCGCATGCGGAGCGCACGATTGTGATATGAATGGCTGTGATTGCGTTTGACTTGCGGTAAATAGGGGCACGGCGCTAGCGTCTGTTTTTACTTGCCATTTGCTCCCTGCGCCGCCCTGTTTCCTCATCTTCCTCCTTGCGCTGCACCTCCATTGTTCTTTTGCCCAAGCTCTTTGTGCTCTGTCCATCCACACTAGCAATGGCCAAGGGTGGAGGCTCCAAGCGAGGCGCTGCGTCTGCCGCCACGACTGACGCGGCAACTAAGGTCAAGAAGACCACAACGAGCGCGTCTGCTGCCGCCGCCGTTTTGAAGAAGAGCAGCGGGGACTGGGCGAAGTCCACCATCAGGGATGCCCATCTGACCAAGTTTCGCGAGCAGGGTCTGCTTCCTCCCACGGACCAGCTTGTTGTTCGCGCGCCATCACCGAAGGAGGTACTCCCTGAACCACGCGCCAATGAGCGTGTCTGTTTTGCGGAGTTTCTGCCTAGGGGTTTCTCGCTCCCCCTCCATGATTTTGTGCGAGGTTTGCTATTTGCCTACGGGGTGCAGATCCATGATCTCACCCCGAACGGTATTCTGCACATTGCGTGTTTCATCACACTATGCGAGTGTTTTTTGGGAGTTGCTCCAAGTTGGGCATTATGGAAGGCCATTTTTATGGTGCGACCAAACAGGGGAGGCGGCCGCACCTACCCTGTGGGCGGCTGCGGGATCCAGGTGCGCGGTGACACCCGATATTTCGACTGAAGACCGTCGACTCCGCACAAGGCTGGAGAAAGGGATGGTTTTATGCGAGTGTTGAGCAGGACGCAGCTGCCGCTTTCTCGACTGCTACCTTTGCAAGGACCAAGGCCTGGGACCACCCACTTTTGGATGAAGAACTGGCAGAAGCAGAGCCTCTTCTGTCCCAGATTGGAGGTCTTCTCGACAAGGTGACGGGTGTGCATCTAATTGCCACTTTTGTGAAGAGGCGGGTGTGGCCGATCCGTGCCCGAGCGCACCCCATGTGGCAGTACGAGGGCCCAAATGATGCCACACGGATGAGCCCAGAGGAGCTGTCAAGGAATGAGTTGTTGGCGCATGTGCGATCAATCACCAACCTGACGACAGCCGACCCGTGCAACGTCGACTGCCCCATTACTCCGTATGGGATGGAAAATCCTTTGCTTGAGGTATGTGTACTTTATGATTTGCTTGCAGTTAGGAGTTGCCACTCATATGTATTGCAGCCTCTAACTTTGCGGCCGTAATTTATGACATGCAGGGTCACTCGACTGCTGCCTCCCTTCCTCCTTTGCCAGAGAATGGTGCAACTGAAGAAACTCAGGTACAAGAGATGGAAGCGAAAGGGGATCACTCGCCAATTCCCTCCGCCACCACTTCTCGTGTGGAAGAAGTTGAAGAGGAAGCAGCAGAAGAGGTGCAGACTGAAGAAGTGGCCGATTCTGACCCTGAGATCGACATCGCGCCTCCAAAGCGTCGTCGACTAACCAAAAAGGTATCTTCATCTGTGAGTTCACCCCGAAGGAGCAGGACTTGGAGGTTGACGAGGAAGGGCTCATCACCCGTTCCCAGTGCCGCTCCTTTGCGTGTATGCTCAACGAGCTCGACCCCTCCTCCTCGTTCGAGTGGCGCCCCTATCTTTGGAGGCCCAAATTTTGAAGACCTCGACTACAACGAAGAGGAGGAACACAGGTTTGTGTTTTTACTTATGATATGAGATTTACTGCTGTTGCATACTTGTGCTAATGATGTCTTCATGTGTGCCACTCGCAGTGCTGAAAACCAACCAGCCTTTATCTCCTCCAGCCGAGAAAGTTCCGACGCCGGATCACCCGACATTTCCTCTCGCCGTGCACGAGGTTGTCCAACCGATGGACACCACTGCTGTTGTGGAGGCAGGCAAGGCTACGGTTGTGGCGACTCCTGAAGTCGGGACATCTGCTTCAGCCCCTGAGCCTTGGACAAATCATGTGAGTACTTTCTGCCTAGCCCACGTAGTTTTGGGGCTGTGTACGTTACAAATTATGCTAACTGCGTGTGTCTGCAGCCCTTCTACCGCACACTGGCGGATTCTGCCAAAGCCTATGTCCAGGTGGAGCAGGAGAGGGATGGCCTGCGTAATGACCTGGAGCGACTCAGTCGTGAGTTTACTTTTGCCATTGTTTTCTGAAGCTCTTTTTGCAATACTTTGTCTTTGTCGATTTATAAACTGTATGCGATTTGCTACTTCAGGCGAAAAGACAGCGGCTGAGTCCCGCATAAAGGAGCTTGAAGAAGCACTCGTCACGCAGCGCGCTGAGTCGAAGAAGGAGCTGGATGCTGCCACTAACTCAGCTACCGCGCGTGAGCGAGGATATGCCGAACAACTGGCGGAATTCGCACAGGTCATGGGAGGTGAGTAATTTTTTCGTTTTGAACTTATGGTGTTTGCCAAGCGTCGTATAATGACGTTTGCTCTTTGTCGATTTGTGAAGAAGCTGCTGGCGCGCCGACCTCTGCATACGGGGCAAACGACGATCTGTCACTCGACCGTGTTGTGGGCGACCTCGGGTCGTGTGCACCCACGCGAAGGATGCACTCGCCAAGTCAGCGAGTACACTTGGCGCAGTGTACAAGGCCGTGCTCCCGAGTGGCGAAGTACCGACGACGGCGGATGGATTTGCCGATGTTTTTGGCCCGGGGACTTCCACCATGGCGAACTTCTCTCGCGCCCTTTCGGTACGCGGCTCGGAGTCCACCCTCAAGCTCCTTTTAGGCCACGGATTAGAGGGTGACTACGAGAGAGCGCTTTCTGATTTCCCGCGGAGGCAGACGGAGACTTGTGCCTTGAAAGGAGTCAGCGCGCCAGCTGCACGACTGGCCAAAATATTTATGACCACCATGGAGCGCCGGGCAAAAGAGGTCGCCACTCGCTTGCTTAGGGGCAAGCCAGAGTCGACTTCCTAGTTTTAGGGCAGCTGCATCCCTTCTTTTTTATGCCATGTAATGATATCTGTGAACTGCGAGTGTGCGTGTGATTTGCTACTCTTTTATGCCAGTGGTGTTCTGTTAATGTGTCTGCGCTCGAAGAGCTGTATGCTGTTGCTCGTCTGAGTTTTGTGACTAGTTTCTCATGAAACTTTTATGATCCTTGGAACAGAAACGGCCAGCCGACACTTCATCCAGTTCGTCGCAGCATCATACCCCTTCTCATATCGACAACCACGTCGACTCCGAGATCTGCGCCAACAACAACCTCGACTTCGAGACTCATAACAACCTCGCCGACGCCGAGATGGGCATAGGCGATGAAGACGTCGACTGCGAGATCAGTCCAGACGAACCACTCGATGAACATACAGGCTCAGACATGAGCCTCGATGAAGATGTCGAGTCCATGACGGGACTCGAAAGTACATACATATACCCTCGGGTCATACGACAGCAGGTCTACGCTACCATCGCCGCAGAAACATCAGACACTGCAGCCAGTCGCAGGCCTACAGAATTCCCTGCACAGTTACTATGCCAGATGGAGTCACAACTCTCACAATCACTGCTGAGATGGCAGCAAAAGCAGATAAAGTCATCAAAGAGTGCACAATGATGCCAGCAGACGCAACACAAGAAGAGATGTTGACCTTCCAGTACTTCAACTGGCAGGAGTCACTTCGGCTGAAGCATAAGAGCCACACTCGAAGAACACAAAAAGCAAGCTAGCTTGTCGAGTGCGCGCAGAAGACAGCTCTCCTTGAGCTCCACCGGGCGAGCAGACATAAGACCCAGATCAAGGCTGTCACACCTCTCGCCAGGCGAGAAGGCGGCACACACCCGTAACTTGGGAAACTCCTTCATGACATACGACGAGTAAGGACTGCCGGTGCCCAAAACAGCAGCAGGTGCTCTCTACACCGCTGCAGCATACCTGGAGGCAATCAAGCCCCCAGCGGATGACCCCAACGCAAAACTACACAGCCAACAGATCAAATCACTCGCCTTAGCTGCAAAGGCCATACGCCAAGTTCCAAGAACTCCAGTGGGAGTCGAGACCGTGCCCTAGTCGACGTGCCCTCGGGAAGAGCATAATCACAGTGGTCGTCACCACCATTCGAAGGAAAGAAGCGGCTCGCGAAGGCGCAGGTCCAGGAGCAGATCACGCAGATCTTACAGTAGCGACTCATACTCTGATCGAGAGCCTGAGCCACATGGAGCTCTGTGCTTCACTCGACGCATCGCGAGACACGGATGCCCAAATGATTCAAACTCACATCCGAACAGCCCAAGTACACGGGTCGACAGGAACCTTCCGGGTGGCTGGAAGATTACAGGCTGGCAGTTGCTGCCAGCGGGCACCAACACTACAGCCATGCACTACATACTACTCATGCTC
The DNA here is from genome assembly GCA_947311845.1 of Poa pratensis. Lineage (NCBI taxonomy): Eukaryota > Viridiplantae > Streptophyta > Magnoliopsida > Poales > Poaceae > Poa > Poa pratensis. The sequence goes on along the minus strand of CAMZMU010000034.1, from coordinate 57,171,258 downwards.
GAAGGCACAGCTCGTGACTGGCTCAAGGCCCTACCTCCATCAACATACGACTCGTGGGATCACTTCCGCAGGGATTTCGTCAAAAACTTCGAGCCTCTATGTGAGCGCCCGAAAACATTCGAGGAGCTGCGGCCTGCATTCAGCGTTCAGATGAAACGTTGAGGTCATACATCAGACGATGGACTGAGATACGTAACTCAGTTGGAGTGGTTTCAGAAGATATGGCCATGGATGCTTTTGTCATGGGCCTCGCCAGTCGAGACTTCAAAGAAGCACTTGGCCGCCAAAAGCCAAAATCTGTAGCCCACCTCTTGCAGATCGCAACTGAGTGGGCAGATGGAGAGGATATGGCACGCACCACACGCAAAAGAGGTCGCCACTCGCTTGCTTAGGGGCAAGCCAGAGTCGACTTCCTAGTTTTAGGGCAGCTGCATCCCTTCTTTTTTATGCCATGTAATGATATCTGTGAACTGCGAGTGTGCGTGTGATTTTGCTACTCTTTTATGCCAGTGGTGTTCTGTTAATGTGTCTGCGCTCGAAGAGCTGTATGCTGTTGCTCGTCTGAGTTTTGTGACTAGTTTCTCATGAAACTTTTATGATCTTGGAACAGAAACGGCCAGCCGCCACTTCATCCAGTTCGTCGCGGCATCATACCCCTTCTCGATCTCGAGCTCAGGCGTCAAACGATGCCGCGGTAATACGTTATATGAAGGCTCGACTTGCGAAACAGGAGCAGGAACTGGCGAGTGCCCGAAGCGAGCTGGAAAGGATGAGGGCAAGGCCTGCTTTACCCACCCAACGGGAGGAGTATGTGCTTGGCGAGATGGAGATCGTGAACAGACAGCTCGAGTGTAAGCATGACTGCCTTGATCTTATGAGTTCACAGCCTGTTCTTTTTTGTTCACCCAACTTGTGTTGTTGCAGGTTTTGTTCAAGATTTCCAGGCGGAGCAGGCTCGCGTGGATGAGCAGTTGAACATGGCAACTGACGAACCCACGACTGGCCGCCAGCACTTTCGATTGGACAAGCACCGAGCACGCATACTTGCGACTCTGCAAGATCGGGTGTGGCGGAGCACTATGCTTCTTGAATTGTGCAGGTCGGCCTTCAGTCGAATCAACCAGATGGTTTTTCCGACTGGGCCACAACCTCAAGGAATCCACGCGTTGCTCGATCTCTTCCGGTCAACAGGTTCCATTCGAGGCTTCATCACCCAGAAGCTTGTGGACGGTGCCAACGCAACCATGGCATATCTCCGAAGTCAACGTCCAAATTTGCAGCTACGTCCACCCGTGCCTGGATCGTCTTTGTCCCAGTCGAATCTTGACGAAACATTCGATCACGCGAGGACATTGGTTGATTGCTATCAAGCGCAACTTATGGGCCCTGTTCTTCCAGCAAAGGATGAACCAGAAGATTAGGGTATTTATGTATAGGGAACAGCCCCCGAGTGTAAATTTGCCACTTAGTACATATTTGTTCACTTGTATGTATGCAGCCCCCGAGTGTATCGAGTGGGGTTTATGAAAAACAGTTTACATAGATCATGAATTACATAGCCCCCGAGTGCTCGAGTGAGGTTATGAATTTTATGAGAGTTGAAGCTTCAACTTATGCCTGCAGGCTCAGCCCCCGAGTGATTGATTGGGGTTGAGCAACTTTTTCCTTTGTGTTTAGTGTTACGATCCAGCCCCCGAGTATTCGAGTGTGGCTGAGTATTATGTTTGAAGGAGCGAAAGCTTTTATGTTATGAGGAGCTCAGCCCCCGAGCATACGGGTGAGGCTAAGTTTGTGCTGATAATTGCGAGTAGTAGCAGGAAAAGTATGAGGAATTTATTGACTATATTCCATTTATGAATGTTAGGCTGCAGGCCGCCTCATTAAAAACCTTCCAGTCCCCTTAGGTACCCTGGTAAGGAAAAGAGCGCGTCTGAAACCTGCAGCCATCCGACATATGAGCCTATTACATTATGCGACTGAGCAATCTAAGCATAGAAACGGCGCAGCTGCGCAACGTTCCAAGGATTGTGGAGAGTTCGCCGGTCTTCGCATGCTTCAGTCTGTATGCTCCACCACCTATGACCTCGGTGATGATGAAGGGTCCTTCCCATGGAGAAGCAAGTTTATGCACCTTCTTTTGCTTCAGTCGAAGTACCAAGTCACCCACCTCGAAGGACCTGGTACGCAGTCGACGGCTGTGATAGTTGCGTAGATCTTGCTGGTAGACAGCTGTACGTGCTAGCGCTGTGTTGCGTGCTTCTTCGAGCAAGTCGACTGCATCTTCGAGTGCTTCATCTGCATCTTCTTCATTGTATGCTTCGACTCTTGGTGCGTTGAACCTTACGTCTGATGGCAGGATTGCCTCTGCGCCGTAGACCATGAAGAATGGAGTGAATTGCGTTGAGGCGTTGGGTGTTGTGCGTAGGCTCCATAGCACAGACGGGAGCTCTTCTACCCAAGCACCCGCAGCCCTTTTGAGTGGCACCAGGAGGCGCTTCTTGATTCCACTTGTCACAAGCCCATTGGCCTTTTCGACTTGGCCGTTTGATTGCGGGTGCGCCACAGATGCATAATTGAGCGTGATATCTTGCTCTTTGCAGAAGGATTTGAATTCCTCAGCCGTGAAGTTTGTACCGTTGTCAGTGATGATGCTATTGGCACACCAAAGCGGTATATGATGGATTTTATGAAATTGACTGCTGTAGTGGCAGTCGAACTTGTGATGGGTACTGCTTCAATCCACTTGGTGAACTTGTCGACCGCCACCAGAAGGTGAGTATGCCCTCCATGGGAGGATTTTTTGAGTGGCCCAACCATATCGAGCCCCCACTGGGCGAAAGGCCAGGCCAATGGTATTGTCTTCAACGCCGATGCGGGTGCGTGCGGCTTTGTGGCGAATTTTTGGCAGCCGATGCACCTTTTGACTATGTCCTCCGCGTCTTTGAGTGCTGTGGGCCAGTAGAAGCCTGCGCGAAAGGCTTTGGCTACGAGTGATCGACTGCTGGCGTGATGCCCGCAAGTACCTGCATGAATATCACGAAGGATGGCTTGGCCATCTTCAAATGCTATGCAACGCTGGAACATACCTGATATGCTGCGTTTGTAAAGTTCACCGTTGATGACAGTGTATGCTTTAGATCGTCGAGTGACGCGTCTTGACTCTGTGAAGTCTTCGGGTACCTCGCCGCGGAGTATGTATGCGAGGAAGGGTTGAGTCCAAGTTGGCTCGATGAGGAGTACCTCGACTGGTGGGTCCTCTGTGCTAGGTGTTTTGCTCTTGGCTGGTGCGGCTGATGCAGGAGTTGCCGCTTCTTTTTGATTGATCTGTGCTCGATGCGCTCGAAGAAGACACCAGGTGGCACTGGTGCTTTGGTCGCACCAATGTTGGCTAACTTATCTGCTTCTTCATTGCTTCACGCCCTATGTGCCGCAACTCGCAGCCTTCGAAGCTGCCCTCCATGATGTTGTACAGGTCACGGTAGGCGATCATGTTATCTGCGATTGCGTCACAAGCCTTCATTGTTTGCTGCACCACCAGATTCGAGTCGCCGTAGATCATCAGTCGAGTGCACCCGAGGCTTTGGCCATCCTCATGCCATGGATCAGAGCCTCATATTCTGCTTCGTTATTGGATGGGAACTCGAATCCCATTTGCAGGATGTAGCGGAGCTTGTCGCCTTTTGGTGATATGAGGATGACACCTGCGCCTGCGCCTTCGTTTTTCTTCGAGCCATCAAAGTACATAGTCCAGGAATTGGACACATCTGGTGCTCCTGGGAGCTGAGCTTCAATCCACTCGGTGTGGAAGTCGGGTAAAACTTGTGCTTTGATGGCCTTCGGGTAATCATACTTGATGTCTCTTGGTGCTAGCTCGATGAGCCATTTTGCTACTCGCCCAGTCGCATTGGGGTTTGTGAGGATGTCCCCGATCCCTGAAGTGCTGATTACAGTGATCGGGTGCTCGGAGAAGTAATGCGTCAGCTTCCTTGAGGACATGAACACGGCGTATGCCAGCTTCTGATAGTGCGGGTACCGCTGCTTTGATGTGGAGAGCACTTCACTCAAGTAATAGACTGGACGTTGTATGCTTTGGGCGTGTCCCTCCTCTCTGCGTTCGACCACAGAACAGTGCTCACCACCCTATTAGTTGCAGAGACATATAGGTATAGTGGCTCGCGTTCCCTTGGTGCTACGAGGATTGGAGGGCTTGTGAGGACTCGCTTGAGGTCCGTGAAGGCTGCTTCGGCTTCTGGCGTCCACTCGAATTATCTGCTTCTTCATCAGTCGATAGAACGGGAGTGCTTTTTCGCCTAGCTTGCTGATGAATCGACTGAGTGCTGCTACTCTACCCGCCAACTTTTGCACGTCGTGGAGCTTTGAAGGCCTTTGCATCGTCAAGATGGCCTGTATTTTCTCCGGGTCCGCCTCGATTCCTCGAGCTGAGACTAGATACCCGAGGAGTTGCCCGGCTGGCACGCCGAACGTGCACTTCTTCGGGTTGAGCTTGATGTGGAAGCGTTTGAGGTTTGCGAATGTCTCTCGCAAGTCATCGAGTAGTGTGTTTTCTCTCTTGTGGTGATGACGATGGACGTTTCGCCCAATCTGCTTCTTGAGGCAATCTTGCATCATGCGCTGATAGGTTGCGCCTGCGTTTTGAGCCCGAAAGGCATTGTGGTGTAGCAGTAGACCCCGAGTGGGGTTATGAACGCCGTTTTTTCTTCATCCTCTTCCTTCATCCTTATCTGGTGGTAACCCGAGTAAGCATCCAGGAAGGACAAGCGAGCGCACCCGGCGGTGGAGTCGACGATCTGGTCGATTCGAGGTAGTGGAAAGTGATCCTTTGGACAGCACTTATTGAGTGCTGTAAAATCTACACACATCCGCAGGATGTCTGTATGCTTCTTCTCTACAAGTACGGGGTTGGCCACCCATTGTGATTTCTTGATCTCTCTGATGAATCCTGCTGCGAGTAGCCTGTCGACTTCGGCTTCGACTGCAGTTCTTTTTGGGCCGGATATGCGGCGCATTGTTTGTTTGACTGGTTTAGCACCTGGAAGTAGCTGGAGAGAGTGCTCGGCGAATTCCCTGGGAATACCTGGCATGTCTGCTGGACACCATGCAAATATATCCCAGTTCTCACGGAGGAATTCGACGAGCGCGCTTTCCTATGCGATAGGCAGACTCGACGAGACATTGACTGTCTTGGTCGGGTCAGTCGGGTGCACCTGATGCGATCTTGTGTCGTTGGTGGCACTGAATGCTCTGTCGACTGCCACCTTTTTGTGCTCTGGCATAAGTGTTCGATCGTTGGAGACCGCTAGATCAGCGAGTGTTGCTTCCATGCCAAACATCTCAGAGATTTTGCTGAATTCTCGGTCGCAAGAGTCAGACTTTTGGAAGTTCCCCTTGACTGTGATTACTCCTTTTGGTCCAGGCATCTTCAGCTGGAGGTATGCGTAATGTGGCACCGCCATGAATCGAGCGAACGTCGGGCGTCCAAGTATAGCATGGTATTGTGACTTCCAGTCGACCACTTCGAACTCAATCGACTCTGTCCTGAAGTGGTGCTTGTCCCCGAACGTCGTCGAGTTGTATGGTGCCCTCTGGGCTTATTGCTTTCCCTGGAACGATACCGTGGAAGGTATTTGAAGATCTTGGCAGGTTTTCGACTGACCTGTTCATTTTGCGGAGCGTATCTGCGAAGATGATGTTTATGCCGCTCCCACCATCCATGAAGACCTTGGACATGGCGTAGCCTCCAATTTGCGCGTCGAGTACCAGAGCAGAGTGCCCTGGTCGAACAACCGATGGAGGGTGGTCCTCTTTGCTGAAGCTTATTGTAGTTCGGATCCCTTCAAGTATTCTGTTACCGCAGGAGGTGACATGACCGCCATGTTTACCTGTCGAGTGCGAAGTTTTTGCTCCCTGTTGGAAGGTCGACCTTTCTGTATCATGTACATCTGCCCTTGGGGCGGAGGGTACTGTGGTTCGTCCACCCGAGGCACGGGCTGTATGGCACCCGCGAGATTTCCGCCTGGGGCAGGCTGTGGTGGTGGAGGTGGTGCCATCAGAACAGGCACGTTGTTTGGCTGAGGCACGGGTGCAGGTGCTTGTGCGGCTGCTGCCTTTCTGCGATTTACGTAATCAGTCGCCATTTGGTCGAACTCCCTGCAGTTTCTCATCGAGTGGTTGGATCGCAGTTTTCCATCGTCCCCCTTGTACAGGTGGAATCTGCAATCAGCGTCCATCTTTTCTTCGAATGATCGCTCAGATTGTGCCCGTGACTTGCGCCAATCCTTCCTCTTGTAGCTATCACTGCGTTGGCTGTCTCGACGATCATCTCGACTGTCGCCGATCATCTCGACTGTCTCGCCGATCATCTCGACTGTCTCGCCGATCTTCCGACCGTCGGTCGCTTCTGTCCTGATCATTGCGGGGTGTGGAGAACCCAGCCGCCATGAATTCGGGTCTGTCATCGTCGTAATGACGTTTTGAACGTTTGCGCCTTCGGTCGTCTCTGTACGAGTCTCTATGGCTTCGACTGCTATTCTCATGTTTGTCACGGGGTGAGGACCCGCGTGTGGTGCGTGCCATATCCTCTCCATCTGCCCACTCAGTCGCGATCTGCAAGAGGTGGGCTACAGATTTTGGCTTTTGGCGGCCAAGTGCTTCTTTGAAGTCTCGCCTGGCGAGGCCCATGACGAAAGCATCCATGGCCATATCTTCTGAAACCACTCCAACTGAGTTACGTATCTCAGTCCATCGTCTGATGTATGACCTCAACGTTTCGTCTGAACGCTGAACGCAGGCCCGCAGCTCCTCGAATGTTTTCGGGCGCTCACATAGAGGCTCGAAGTTTTTGACGAAATCCCTGCGGAAGTGATCCCACGAGTCGTATGTTGATGGAGGTAGGGCCTTGAGCCAGTCGCGAGCTATGCCTTCGAGCATGAGTCGTATGTACTTGGGCTGTTCGGATGTGAGTTTGAATCCTTTGGGCATCCGTGTCTCGCGGACGCGTCGAGTGAAGCACAAAGCTCCATGTGGCTCAGGCTCTCGATCAGAGTATGAGTCGCTACTGTAAGATCTGCGTGATCTGCTCCTGGACCTGCGCCTTCGCGAGCCGCTTCTTTCCTTCGAGTGGTGGCGACGACCACTGTGATTATGCTCTTCCCGAGGCGCGTCGACTAGGGCACGGTCTCGACTCCCACCTGGAGTTCTTGGAACTTGGCGTATGGCCTTTGCAGCTAAGGCGAGTGATTTAATCTGTTGGCGGTGTAGTTTTGCGTTGGGTCATCCGCTGGGGGCTTGATTGCCTCCAGGTATGCTGCAGCGGTGTAGAGAGCACCTGCTGCTGTTTTGGGCACCGGCAGTCCTTCCTCGTCGTATGTCATGAAGGAGTTGCCCAAGTTGCGGGTGAGTGCCGCCTTCTCGCCTGGCGAGAGGTGTGACAGCCTTGATCTGGGTCTTATGTCTGCTCGCCCGGTGGAGCTCAAGGAGAGCTGTCTTCTGCGCGCACTCGACAAGCTAGTTTGCTTTTTGCGTTCTTCGAGTGTGGCTCTTATCTGCTTCAGTCGAAGTGACTCCTGCCAGTTGAAGTACTGGAAGGTCAACATCTCTTCTTGTGTTGCGTCTGCTGGCATCATTGTGCACTCCTTGATGACTTTATTTGCTTTTGCTGCCATCTCAGCAGTGATTGTGAGAGTTGTGACTCCATCTGGCATAGTAACTGTGCACGGGAATTCTGTAGGCCTGCGACTGGCTGCAGCGTCTGATGTTTCTGCGGCGATGGCAACGTAGACCTGCTGTGGTATGACCCGAGGGTATATGTATGTACTTTCGAGTCCCGTCATGGACTCGACATCTTCATCGAGGCTCATGTCTGAGCCTGTATGTTCATCGAGTGGTTCGTCTGGACTGATCTCGCAGTCGACGTCTTCGTCGCCTATGCCCATCTCGGCGTCGGCGAGGTTGTTATGAGTCTCGAAGTCGAGGTTGTTGTTGGCGCAGATCTCGGAGTCGACGTGGTTGTCGATATGAGTTTCGAGGTCGTCAAAGTCACTGAGGGAGATCCCGCAGTCGAAACTATCCTCGAGTGGGAGATCCAGCTCGGGATCGTTTGTGCGGTATGCTGATTCGGCCTCCTCGCCCTGGAGCTCTTCAATGAGCTCGCGCATCTCTCGTGTGGACATGGTTGTTGCAGACGAACAAGCTTGGAGGGTCGACGATGGTATGGACACAGTTGAGGGATCCGCAGTCGAAGGAGCCACAACCGATGGAGCCTCGGGTGCGGAAGTCGCGAGTTGGCGTGGATCCGTCAAGTCCTGCACACCAAGCTTGTTGACAAAAAAATTGAACGAACCAACGGTTAAACCCAAACCTGACTCGAGATCGGAGAAGGCCTCCTGGAATCCTGGCGAGTGTGCCTCGAAATCCATCAGAGGATCCGATGTGCTTTTTGCGGGTGAAGCTGGCGTGTTGCCGTTTGTCGAGTGAACCGGCGAGTTGCCGTGTGCCGCCTGGGTCGGCGAGTTCTGGTTTGTCGATGCAGCCGGCGAGTTGCCGTTTGTAGATCCGATCGGCGAGTCGCCGTTTTCCGATGGAACCGAAGAAACCGCGAGTCCAGCACTATTCTTTCCCACAGACGGCGCCAATTGACGAGGTGTACCCTCATCAATTCTCATGGTTTAAGGACCTAGGGTTGAGATTATGGGGAGAGAACGTGGTAGTACTGGTAGTTTCGTCGGCTGACAAGCAGAGGCAAAGATTTACCCAGGTTCAGGCCCCTCGGGTGGAGGTAAAGACCCTACTTGCTGCTTGTCTGTTATTGATCGCTGGAGATTATGTGGTTACAAGGTGGCTCCGGCGAGATGACGATCTCGCAAGAGCTTTAGTGGTTCGAGTATGGCTTGGTCCCAGATCGGTACCCCTCCCAGCCTTTAAATAGGCTGGGTCTCGGGAGTTTGTAACCGACCTAGTTTACACGTAAGGAAAGCCTAAACCGACTATGCCTATGTCTAATCTTGGAGGGTACTCCTTCTTCTTGGGCCTCTTGTCTTGGGCTTCGAGTAGGCTCTTCGATATTGGGCCTTAGTCGTCACGTGCACCAGGTACCCTCATGATAGGGTACCCGATATGTATACCCATGTCAGGGTGAGTGTATGCGCGTGTATGTGAGCGTCTGCGTTGTACTGTGTTTCGCAAAAAAAAAGTGTCTTGGCTGGAGCACAAAATGTTCGGTGTTGCTCCCAATTTTTCGAACGGGCCATGTCTTGGTTGGAGTCCACTAGACTGTTTTGGGCCTGTTCTCATGGAAGCAGTTGAACCAACGGGAGCAGACCAACGTTTTTTTTCCGGTCATGGTCATCTTCCCAGTGCTCCTTGTCCTGGTCGTCTTCCTCACCAGATTCCTCCACCGGCGAATAACCCCGACGTGTCCCGGAGCAGGACACGCGGAGGCTCCCTATGCCTTCTCCGACCAGCACATCGCGGCATCGTCCAGGATTGGAGCTCCTCGATGTGGAGGGAGGCGGGCGAGTCGAGGAAGCAGTGGGGCGACCGTGCCTCGTCGAGGAAGCTCCAGCGGCGGACAAGACGCTGTGGAAACAAAGCAATCGGCAACATAAACAACAGTATCGATGGAATCGTAAGCATGTCGGGGGTGCGTGGAGCAAATCCACAGCAGCATATCGATCCAACACAAACACTCAAACACGCAGGGTCCCCTCTGTTTCTTCCTGCCCCTTGAAAGGACAAGGATGTCGCCTAGAGGGGGGGGGGGTGAAAGGACAAGGATGTCCCCTCGGTTTAGGCTTGCTAAATGCGGAATAAAACTAAGTGTTTTAATTTAACAAGCATACAACCTAAATATACTAGACTCACCTATGTGCACCAACAACTTATGCTAAGCAAGACAACCAACAAGGTGATAGCAAGATAAAGAACTTCAACCACGAAGGCTATCACAATGTAAAATGCATAAGTAAAAAGCTCGGGTATAGAAATAACCGAGGCACGCGGAGACGATGATGTATTCCTGAGTTGGAGGGGTGTGAGTTTCAAACTCAAACACCACAAATGGCCTCATCCTATTCTCCGATGAACCTTGCCCAAAAGCTCGGTTCACCTTCCACTATAGATTTCCTTTTGGACGGAAATCGAGTCCCTTACAACAATCTTGAGGCACAACCCACAAAAGGATTGTGAGCTCCCAAGTGACCACAAAAGGTCCCAACAAGCCACAAAAGGCCTTGACCACAAAAGGTCACAAGAAACCATCTAGGGTCCAATGACCCAATAGAAACAAGCTCACGAACTTTCACTTCCACGAATCCTCGTGGAGAGAGCAAACCTATGCAACAAAGTGCAATGGCAAGAACACAAGAAGTGCTCAAGTCCTTCACTCTCAAATTCCAACAAAGCAACAAATGCTTATGGGGAATAAGAGAGGAAGAACAATGGAGGAGAAACACCAAGAGCTCCAAGATCAAGATCTACTAGGCTCCCCTCACTTAGAGGAGAGATGGATTGGTGGAATTGTAGATCTAGATCTCCTCTCACTTTTCCCTTAAAGATATGCAAGAATCATGGGAGGGATTGAGAGGGGGGCAAACTTTCCAAGGTCAATAATGGTGGGAGAGAGAGAGGGGAAAACGTACTTGACCCTTTGGGGAAGAAGGGGGCCTTATATAGGTCCCCAAGACAAAGAGTCGTTGCAGAAAAACTTGGGCCGGATATTCCGTTTCAAGTTTGGACCGGAATTTCCGCCCCAAGCCGTGCAATGAAACCTTCTGATGGTAATCGGATATTTCCAACCGGATATTTCCAGAAGGACCGGAATATCCGGTTTTCTGAAAACTGGCAGAAACAGCAAAACGAAAACTGCAATATCTTTTTCATCCGGACTCCGTTTTCGATGTTCTTGGGCTCGTTAGAATCACCACAACAAGCACTACAAGATTATGCAGAGAAACATCATAGTCCAAATATGGAGGTTAAAACCAAATATATAAAGGTAAAACCTCTCTAGAAGAGAACGACCGGTAAAACCTCCAACATCAAAAACACAACAAGATTATCATATGAAATCCGTTTTTGATGAACTAGAGCTTGGTATGGAGATAAACACAAGCTCTAAATTCACACATGGATAAAAGCCAAATAAGAACCAAGAAAGATGATGTGCCAAGAATGCAAAGGTTTGAGCTCTCCACAAAGATGCGATCAAGTTACTCACTCGAGAGCCCCTCTTGATAGTACGGTGTCTATCCTATAACCCGGTCTCCCACTAACACCCTGAGACCGGTAAAATAGAAACTCTATCAAGATCATACCTTTGACTTGAGCATTCCACTTGAGCTAGATGATGAAGATTTTGACTCTCTCAAGTTGGGACACCTTTCTTGATTGTGCTTGCTAGCACACGCTTGATGAAGACTTCTCCAAATACTCCCCCATACTCCATTATGGGAGAGTCTCGCTAATCTCCGTCTTCATGTATCCATTGCAAGCTTCAATCAAATGATGTCTTCCGAGATAGATCATATTGAATTTGCACTTCATAAACTTCTCTTGATATATATGATGACTTGGAGATAAACATGAATGTTCACTCAATCTGCTTTTCCAAGCCACAATTGCAATATGCTCAACTCTACACATGACCATTCTCCATATAAACCCTTGAATAGAGCATTGATCATCATGTACACTTCTAGAGTCCAACACATGAACTCCAGTCTTTTTCTATGGACAAGATCTACAAGAGTATCTCAATGCAAACATTAGTCCATAAGGATTGTCATTAATTATCAAAACCACACATGGGGCAACACATGCACTTTCACCGCTCCCGCGAGCGGCAGGGCGAAACCCTAGCCGCCGCCTCATCCCGGTCCCCTCCTCCCTCCCCTCCCCTCGCCGCCGGCGGAGGGCGTCGCCGGGGCCTCTCTACTCTCTCGCGGCGGAGGCGACGTGGGGCGTCTCGGCCGAGGGGGCGCGGCACTTTCGTAGGGCGTGGCGGCTCTGGCGGCGGCGTGGTGGTTGCAAGTGGCACCAGCGGCGACAGCGGCGGCGGCTCGCCAGCGCGGTTGGCGACGCGGGTGGCCTGGCTTGGCCGTTCCGCGCGTTGGGGCGATTCTGGAGCGCATCCGCGGTGGGCCGCCCGGCGCGGCCATGGACGGCGGCGATTCGGCGTCCTGCAGGGGTGCGTGGAGGTCTCCCAGCGAGGCTGCAGGGGCAGTGCGGCCATGGGACGGGGCAGGGGTTCCGATTCCTCGCCGAGCTCTGCGGTCCTCGCCCCAGATCTGGCGCCGCCGAAACCGTGGGGGTTGCTGGCCGTCGATCTGGTGGAGGAGCCCTCTCTCCTCTTCTCTCTTCAACGTCGGGGGTCGGTGAGTCCGGAAGCCGGGGCGGCGGCCCTGGAAGGAGGAGAACTTGTGGGTTGGCGGGCGAGCCCAAGGTTCCGGTGGTGCTGGCTAGGACTACGGCCGTGAGGACGGGTGGTGCCTAGCGAGTTGCGTTCCGTGGCAGTGGTGTGGTCGTCGTCTTGGCGACGCCCTTTGCCCTGTGTGGGAGGTGGAGAGGTCTGGCCGAGGGGAAACCCTTGCCCAGGTTTTTGCCTAGGCCGCGGCGGCGTTGTCCGTGGACGTCGTCCCCTTCTTGAAGGCGTCGTTGTGGCTTTCCTCTGCTCTCCTACGTGCTCCGGGTGAAAACCCAAGATCCTCGGATCGGGTGGTGGCGGCGCTCTGCGTCATGCTCTTCTTGAAGACGCCGCCTTGGAACTAACAGTGGTAGGTTTTGGGCGGCGGAGGCCTCTTCGACGTGCTACCTCCGGCAAAGTTTGTATCTTGATCTACACTCCCGGGGTGTCTTGTTGGATCTCCTTGGTGTACCTCAGCGAGATGGTGCTCCCCTGGTGGCTGTTTCTGTTGACGTTTGGGCGGGTCTCAGCGGTGTGCAGTGTGTGTTGGTGAGCCGGCCTTTGCTCTAGGGCGAGATTCGGCCCGACGAATTTGCCCGTGTTGACGGTGTGCAGCGTGTGTCGTTGTGCCGGTCTGTCCTCGAGGGCGAGTGTCGGCCCAACTCCTTTGCCTGCCTAGCAAGTTCTCAGCCTCTTCGGAGTAGTTCTTAGGTGGTATCCGCCTCGCTGGTGTTTCCTCGGTTGTCCTGTTTCTTGTGTGGGTGTGTGTAGTTCGCTGATATAAGCTGGGTTCAGCACTTTGTATCCTTGTCGCCGTATCGGCGTTATTAATTTAACGTTGGGCCTCTGGCCTTTTACCTAAAAAAAAACACGTAGGGGTCGAGTACAGGTTAAAACTTGGTCAAAACTCGATATGTGTCCGGAGCAGAAATTGCGCAATGATAAAATATTTGCGCATGAAGTAAACTGGATTGGACTTATGGACTGATCTCCTCGATATGCATGAGAGCATCGCATCATATTTTGGGCGATCGATACGGGATGGAAAGGAAAAGTGAACACAATGTTGGGCGTAAAGATGATGCCGCTTTGGACTCGATCGGGTGATCTGCTCTATTTTAATACGGAATCAAAGTGGTTGTTACGTACTATATATAGGCTCTACATGGAACCGGGGATCCCAACGAAAAGCTCTACATGGAACCGGGGATCCCAACGAAAAGCTCTACATGGAACCGGGGATCCCAACGAAAACAACTCATGATTGTCATCTAGGAGTATTTTTTTTACAAAAATTATATTGTTATGGGTCCAAATCGGGGATCCCATCGGGTAGCTCTATATGGAATTCACGTGACATATTATCAAAACGGTTAATCTAATAAGGAACCTGCCCTGTCTTGTCTTCCCATACGGCGCGCAGAGATTCGGGATGGATCAAATCATGTGGTCTACCGGTGCGAAGGGATAAGCTGTTGCGTGGGACGAGTAAATGGACCGGGCTGGCTTTGAGTGGACAGGCACGCCGCACGCCCGCAGACACTCTGTTGACCAAGAGCGGATAACACCCCGGTGCTCGCCGACGGAGAGACAGAGGAAAAAAGCAACAAGAGTTTGGGGGACGGCGGAGAAGATGGCGAGCATGACTCAAACGGAGTGCAGGCGAGAGCAGGCAGGACGGCGGCTCCGCGCGGATGGGGCCAAGCACGAGCCAGAGATGGAGGCGGCGGGGAGCAGGTTCATCGGCAGCGTCGCGCAGGAATGAGCAGGCAAGGGAGCGGCGATACACAGGCGGAGCAAACTTGGCGGCGGTGGCGCGCAGTCGGTAGCTGGCCTCGCTGCTGTCGTGAGCGTGGGTGTACTAGTGTTCTCTGTGGCCACCGTCGTGGAGTGCTACTGCCTCGAGCCCTCGACCAAGGTATCCAACCATGCTTGCCTGATACCACACGGCCACACCATTAGGTTGTTCAAGGAAATACATCTGTAGCTAGCGCAAGCGCTGGGCTGGGTGATTTTGTGCAATCCTATAATTTTGATTTTGTTGAAGCAATAAACTAGAACAAATTGTTGAGATTCGAAGAATGAGACACACTAATTCAGTGAGCTGTAGACATAGGACTTTGAGGTCTCCAGTTCACTTACAGATAAAGAGACCGCAAGGCAATAACTTCTGAACTGCCACCGAGATAAGGGCATAAGGCATGGTGGTAGATGGGTAGACTACGCATGTAATTTGGTAAGGGAGATGAGTTAGGACATTACTGTTGGAGGTGCAGCCCCTATATATTTCTTACGAATGTAATTTGGTAGCGGTCACTAGATATTCTCATAACTTTTCTCGAAATAACATGGTGATCATCAATGGATAACTTGGTGATTATCATCGAACAACATGACTGTTATTCTCTGGACAAGTTGGCAACTATCATCGGATAACCCGGTGACTACCCGTGAATAACCTGGTGAATATCATCGGACAACGTGACTGTTATTCTCTTGGCAAGTTGGCAACTATCATCAGATAACCCGGTGATTAGCAGTGAATAACCTGGTAACCGTCTACTCATAACATGGTGACTATCGTCAGATATCATGATTGTTGTTCTCTAGACAAGTTGGCAACTATCATCAGATAACCCGGTGATTAGCAGTGAATAACCTAGTGACCATCAAATAATAACATGGTGACTATCGTCGTTCTCGAAACCAGTTTGCAACTATCATCGGATAACTTGGTGATTACCAATGAATAACCTGGTGACCATCAACTAATAACATGGTGATTATCATCAGATATCATGATTGTTGTTCTCTAGAGAAGTTGGCAACTATCATCGTATAACCCGGTGATTGTTAGTGAATAACCTGGTGACCATCAACTAATAACATGGCGACTATCATCGGAAAACATGACTATTGTTCTCTAGACAAGTTGGCAACTATTGTTGGATAACCCGGTGATTGTCCGTGAATAACCTGGTGACTATCATCAGACAACATGATATTCGACAATTTGCCAGTTATCATCAGAGAACCTCGTGATTGTCGTCGAATAATTCCGGTGACCATCACTTAATAATATGTTGACTCATGTACAATATGGTCATTATTTACATGGACAACTTGTCAGCTACCACAATCTACTCTAACCTAGTGACCATCATGGAATAACCCGGTGACCATCACTAATTAACATGGTGATTTGTGATCAGACAACATGACAGTTATTACCTGAACATTTGGGTAGCTACAACAGATAACTTGGTCCGGTGCCGAATAACATGATGATTGTCATCGTATAACCATGTGCTTTTCACAAGAATAAAATTTGTGATAGTTTTTGTCATAGGGATAACCTGGTAGTTGCATAGTTGTGATAGTATTTTTCAGCTCATTTAGGATGCTAAGTGGCTAGAGAGGCAAAGGTTAGCGTGTAGTGGTACACACGCGGCACAAAAAAAAAGAAATTGTGTCGTAACATTCTATTACCGGCACTGCGGGCAATTAGCGTGTAGTGGTACACACGCGGAAAGTCCATAATCTAACAACAGTGGCAAAAGCGCATCACGTGGGCCGAAGCAGCTGGTCAAACTGGCCCAACCCAGCCATGACGGGCTTGCCAAAAACAATTTCCTGCAACGGCCAGGCACAGGGACGACTCAGCGCGGAATTGATTACCGGGTTACAGGCGTCGTACGGTGATGTTTCGTGGAGCACGGTCGTTAGGTAGGACAGTCCTTATCAAAATCAGGTCATCTCAATATTAGTCCAAGCATAGCCATGCCAAACAAGTGGAAGAAAAGAAGAAGCTCAAATAAAATTCAAAAAAGAAAAGAAGAAGCTCAAATAAAAGTAAAAGGAAAAAAAAGCTCAAATGAAAGTCAAATGGAAAAAAAGAACTCATAGGTGGGATGATATTTGGACTAGTCCACCATATACCTTGCACAAGTGGACTAAATATTACCTAAACAACCCTTTACCCCCTCCCATCTACGACCAAATAGATGCACTCAAAAACCGCACAAGATTAGTCTTGGTTATTCGCTAAGAGCTTCTAGCCTATAAAGGGGAGGGCACTAGATTGACCTTGTGGTTTATCTTGTTCTTCTTCCGCATGTCCTTCCATGTTCACTCTTTTTCCTAAATTTACCATCCGACTGTTTTGCCACATGATTTTCTGCCAGTCCTCTTGTATCTGAGGTTATCTCTTCTTTATAGTCATCTCAAAATATTTATTTTTATTTGTCATGTTTTGCCACATGTTCAATGGCTTTACCATCATGTACATGGCTTTGTCTTTGACTCTCTTCATTGCGTCTTCACCACCTTCAGTTTTGAACTCGTATCAGTTCAACAGCCTGCTAAAGAGCGCTTCCCTCATGTTCTTTTGCCCTTAACTATGTGTTGTGATATTCACAGCTTCACAAATGCTGACACCTACGGCGGTGTTGTACCCAATTGTAAGCTCTACTGGAATGATGGGAACACCTCGTTGGTGGCCATGTGATGTGGATCACGTTTGTCCAGTGGTTTGGTCTCTTGGCTTGCACCGCCTCGTTTCCTTTGCTGACTGCTCTTGCACGACTTAAGAGCCAACACCGGTCAGCTCGTCTTCATTAGGAATCTCGTTAGCTAATGCAGAGTCTTCATCCGACTCATAGTCGTCCGACAAGCCGCTGCCAACCTATGGTGGCCCCCGTCTCTAGGTCTTCTGCCTGCTCTAACACAACATGTGTTTGCGAGAAAGATTCATTCATTCAACAAAGAAGTTAAAAGTAGTTATTAAAGTTAAATTAGTAGAAGTATCTAACCTACTACTATAGCTTTATTGAACTACTTAAAAATATTGAATAACATGCGGAGAGTAAAAGAAGAAAATTAATATGTTACTGTCAATAGTTAAATATTGTGTTGATATGAAATTAATTAAATTATGAATCATAGTAAAGCACAAATGAATAAACCAAATTTAAATCTCAAACATAGCAGAAAGTAATATGTGTTCAGTGTGTGGGCGAGAGAGAGAGAGAGAGAGAGCAGGCAAATAATATGTGTTCCCTTAACAGCCACAACGTATTAAACGAGAAAAGAGAAAGATCAAAAGATCGGTTCGTAAAGGATCTGTCGTTATCCATACATGAGTTGGAATCAAGGATAGAGACGATCGTGCATGAGCCTCAGGTGATGTTAACCTGCACACATTGATCGATCATTCACTGCACTACCTGCGGAACTATAAGCTGGTTAATTGTTAATTCTTGCTAGTTAAGTATTCTTCATTCACTGGGGCATGCATACACGGAAGATTAATTATGATATGTTTGTGTTTGCCTTTAGACGGTGCATCACATAATTAGGTTTAGGCGTGTGTGGACCATTACACTTAGTGCATGGGGGCATGTCCTGCCCCACCAATGATTCTAGTAGTAGGTTTCCATATTCCACAAGGTATTTCTAGCTGGTTGTGTATGGTTTTAGCCAAACCTCATCCCACAAAAAGGTTGGCTGGCAGAAAAAAACCTTAAAAGTATTGGTTGTCGATGATTTGGCCGATGTTAGCAAAATACAAGAACAAGATTTGACCAACGAATAAGGATGTGCCAACATATTTTCCATCAACTAAACAAGGTCCAAATTTTCCGCCATGACAAACATTTTAGTAACGCTGGTTTTGAACAGAAACGAAATACGCTCTTGAGAGTTGGCAAACGGACAAGGAAAGCCAAAATATTGGCCACAACCCAAACAAGGTCCAAACTTGTATCCGTGATCAAATATTTAATAATACAAATTTGGAACACAAACCACACATACATCTTTATCTTTACCTATATATATATATATATACCCTTAGGATATTTGGCCATATAGGATGCGAATCTTCTATAGGAAACCTATGAGAATGTTGGAAAAGAAAAGTAAAGAAGACAAAACGAACATGCAAGCTTCTATTTTATTTCTCTAATCACATCATTGCTATGTTTAATTAACTAGTAATGAGGTATCTCATACATCCTCCTAAGGTAAAAGAACCAATGATATCAAAATTCATGCTGTGCACCAGTGGTACAGACTCTATGTTCTATAATTGCATGCATTTCCTTCAAACTTTAAAGTGTTTTACTTTTTGTCTGTACCTGCATTTTCTGACTATACCAAGCCCTCTTATTTTCAGTAAATGGTTTTCCCCGTTTAGCGCTACTATTTGTGTTTGGTCATATGTTAGTCCAATGAGTACGTAGTACTAGAATGAGCAAGCCGTTTATGAGCATCAAACTTGAAAGATTTAATCGTACCGCCAGTTTGAAAATCAACGTACTTGTGTATTTATCTACAAAGACAACTCGAGTTCACTGTTATTCACTTATACCAATATCATGTATACGTAGACATTCTTTTGTTAGGCTGGGTTCATGGCCGATGATATGTGTTGTGCAATTTGAACTTATTTCATAGTTTGTTGTGAAACCAAGTTGCATGGTCATAGAATATGTTTGGCTAGCCAAACGATAAAGTACATAAATCTGGTTACGCAACTTAGTATACCCTTTTTGATTACTTGGAGACAAATCTTGGGGTTTTTAATTTTGGATAAAAATAACAGGACTCTAATGTGTATTTTTATTTTTTATAAAATATTTATGGATTAAAAAGAAAGGGACAATGAGAAATAAAAATTAACACTAGTACCAATCGCACACGATTGAACTTAATCTTCGCACATGGTTTCTTGAAGCGTCGCTTTGCGTGGGTTGCCAATGGAATATCTCATCAAACCCGGTTTCCTAATCGTGTGTGAACATGATTTCCTAATCGTGCATGTGTGCGATGGTGGAAGCACCACACACGATTTTTTAAATTCGGACCGTGTGTGTGATGTTTGACGGATTCGCTCACAGTAGTCTTGACAAAATTGTTTGCGAACTTTACAACATCCCACAGGTTTTGTTAGATTTAATCATCATTATTACTGATGACATCACCCAAGCTATATTTACTGAATTGTTTGTGTTTATTGATGCCAACACATACGCCTAATTTTAAATAATCGTGTTGGCATATTTGATCAAATTTAAATCACTGCAACATCATAAAAGAACGTACATAATCAAATAGATATACAGATTCACGTCATAAACAAATCATAAATCAGTGGTACTATCTTTGGACCATCACAAGTATACAATATGTAAATCACATCTGAACAATCATAGTCAATCATAGTGTATGCAGATATAAAGCCAACATCAGGATTGTTCGAAATATACCATAGAGGCAATAATAAAACGTAATAGTTTTAGAATGTGTAATTCGGATGGTAAACCTATTTGCATTTGTGGAAATATGAACACCATATTAGATCCCTAGTTAGTCCTCTGTACTAACACATGAGTTATTACATGGTTCAGTTTTCCTAACCATAGGCATAAGTGAAGTGTTACGAGGATGCCGATAATAATGAGGACATGGCCTGAGTGTAACAGAGTGTTGGATAAACCATTTGATATATTGAGAGGTACGTCGATACGTTGTTAGTAATTACTTACCGAATATGTTCACACGATAAGTTCCTTGTAGGCAATATGGGAGCAGTCCAGATCCCGTTTGTCTATTATTGACCTGAAAGGTTTTCGTGCATGTGTGTATTATCTCAAACATATAGGCTCGCACGCTTAAAGGTTTAGGACATTTAGAAACACAAGTGCGATATGGAAAAAGAGAGAGTAGGATTATGAAAATGTTCCGGACGATCTGGGATGTCACGGGTGACCCCGGAGGTGTGCAGAAGGCTCTGAGCTACCAAAAAGTTCAAAAAAGTTCTACAATATTGCAGAATATTCTGAAATATGACGGAAGGTTCTGCATGGTAGGAAGGCTAGCCGCATGGGCCTGCCATGTGGGGCATGGCGACACGGGTGGCAAGGCACCCGTCCAGCCAGCCCTTGCTCTTATAGTACAACCATCCACCTAACCATCTTGTCACAGGCAAGTTCTCCTCTTATAGTAGAACTTAAACTCCTACTTGGAAGGGATGTTCTAATCCTAGGAGGACACCTCCTAGTCCTTGCCGACCAGCCCTGGCAAACTATTATAACAACATAAATGGTAGTCAAAATTGTAAATTGTTGAACATCGAAAATTAAAGGCGTCTTATATTTTGGTCATAGGGGTACCAAATAAGCAAATACTACTTTTATGGACCACTACAACCCATCCCAAAAATGCATACGCAAAAACAGAGCAGAGCATTAGTTTGGCATGTAAAGGTTCAAGTCTCCGGGCGGCCCGTCACACTCACACACGTAGGGTGAAAGAAACAAGCACCCAGAGAGCCACACCCAGGACGCACAGCGTGCCCGCGGAATCTCCCCCACTAGTACGTGCTTCCAGCTTTAGATATCAGCTAAGATCGATCAAGTGCTCCCCTCTCCCCACCACCATCTTCTTCCTCCTGTCTCCTCTTCCTCCCTCCACTCCATATATACCACCGCGATCCTGCAACCTAATTCCACCTCCAAGCCCCTTCTAGCTTCCTCCTCGGACCAGCATAATATAGCTGCGATCCCAAGTTCTCAACAGATCGAGATATGTTGTGTGTGTGGATGACGCAGCTGGTTGCGCCAAGCTTGGGGTGTTCCGTTAGGGTGGCGCGAGCTGTGTGAGCAGAAGCGTGCGTGCACGTAAGGATGTGCCTTGGCTGCCGTGCCACCGCCGAGCTCTCGTCGTGAGAGTATATCGACAAGGGTACGTGATCGATCCATCGATCCTCCTGCTCAGTACCTGCGTTTCTTGGTCGATCGGCATGTGGGGCGACGTGGTGTCGCTGGTCCGGCAGGGCCTGGGCTGGCGGCGGCGGAGGGGCAGAAGGTCGACGGCGCGGGTGGTCGACGAGAGCGCGCTCGACGTCGCGGTCGCCGTCGCCGCAGAGGACGGGGGTGCCGCGCGCGCCACGGTGGCCGGCGCGCTGGCCAGGGCGCTGCTGGCGCTGGCGTGCGCAGTCCGCTTCGACGGCGACGGCATGTCAACGGAGGAGGCATGGGCTGCGAGCGCATGGCGGCCACGCGCCGACGAGGTCAGCCACCTCATGGTGCGCGAGAGCATGCGCTACGCCATTTACGCGTAGCCAGAACAGGACTGTACCGACGTACGTGTGGATCTAAGGATGGTGTACGTGTGTAGATTTATATATGTGTGATGCTGAATACTAGGAATGTATAGAGTATTGTACCTTCTATGTACTTCTTCTGTTTCAACAACAGCAACAACAACAAAAATCAGCTGCAAGTGTCCTGGTAAGTGGGCTGACGTGCTTATGTATACAATTCTTGGTTAATCTAAGATATCAGTACAATTTAATGCCAATTGCAAGCTACGATCATTCTCTTCTTCTCTTACCATTTCCCCCTTTGGATTTCTGTTTTCGTTATATATACTCCCTCCGATCCATATTAGTGGGCACAGCTTTGTCTAAATTCATATGTATCTAGTACTAGATACATATGAATTTAGACAAAGATGTGCCCACTAATATGGATCGGAGGGAGTATTATTTTCATCTTGTTTTTTTTTTGTATCTGAGTGAGGCCTGAGTCCTGAATGTTTGCACTCATGCCACCTATTCTGAAGATGTAACTAGACATCATAAGCTACAAGTCCAGATATCTGTAGTTCTGAGCTTGGCTAAATTCTGTTCACTCGAAAACATGTTTCCTACGGCCTAGTGGCCTACCCACATATACTCCCTCCGTTCCTAAATATAAGATGATTTAGATGTTACACATGTTGTCTAGATACATACACAAATGAGTGAACATACACATGTAATGTGTCTAGATACATTTGTGTACATGTGTATCTATACTACTATTAAAAGAGCAAACATGTTACGGATACATTAAATTTGAGTCGTCCAATATCAGATTAACGGACCAGATCAGTCCAACAATGTTGAGCACCTCAACACAAACCAAGCGAATCGGTACGGAGTTTATTTCTCATCTCCTACGGAACCTCTTCAGCCGTCTCCAGCCCCGCCGCCTCCAGATATCGATGCTCCGGCCCCGACCTCCACCCCCCTACCTCCACCGCCGGCGCTTGCCCACCCCCGTCGCCGCTGGATCTCACAGCTCGCTTCCGGATCCCGCTGCTCCGGTCCGCCCCAAAGGTCGCTCCGCCTTGTGACCAGCAGCTCAATCTGTACGTAGGGATGAGCCAGGCCACCGTCGCTCCTGGAGGCCGCCGCCCTGAGCCTTGCCGACCAAGTGGGAATAGCCGAATAGCCCAGCCTCGAGCGCCTCGAGCGCGGGGGCGTTTTGGTGTCCTTACGCACTGTCGTCGCCCCGACGCCTCCCGGCAATCATAGCCGTCGGCGCTCGGGTCGAGGGTCGTCAAAATTGACCAGGGTGCCGCCCGGCGCATACGTTGCAGAGGTCCGTTCTAGATGCAGAAGCTAGGGAGTATGGGATCGTGCTCCGCCGAATTGAGGTCGCCATCGGATCATCTGGATGTTCCCGCGGCCGATTCAAGGAATCCTGCCTCCGAATCACGACCACTCGCCGTCTCCTCCAATTCAATTTGCTCTGCCGCCAGGACCTTGGTCCGCTGCCAGGATATTTCCCCCACGACCTTGCGCCGTTGCCAGGAGTTCCGCACGGTCTGTATCGTCCTCCACAGTGAGCACTTCATCCGCTCCAGGCCTTCCCGTACCCAACGGCTGTTACTATTTTTTTCCACGGTTTCGGTGATGACTACTGATGTTTGTATGTGCTGCTCCTGTGCTTGGTTGTTCTATTAGAATTTTCACTGGTCGTTGTTGTGTGGTTATATGACATTGACATTTGACTGACTGTTGTTTTGTTATTTTTGCTGGCTCTTCACCACAACAAATGAGTCGTTGCTTGCCACGGTCGGCAGCAGATTCTTCATCAAGGTAAACAACTCGGCAAACCCAAAAGGCCTTAATCCCGCCTCATGTTAGTAGTACTACCGCAAATCTTATATCCACTTCATATAATCTGGTTAATTGACATTAGCTATTAGATTCAGGGCGTTGTCCTTCTTAAGCTGTGGGATGTGTTGCGATATAAACATGTAAAAAGTCTGAAGGCTGATATACTGTATTTAGCTGGGCTAGCTGCTAGCTAGGAAATCCTAAATTTATATTGTTACATTACTGAAACGATTTATTGGATTTGGTGTGCATATAACATCATATTAGTGAATAATTTCAGATTCTTGGGTATCATATGCTGTCACTTATTTTGCTCCAAGTGTTTCATATGAGTTTTTCCTTGTTGGTCTGATAATTAAGGTAACAAGCAGTAGGCAGAAGACATATGAACCATTTTTCTTGTGTGGTTGTTTGCTAATAATCATAAGACAGATCTTTCAATCTGAATCATTCGGAAAGTTGCTGTAAGTAAATTTTAACACTATATTTGAGACACGACATTATATAAAATTGAGGACTAACTGTGCATGGAATATCAGTGGGTTCAGCTGTTAGTTGCCTTATCTGATAGCAGCTTTTGAAAAAATCGTTATTTATTTACTGCTTGTAGATATTGGAAATTTGCCTTTTTTTGTGTGGACATTTTCGTTGGTTTTTTTATTTATAATTTCATTACAATTACCTGAGATAGGAACTCACTGAATATGACGGGCTTGCTTACTTGGATAAAAAAGATGTTAAGGAGAGGTTTCTTGTCCTACAGATTTAGACAGGAATGTTAGTGTGGCTCACATGGCCAACTCTCAAGCGGAATGTTAAGGCTTAATTTTTTCATTTATAATTTAGCCTTTTCAATAATCGAAATTCCAATGCATTGTCCATGTATAAACCGTTCTGAATCCCTGATTTCAGGTAGACAGCGAGATCGCAGCTTCACCCCACTTCCAGGTGGGGCGACTGTACCAAGTAATTTACCTATGTCATCACGGGTTTGTAGATCCAACATATATTAAAAAGGTAAGTCTTCGTTCCACTAAGCTACTGCTACTTCTAGCCTAAGCAAAACCAAAAGGAAATATGTCTTGTACGTGTCATGTTTCTGATGCAGGTTGAGGCACGGAATTGAATTTGATAGCAAGCAGAGACTTATTAAGTCTATATATTGGGACAAACCAAAACCTTCTATGTAAACTTATTAAGTTATATAATCAGCATTTTTAATCAGGCACTTTGATAAATCTGTACACTTCTACAAAATGGAAGAGCAGCAGGTCATTAAAATGACAAATAGCTAGATTGTTACAAAGAATTTCTTGATAGTATTGATATAGGTCTATTCGTCCTGATTTTTTTAATTAAGGTTATAGGTCTTTCTAGATTGATCGGAACATATTATATCTGGTCCACATCTTCACACTTCAGGTTGAGCCGAGAATGCCTGACTATCTTCTATCCTACGGATGATTGGTGTAAGAACTTTTTTACTTTGAGACTGGTAGTGTATCACACTTCAGGTATGTTTCATTTTCTTAGCCATTTTTTATCTGTGTTTTTTCTGTAATTAAATCTAAATGATTATTCCGAACATATGAATTGTGTTTATTTCAAAACTTTCATTGGTTGACGAACATCTCAATTGCTTGTATCAAAATCTTGATCTAATGTCATCCCACAAAACTGTGTGCTCGGTCAATATTGTGGTTACAAATGTTCCAAAATTATTGTGAAACTGCACTATTCAAAACAAGCGTGAAGAGGTGAAGATGCTGGCATGAAGGAACCATGAGATGAGAACAGGCTGAGATCGAGATTAAGAAACTCATGAACAATTGACCACTGTAATTATAGTTCCTGAATGTGTGGCGTTGCATGAGTTATAGAGGTTATCTGGTTCTTTGGATTACACCCATGTACAACAAGTGAACTGAGACACCATCAATTTGTTTTCCTTTTTGACCTGAGACATGATTAGTTTGTATAGTGATATTGTTGTTTGTACCTTTTGTCCGCGATGATTACACCATCAATTTGTTTTCCTTTTTGACACGAGACATGATTAGTTTGTATAATGATATTGTTGTTTGTACCTTTTGTCCGTGATGATCCGATTTACGAGCTTTGTATTGAATTTTGTGATATGTCCATTAAAAATCAAGTTTTTATATGATCCCTCCCCACTGAAAAATAATAATTGGTGATCCCATCTACTAGCGGCTTGAAAGTTTAACAAATGATTCACAATTTTTACTTTTCACAACAATACCGAAGCCTAAACATGACGAGGTTACAGAGATGTAGTGGCTAGCCATCAGTTTGTGGCTGCAATGCGGCGTTTCATTTGCTCTTCATGCCAGGGTGCCATCGTCGTAGATTAACCGAACTAAGAGTAAGTAATACACTGATACACTAATGTTTATACCACATATATTCTCTATTGTGAATGTAAAAACTAAAAAGTGCCATTCAACTTAATCATAAGATGTGTCTTGTAGAGCGACGTGCGTGCACGTGCAAAGCTACTATATTATTAAAAGAGCAAACATGTACCGGATACATTAAATCGTACGCGTTCAATTTCCAATCAACCATCCGGATCATCCCAACCGTGTTGAGCACCTCAACACACCTTTTCGTTTTGATGGTAATTACAAGAATTTGCCACCCCTCAAATAAACACCTCAACATAGACGGCCAGCTCCAATCTCGAAAAAAAAAAGACGGACAGCTCGCGACACAGCTTCTCGGCCACGGCCAGCTCGCCCCCGGAGCTACCTTCTTCCGATCCGTTGGCGACCAGCGCCGCGACGTCTCCGGAGGCGGCAGTAGTGCGGGCAATGTCGCGGTGGAGCTTTGGCCAGAGACCCGCGCGCTCAAGCAGACACCAGATCGAGCGGAGCTCGCAGCAGATCATAGAGGCCACAGACGCCGTGCAGTTCCCGCTGGACGAGGAGCGCGGTCAGCCGGCGCACGAGCGAACAACACGAGGCCACGGCAGTCCACACAGCCATGTACGTATCACAGTCGCCGCCGGCCGCTTGCTCTGCCTTGCCCCACTCTTGACCGGGAAAAACAACCACGACCAGCGAACGCATATTACCCGTACGTGACCTGGCGACGCACGCGGAGGCCGGACGAGATGTGCTTTCTCAAGAACTCGCAACCGGCGTTGACCCTCGACGTGCTCGGCTAGGAATACTCGGTGCCCGTGATGATCGTGCCGTCGCTCACCACGTGTTCCCCGTTTTGCCAGTGATGGCGCTGTAGGTCTCCGCGGCTTTGCCGGCGATGGTGGCCGACGAGCAGCTAATGTCCACGACGGTCTGATCCTGTGCTACTTACAAAAGAGATTCTGCCCGGCTTACCGAGCCATCGCCCAAGCAGGTCACCATGTCCTTCTCCTATCTTCTTTTCATTATTTGCTACAGATCGCCTCCCTCTCTTAGCTTTTCCTATCGGAGAATTAGATGGCACCGGTGCGGAGACACATGCAGCAGTTTGGCCCGGTTTCGTTGGCGAACAGCACGGTTGCAAGCACATCTGGCCACCATCAAATTACTGATTCGTTCGTGAACTTGCTAGCTGTACTGAGCCATATTGCCGGAAAACAGTAGCAACACCAACATCATTTCTTTCTCTTTCTTTCCATAAACATGGGGAAGTGCTAAATTCGAGCCGCGAGGGCCAACATGAAGAATTTTGACCTCACCATCAACAATTTGGTCGCGGATGTGAAAAACCGAGTCATGTGCTACTCCCTCAAGAGCTATGCACGTAATCTATCCACTTCAAATTATTCCCCAACCAATATATCCTCCTAATTTCTTGGTGTCAGGCAACACACTCTAGGTGTTTGATGAAATGTTAACTTGCTAAATGTTAACTTGATGCATACTGTATTGTTATGGTACCATGTTACTGAGGCATCACCAAAACAAATAATTCACGTAGACCTTGGTCTTTTCCTACCAGTAAATTATCTCCTTTAGTTATGAAGACGTGCGTTGCACGTACATACCAACTAGTGTGGATAAAGTCTAAAACATCTTATATTTGGAAACGGAGGGAGTAGCTAGCTAACTGCCTGATAAAAAATACTACCTCCGATCCGAAAAAAGCGTCGCATGTTACACATACGAGTTGCACTGCGTACGTTGTTTCCTGGCGAGAGTTTTTATGGACTGGAGAGAGTAACAAAGTTCCTCATAACCTAGATATATAAAGGAGGCTGAGATCCGCGAGTTGAGAGCGCTCCGGGTACTGTAGCGTCACGCGAAGCTACAGTACCCGGACCACTGTATCACTTTTTGCTTTTTGAACACTGTAGCACTTTTTCTTCCTCAGAAAAATCCTCGCCTCACATTTTCTAAAAATTATATACATGAAATATACGCGCGTCGACGAATAAGTTTCATTCTCGTGATCAGTTTCGAGTTTTGTCGACCTTAACTCCTCAATTTTGGATCCAAATTCGCACAAGCATTTTGGCAAATTCTGTCAAATTTCTTGCAGAAAAGTCCCCGTGTTTTCCAAAAATTACATACATGAACTATATGCGCGTCGACGTAGTATTTTTTTCCAGAAAAGACCCCGTGTTTCCAATTACTAATCTATCTATATATAAAAGCTGAGCTCTTCAGCCTCCAGCGACCGCGTCCACGTCGCCGGTTACTGTTCATGAACAGCATTCGCACGTGAACAGTAACCGGTACATCTACAGTACACTTTTTTTTTCAAAACCGACAGAAAATATATACACGAAAAATTTGCGCGTCGACGAGCAGGTTCCATTCTCGTGATCGGTTTCGAATTTGGTCAACTCTACCTCCTTAATTTCGGTTTCAGACTCACACAAACATTCGACGAGTTTTGTCAAATTCGTCGCGCTCAGTCACCCGTTTGAATTTTTCTTTCACGAGTAGACGTGTATCACCCTCTCAAACAACTTCCGTGGTTTAACTTTTTTATTTCGACGGACATATACCCATTTTTCTCCAATCTTCAAATTCGTTGTATTTTTAGCTGCGCAAAAAAGACAAATTCTGACGGATTTCAAAATTTTAAAACTCGAGGTGGCCACGTCGCCCGGGCACTGTAGAAACGCCGTCGCTTCGTCTTCCGACATTACGTGTGGCTTTTTTGCGCAAATGCCCCTGCGTGTTTTGAAATTTGCGAACGGTCCTCCACGCCCTCCTCCTCTCCTCTTTCCTCCTCCGCTCGGGCGGAGACGCCGCCGACGCCGAGCTCCTTCCCTGACAAATCGAAGCACGCAAGGGGCTCCGCCGTCGTCTCCTCTACCCCTAAGAAAATTTCAAATTTAAGAAATTTTCAAACTTTTACACATAAAGGTTGCACCAAATATCCATTGTGTACAAAAGTGAAACTAAGAAATTCTTAAAATTAAGAAATTTTTAAACTTTCCACAAAAACTAAGAAATGTTCGTTCTGTTGCACATTTTTTGGATTAGTTTTCCCAATAATTTTTGTATTTTTTGCTGAAACAGAAAAAACAAATTCCAGCGGATTTCACTTGCCATCCTTTTAATATTTTGGAAAAATGATTTTGATAATTACTAAAACTATGACAGTAGGTCCAGTTTGTCAGAATTTAAAACTTTCCTAACAATTTCAAAAATTTGTCCAATTTTGTAAATTTAATAACTTCTGTTCCGTGATTCATAAAAATATGTTCAACATACCAAAATATTTAGAAAAAATAGATTCTACCTATTTGTGTCCAATTCATGCACTATCTTCCGGTTAGAAGAAACCGAATATTTTATCTATAATACCAATTATGTTATCATAGATCGTTAAAGTTAGCTATCGGCATGCTAATTCCGCATAAAATATAATTCAAATTACGCAGCAAAATTAACACCACGGGCATAATTGTTTGAATCCTAACTAATTATGTCAAAATACAAACATATTTGAGCATTTCAATTTGGTTAATATTCATACATAATCTAAACTAACTTTATCTAATTATGGATTTAAATTTAATAGACGGTCACATATTGCATTTTCTCTAATTACGGAGTTAACTTAAAAAAATTATGCAAAAAATACAAGCTTTTTTGAACATTTTCAATTCGTTAAATATTTGGAGATACTCTACACGACAAATTTTAAAGGATTTCAACATTTCGAATCACGATGTGTGCGACTTCAAATTATGCAACAATATTAACACCACAGGCGCGGCGTGACGACGCGCCAATTTTCCTAGTATATCTTCTAGGTGAGCATTTTGTAGTGACTAAAACTTTTGGTTGACCAATGCACAGGGCGAGGGGTAGCAGTACCACCTCCATATTTTTACAAGGAAAAATCTGATATCTTCTGCTGTCGGCTACTGATTTCAGCGAGATAGTGCAGACGTTGGCAGATCACTTCTAACGGGCAAAATTAGCAAGCGTTCCAGGACATAGACACCAATGGCCCACGACTGTACGCTACAGAGATCAGCGATGTTCTGTGATGTTGGAAAGCACACCTTATGGCCAAGCAAGGCCGCCTGATCCTTGTCAAGTTCGTCCTCGCCTCAATCCCGGTGTATCACTCGATTGCGCTGGAGCTCCCAGCCTGGTTCCTCAAGGCCTACGAGCGGCGGCTTTGCGCCTTCTTCTGGCAAGGAACGGAGTCTGTCCATGGCGGACAGTGCATGGTGGCGTGGGAGACGGTCTGTCGACCTGTGTGCTATGGGGGATTGGGAATCCCCAACTTGAAGTGGCTGGGCTCTGCGCCTCCGTTGGTTGTGGCTCAGGTTCTCGGCAGACCGCAGCTGGGCGGCTCTGCCAGCCTCGCCGGACCCCGCCTTAGAGGGGTTCTTCGCGGCCTCGACCACGATGGTTGTCGGCAACGGCGTCACCGCCCGCTTCTGGCTAGACAGATGGATCGGCGGCATCTCGGTGCGCACCATCGCGCCGCACCTCTTTGCGGCCGTTGACGCCACGATCGCGGAAACGCGCTCGGTCCAGCAGGCCTTGTTGGACAACTCTTGGGTCCGAGATGTCACCGGGGTTCTCACGGTCCCGGTCCTTACCGAGCTCCTGCAGCTGTTTAACCGGATCGCTGCGCTCCCTCCTCTCACCGAGGTTGATGATCGCTTGGTCTGGAAGTGGACCAATGACGGAGTGTACACAGCTGCCTCAGCCTACAAGGCTCTGTTTCTCGGGTTGGAATCCTTCGCTTGCGGCAAGCTGGTTTGGAAGACCTGGGCGCCCGGGAAGTGCAAGATCCATCTCTGGCTCCTGCTCCACCACCGCCTGTGGACGGCGGATTGTCGGAGACGCCACGGGCTAGACAGCCACGTGACCTGCCCCTGTGCGAGCTTGCCGCTGAAACAGCGGACCATCTGTTCCTGGAGTGCCGTTTTGCCCTCGCAGTTTGGACTGAGGTCCTTGGCAAGTGTGGCATGGCTGCCCTAGCGCCCAACTCCAGCACCTTCGCTGATTGGTGGTCAGCTGCGCGACTGAAGCTGAGACCAGCTCGCCGCAAAGGTTTCGACAGTCTGGTCCTGTTGATAACCTGGAAAATCTGGTTAGAAAGGAACGCGCGCGTCTTCAAGGACTCGCCGTCGACACTCCAGACGCTCTGCTCCTCCATTGCTAGCGAGGCTCACCTTTGGAAGCTGGCAGGAGCGGCAGGTTTGGCCGTCGTCTGGAGGTTTTAGTCTAAGCTGTGGTTAGTTCTTAGCTGCTGAGGCGAGGTTGTCTGCGCCTCTTAGCTGCTTTTTTTTTTCCTCTTGCATCCGATGTATGGGCCTTTTTGGCCCCCATGTACTCTTTCTCTCTTTTCTATCTATTCACTTGGCACGCAAGTTTTTTGCGTGCCCGCAAAAAAAAATGTTCTGTGATGTCCGTACATCTACAAAGCCATGGTGACACACACTTACGGTACATAGAGGTGACTTGGGAGAGGAATGACTATGAATGGATGTTCCAAAACAATATTCCCCTAACATGATGTTAGTTCAGGCCTCAGGTTTGATACTTGAGAAGTTGAGTCCCAATATGAATACGTTGACCACGATGGCCGATGAGGATCATACATAGTGCAATTGAGGCCCCCCTCTAGATATCCAAATATTGCCCCCAACTCCCACAAGGATCTGCTAGCAATGCCGTCTCATATATGAGACACCACGATAACACTACGCGACAAAGCACCATGATGATAGTGTGTCTAAAATTCCCACCTATGCGAATCAAAATATGACACTTAAACGAGCGTGTCTGGATCTCCAATGTTAGTGGTGGTATATTTTGCAAGTGGATAACAGAGTCCTGAGTAGTTTCTAGAGGCATAGGTGCTGGCGATATTCTTGAGTATATATAATAAAAGTAGGAATGTGGCGATGGTTATCAGCCACAAAAAATATATGTATATGCATGGTTATCTCAGCCTTTTTAACCCCAAACTTTTGTTCAATTCCCAATTAAGTTGCTTATTTCTGGCATATATCTAGTGCACAATCTTACATCTTCTTTACGGCTTTTCCTATCGAAACAAAAAACACACAAATCCATCGGATCAATACTGCACTTAGAACACGTCAATCTGAACTTGGTATTAATTTCAATTTGTTATCTTTAGGATCAATACGCTTTGCAAAAACAACCATTTTTTCAAATCATGGTTAATCTATATTTGAGCATAAGCAAAAATAAAAATGATGCTAGATTGAATAGTGCAGCTGAAAGATTATAATCTACAGAAGATAGATACTGGGATTTCACAGCTGGCTACAGAAAGCAAAAGCATGGTGCAGATCAGGATTTGCTATTTTAGTCGCCAGCTAAACACCAGTTCTAACCCCACTGTTTTATGCATATCACATAATGATTGCCTGGTTTTGAGTTGCTACCTTGTTGATAAGGGCCAGTCATCTCAGCGTAGGTAGGGGCACCATCGATCCATCATGGATGCAACGTCACTGCAGATTACTGGTCTTGTTAGGTGGTAACGTCTGATTCGACAAGATCTCGATAAAGATCGATGAGTCTAGCTTACCTCCTATCAGGCTTCAAAGAAAGATTTAATGGAGATAGTCAACCCCCAGATACATTCCTTCTGTCTGTCATCGTGTCAAAAGTAGTTGGCAATCGCCAGTCGACATTGCACTACAAGTTGTTTCTTGAAAATGAAGGTGAGGGAGTGGGCCAAAGGTGGCCAGCCAACAATGGCAGTCGGTGATCATGTCATCAGACACCATGCGTGCAACTTGACACTGTTTGAGGGCATTGGGTATTAGGGTCAGCAGGGAGATAGCTACAGAAGAGATTCAGCTTTCGTTCTTGTGGATGACGTGGCCACTTCTGATGGACGATAATGGAAGTGATGGCATCTCGATCAACGAGTATCATTTGGTAAACATAATTCAGACGAAATTTGTGTTTGCTTACAAAAGCCATCTACATGGTCGGCATTTTCCTTGTAGTGCTATGGGCATCATTGTGTTTCTTTCCTCTATTTTGCTAGTCAACATTTCACTGTAATTATTTTGTCAGGCATGGCATACGAACTACTGATAACAGGTTGACTCGGTAGATCAACAAACATCACCTGATTATACAGATTTGCTACTCTTGCTTCAAGCTCCAGCCAAGGAATTTGTCAAAGTGTCCTCGTTTCTTCTTTAAGCCATTAACCAAGAAGGCTTCGAAGTTTCACTCGCCACTGCAGG
The DNA here is from genome assembly GCA_947311845.1 of Poa pratensis. Classification (NCBI taxonomy): domain Eukaryota; kingdom Viridiplantae; phylum Streptophyta; class Magnoliopsida; order Poales; family Poaceae; genus Poa; species Poa pratensis. The sequence continues at coordinate 57,138,201 of CAMZMU010000034.1, read as the reverse complement.
CAGTATCTCAGTGTCCGATTAGAGATCACAGAAGTTTGCATTCTGATGGACCATCCATCTGCAAAGTACGTTGATAACTTATTTCAGGAACAGTGAGCAAGCACCAGAATGAACTCTGTCAGACAAAAGTAGAAACAATGCTGAACAGAACCTAACCATCCAAGTATGTCTCACCATTTAGTAAACAATTCATGACAGATATTTTAAAATGATATCATGAGCAAGATTTCACTAAGCAATACAGTGCGCCAGAGATAAAAGAAGAAAGCATTCCCACCATGGTGCCACCTCGTTGCCGACTGGTGACGATCTAAGAGAGTCCAGGACACGTTTTTCTCCTGTCAAGACTTCGACGAGCCCTATCGATCGATCATGGAGACGGACCGAGAAAGAGAGAAACGATCGAGTTTTAGGTTGCTCATTAGATAAACAAAATTCCCAGTGTATGTAAGTTGCAACGCAGACCGTTGGTGTAGTCTCGGCAGTCGTGCTCACCCACGACCAGGTCGGTTGACCACTGCTCGCTGAACCTCTCGGCGGCGTCCACGGCGTCGCCGTCGCAGAGCCCGACGAACCAGCTCCTCCTGTCCGGGATCCTCCGCAGCGTACGTCTCCGAACCACTCCTGTTCATCGTCGCAGATATAGATTAGATCGTCCATACACAGTGTTGGAATTCTAACTCCGTTCTCCAGATTGCCGTGAACTGGAAAATCGGAACAAAGAAAAGATAGTTACCGGGTATTTTGCTCCGCGACAGCACTGCGAACGCCGCCATAGCATCCTCGGGGTCTCGAGGCTGGAAATCGAAGACCAACGGCGCCTGCAGCCAGACCAAGGTGAGTCCGCCATTGATGATCTTCTCGAGGAATTGAAAGGGTAGAGGAGCGGATGGATTTGGGCTGTCCTCACCTGGGTTCGGGGCGGGTCGGGCCGGAGGAGCACCATGAAGTGCTGAAGGTCCCAGAGGCCAAGCGTGTAGCCCGCCGACATGAGGGCCTGGGCCGGCCCCTTGGGGGCACGCAGCGGCACGGCCGCGACGTACACGGCGTACCTCCCCGCCGCGGCCGCCGGCGTAGAGGCAAACGCCATTGGGCGACGGCGGAAGGCAGATGAACCAACCGGCTGCGGGCCTGCGGCAGCCGTGGCCACACAAGCAGCTGACGGGTATAGAGGCATTAACACCGGTCAGCCGTCGGATAAAGATCAGACAGCTGTCCGGCTGGTGCTCTCTGTTCTCACAACGATCTGGGCGATCACAGAACAAATCTCGGTCACAAGTTCAGAACCTGGGACTGAACTGAGGTATGGTTTCTAGCTTGCACTTCAGATGAAAATCACATCTGTACAGGTTACAGAACAGAATGATTCATGAGAGCTGAATGAAATCAGTGGAATCTCATTGTGAAACTATCTGAAATCAAAAGCAGGCAGGCACAGGAGAAGGCTTCTGGAACAACCACAGTGCACCACACATATTTACCAGAATGTTTAACTAGGGACCAGCCCACACAAGTGCCAACACCAGGCTATCGTCAAGCTGAACATCCACCACCCAGAATACAGCCAAAGCAAAAAAATGTTGAATAGCTACATAGAAGTGGGCAAAAAGAATAACTACTGGTAGCTCGCGCGGACTCTGTGAACTCTAGTGCGCCGCGCCACGCACCGCATGTGCAAGAGTATCCTTAGATCAGCAGATAAGCGCACAACGCTAACAGCGTGGCAAGGATCGAAACATCGGTGCGTATTCTGGAGGTCGCTTGCGAGGGCGTCGCTGGTGCTGTGGTGTTGCTGACAGGAGGTAGGGGTGGCTCTACCACGTCGGAGTCTGTCAAGAACGGCTGTGGGGCCATTGCTGGTGGCTGCGCAGCTTTGTCGATGGTCGAAAGGAGGCCGCCACGCTGGGGAGGCTGCATGTAGTATGGCATGTTGTTTCCCAGTTTCATGCAGGAGTTCACTGCACAAACAAAGTCCAATGCAGTGTGAGCAAATAATACATGCTGAACTGGTCAGGAGAGGATGCAGTGTGATACATGAAAATGTTACCAAGAACGTACATTTGTATCTGTGAGCTGTCCCAGGGAAATCAGTGATGACTCCATCCACTCCTCCTCCATCTCCCCCTTTCTGAACAAAGGCATTAATCTGCGCCGTTGCGTCTGAGAAGAAGTCATAAGGTTGAGAAGGGAACTCGTTCATGAGCAGATGAACATAAACTGGAAGGCCAGCAGACTGCAGGGTCTTCACAAGATGGTTGGTCTGGTTTATCAAAAAATTGCTAGTGGATGGGTAAATGGACATGGTGCTAACAGAAACAGCATCAGCAAACTTCTTAATATCTGCAAGGGAGGAAGGTGCAGCATCTTTGACATCTTCATCGATAACATAGACAAGGTTATACTTGGCTTCCTGCTTGAACTTCACAAGAATTGAGCTGTTTGTTGACTGAATCATGACTTTCTGGGCGGTCTGTTTGCTGTAACCAGAATCATCAAGAGCTTTGATCACTGCATCTACCACACCAAAACCAAGTTTCTCTGCCATGAATGAAGCACGCTGCAAAAATCCAAAAGGGGGGGGGGGGGGGGGGGGTAAATCAAGACTGAAGTAAGCACCACATGGACTAGCTAGTTGTTACAACTCCATAATAAATGTGTATTTCTTAAATTAATAACGTTCAACACTCGTTATTTTGCTAGTCGACTCTAACAGAAAATACAGGACAAGCGAAGAGTACATCAAAGCCTCACCCAAAACCAAAAGTCAGTACTGTGAATTAGCTCATTATCACTAAAACATGGGTTTTCTTTATATGATTCCCCTTCCCATATATTTAAATGCTTACCTCCACGGTAATCATGATTCCTGACAAATCCTTTCCTTTTGCAAAAGCTAAGAAGTCTGATAATCTCATGAAATTTCCCGCGTTCCTGTTTCTGGGATTTCTTGATAGGCTGAACGCGTTCCACGGGTTTGATATCGTAGCTGTAAATATGGAAATGTCAGTCTTGCAATAAGTGATTCACAAATGGAAGGAACTTCTTAGATGGACCATAAATTGTTCACCAAATGATTGATTTGTACCAAAAGAAATGACATGGCATAAGCGTACATAATTACATACATAGCTTAATGTCTAGTAAATTGTTTCTTATCAGCGTAGGAAAACAAATATCAGGTTTAACAAAAGGGAGTTCAGACTGACGTACGCTTCAGGTTGTTCGCAATATCCTCCCAAGTGAGGTTGAATGTATAGACTCCAGGGGCATGCTTAATATCTTCTATGACAGCCGATAGAGAAGCAAATTGTGAAGTTACAACAGTAGAAACATCCTGTAGGTCAATGGAACTCATGCATATTGGTATGCCATCTTTTGTCACTTGAACAGCACAGTCAATGACATCTGCACCATCATCAACAGCCTTTTGATAAGCGAGGTCAGTGCAGTCTGGGTAGTCACCACTAGCACCATTGTGGGAGATAACTAGAGGTACCCCTGCAATGTAAATGCAAAGGCTGCAGTTCAATAAGAGTACTAGATTGACGAGATAATAATGGATAGAGAAGGGAGCAGGCATACCATGATCTGTCTTGGTGTTATTCAGGTTACTAAAGCAACCTGCAGCAACAAAACATAAAACAACTCAATAGTCAAGACCAGAGAGGCCATATGACAAAATTTTATATCCAACTCGTTCAGATATGTGAATACCGAAATTAGAAAGTGGATTGTTTCTTGATTATAACTGAGACAGAGAGTTGATACAAGATAACAGGTCATCCTGACCAAATGGCCTGCTTGGATGTGTGAGTTCCTTGAACGAACATTTACAGCATTGTGAAGAAATATAGAAGGTGGACTCACCGATGGCCTCTTGAGGAGTGATAGGGAAATCAGTCAAGACACCATCAACACAGAAGGCACGTTGTCGATGAAGCTAAGATATTCTGCTAACGGATCAAAGCTGTAGTTGTAGCTGAGTGCAAGGTCATTGGCAAAATCAGCGGCATAAATTTCTAAGCCTGCCTTATGAGCATCATCAACGACTGAAGTATACGGTTTCAGATAATTATCTGCCGTAACAGGCCAGATATAGTTTTTGGGAACTAGTATCCCAGAAGCAAAAGCCTTGATAGATGTCAGATTTTTCAGCATTGAGCCATATGTCTGATTCGTAGATGGCTCAACAATGCCTTCATCAAGAAAACGGAACACGAGCTTTGTCTTCTTGCTAACTCTTCCAAGTAAGCTTTTGAGGAAGCTCACTTCAGGTGAAGAGATGTAGTCAGCCGTGTATTGCTTTGACACAGACAAGATATAGCTTCTCATGCTCAGATTAAACTGGCTGTAGAAACGGTCATGCTGAGTTTTTCACAAACAAGACGAAGTGTAAGAGGATATCACTTAAACTGTAGTACACTGAAAGTAATTGAAGTTTGTTGTACCTGAACATTTAACCAAACAGCGGGGGCCTTATATTGCGACAGTATTTCAACTGGAGTTATTTGGTAGAAATTATCAAATCTATCTGTACGAGATAAGATTGATCGTTGCACTGTAATAAATATTAAATTTGTGTGAGACGAGCAAAAGCGAGTGCACTAATCAAGTAAGAGACAGGTGCAACGGAGATGCTTAAAACATTAGATTATAAACTGCATTTGCACTTACAAAGTACATTGGCCAGCTGAGTGCTCTTATAATCCACCGAGAACCACCCCGTCGTAGATACACCGTTCACACTGTAGTTGTTCTTCCCCTTGGGAAAACAGCGGCTATATTTGTGCAGTTCTCCATTTTTATGTTCGGAAGGCAGATGCCAACACCATCCTTGGTTAACTGAACATCGCACCAAAGGGCTGAGTCCCGAGAGTTGGCAGCAAACATATAAGCACTCTCACTGGAATCCGGAAATAGGCCTGAGAACCCACCCTTAGCGATGACTGCTGGAGGATCACCTGAACCAGTGAGATGGGTGTTAGGCTTGAGGACGGGCAGGCATAGTGGATCATAACTTCATAAGTGTATTGCTCACACCAGAAACTGGTTATAAATTAAATGCATAAACTAGTTACAATAAGATGAGATGCTGGCTATAAATTAGTTAACATGCAGGACCTACAGAGTGATCGACCATTGCAATCGATGCATCAAGAAGAAAATCAATCCTTAAAGTTGATATCCACCGAATTGGACAAACAAGCCCCCTGCTTCATAAGCAGTCGATGAAGAGTAAACGCCTACAGCTAGTGATTTAATCTAATCTCTCACTTGTAAGAAGCAAGTAAGCTTACACATGTCATGCAAATTAGTCGCTCTCGTATCCTAACCAAATGTCTGTCAGCTAAAAAGGCTACTGCCCACAGTACCAAAAGAAAATTAAAGAAGAAAAAAGAGGAATCATGGCCGGCCCCCAACCCGAAGCTTCCAATCAAAAATCTCAAGCCTTGAAACAGCGCTAAATTTCATCAGGACCATTTTCTCCAAGAAACAGTAGAAAGTTGAGCAAGAATGGGCACTCGACTCACCTGAATCCTAAAGATCCAACACATACATCGAAACAGAATCAAAACAGCAAGCAAGACACGATCTTGCGAGCTAAAAATCGTAAAGAAATCAACCCAGATCAGAATCAGATCGCGGACGCACAGGCTAAGCAAATAAACAAGGAACGCAGGGAAGTGAAGCGAATATACTGTACCACTCAGCGTCTTCCAGGTCGAGCCCTTCTGCGCGGTGGCCGAGCCCAGCGACAGCAGCAGCAGCACTAGCAGTGACCCAAGAACGGAGCAGGCATGGCCGCTCCTCCCCATTGCAGACCCCCGCCGGCAGCAGCTCCAAGAACACTGCTAGCTACAGGCTCCCTCCAAGAACGACCTCGGAGGGAAGGGGAAAGAAGGAGAAGAAGCGAAGCGAGCCAGCAGGTGCTCGGAAGGAAGGAGGCAATGCGCGTACGGCGGCCGCGTTGGGATTTTAACACAGAGAGAGAGAGACAAAAGAAATGGAGACGGGAGGAGGGGGCTCCGGTGCTGTGAGTGCTGAGCTGTGTGACCAAGCCAACAGGAGAAGGTGGCATCAGGGCCGGGGCAAAGCTGGTCAAGAAAGTGTGATCCCTTCTTCCCTATCCTCAGGATAAAACTACCTATGCTGCATTTATTTCCCGCATATTTTTTTTATCCTTCCCAATACTTCGATGCCCACATTTTAAGTGGAGAGGGACAAAGGGGCGGTGTTTTAGCTCTGGAGCATATGCCCTTCCTTGTGAACAGTAAAATCACTACATATGCTTTAGAACACTTAAAAAAATCTGGATGTTTTTAGAACATACTTGTATGTGTCTCTCATGTGTATGCAAAGTTTTATGAAAAAATGCTATGTCCTATGTGGAAGAAACACAAAGATTTTTTATGTGCCAATCGTATTTTACATTGGCATGTACAACAGCATTGGACAACACATGGTACGGTCAGCAACTTTGACCATGAATTTAGTGCGACTTATAAATTGAAAAGATTTATACTACTAAAGGTAATGTATGGTTCTAGGATGACTAATCTAAACAGCGTATCATGCCTTTAGGTATAGATATGATCTTTAACATGCAATTTTGATTGTTACTCTTGATATAGATGTTAGTACAATAAGGAAAAAGGATGTAAATTTATGAAAACAATTGATAGCAACTATACTGTTTCCTTCGGACGAGCGGGCCTTATGGTGGCTGGGTGCACGAGACTATTGATGGTTGCACATGATTTTTTCTCCCGCACACGTGGCAACATATTAGTCGACTTTCGTAGTTGTGCTTTACTTTGTCAGTGACGGTTGAGCTTGTCTCAACCTTTGTGATTCTTGAGATGTAAACTCTATTACTATACGTTCAAACTTTGTAATAATCGGCTGTGTGCATCACTCGATGCAGAGGCTGGATTAATAAAATTCCCTTTTCTAAAAAAAAACGATATGTTTCATTACATCAATCACGAATAACAATATATGTAGTCCAATTTAGAAAATATAACTCAACAAAGTGTTTTATTTTGAAATTACATCTACTTTCAAACAAACGTAGTGAATATTGGACGTGAGTTGCTAAACTTGAATGCTAAATGCTAAATGAAGAGCCATTGCTCAGTCGGAGATTTTGGTATTGTGCAGTGTTATCCCTAGTAAAATACTCTATTAACAATTGTTTGAATGCGTGAGTAAACTTTACAAAAAAACACTATGTTGTGGAAATATTTTTGATGGAGAATCTACTGGTAATGTAGAAAATCTAAGCAAACGCTTTACATTAGTCAAAAATACAATGTTGTGGAGATTCATAAACCGAGAAGTTTGAGTATATATTTTTTGCACTAGACGAAAAATCATGAAAGCATGGTAACAACTTCACATTTTATGAACAAACTTATAAGATCGATAGGCATGGCAACAGCTTCGAATGTGCAGGAACGAACTTATAAAGTCAACTTCAAATAAATAAAATTGTCGCCGGAGACAATATTATACTTTTTTTTGCACTAACTGAACAATTATTGCAACAAGGTGAACGGATTTTCGGAACTATATATAAATAATATCTGTAACTGACGGTTTCTCGGTCAGCCGAGCCTATCCATTGGCTGGCAAAAATCTCATGTGCATGAGTTTTCGCGTGAGAACAAGTCAACAAAAGTTCTGGCGCGTTGATCCGCGCTCAACCTCCAATATTCCAATACAACATGGCCCAGAAGTAAGAAGAAGAAGAAAAAAAACCGGTTTCGGGTCGATGGCGGGGAGTTGGTTGGCGAGCCTTTTCGAATCCACTAGATGATTTTTCTAATAAGCGGCCGTCCGCCCGAGACCACGGCCTCCAACGGTGCCTTCACGCTGCTGCTCTCGGTCTTTGACCACCTCGTTTCAACACAGTACAATCATTTCAGCGGCACATGCAAACAGTGCCCACAAATATTGATACTAGCAGTTCCGTTTCTAGCTAGGGGGACAAGTGGCAAAGCAACTTTTCGGGTTTTCAGTAAATTTTAGCCGGTTCCGTCGTGGTAACCCGCAGGCCTACTCGATCTAGCCTAGTGCTAGCTTTCTCCGTTCTCTATTTCGAGTGTACGGTTTCGTGAATTTCTGTCTTTGCCACGCTCTGTACCGCTGGCTGGAGCGCTTACCTACAAATGGAAGATTCCAAACACAACTAGCTTTGCTACTTGGGAGTGCTGATTGTACAGTCATCCACGATGTCTCATTATTGCAATGGACACTGCAGATTTGTCCAAGCATTCCCTACTACGATTATTTGCAAGGAAAAAAGGACAAAAAAATAATCCTAGGGTGTGACTGGAAGTAAAAAGAAAAAAAGTCAAGCGCCGACTGTGACCATATAAAATTATTACGAGAAATACATGGTTTAATGGTTACTATATATGAGTGGTTGTAGTTGTTCTCCGTTTCACCATGAATCAAACATCGGATTGTACTAGCGTGTCTTATTGATACGTCTTCTAGCGAAAGGCAACTTTCTGGTTGATAGATTTTCTCATGTCCGTTGTTGGGCCTTTTTCAATTAAAAAATAAAACCTCACAAGGACTTTTGTTTGCCGTGAGATGAAATAATGTTTTACCTGCCCAAAGGGGTGGGAACTCCGGTTTTCACTCCATAATAGTGATATGATTTCTCATAAGTTGGACATTATTTCCAAAAATTGTCACGCTAAAGAGTATTCTCGCCGCAAGTCAAAATACCGTTTGCTAAACATAATTTTCAAGAACAATGTTTCCTAAACATGATTGCTTTTGTTGTGCTCTATAAATCTTGATTTATAGTATACCTTTGACTTTTTCGGTTTTGCTGATTTGGCAAAGTCGACTGGAAATTAAGTTAGAGCTCAATCAGGTCATCTGTCGTTAGATTTGCATCGCGTTTCATTCTAGTAGGTGAGTTGCAAGTGAGATTGTTCAGTTATAAATGAGTTGCAACCGAGAGAGAAAATAATGTTCACACGATACATTTTCTTGTTTACACACCATAAATTTACAATCCTATCCTTACACGTTTATGTTTTGGTGATATCGTTTTTTTTAAAAGCTTGGTGATATCGTTGGAAGTACCCTGATTATGCGTGCCGTCGTCTCGTCGTTATTTGCACCAAAATAGAGAACACGCAACTGCAACGTTTGCAAGAATGGCACACTGGTAGTCTGGTACAAAGGATCACCGGCGGTTCCTGCCTGGGCTAGAAATGCCGGTGCTACGCTACGTACGTACACTGCCAGCTAGCACCTCGTGATAAATAATACGGCACCACTATGTCTACGTATACTTGGTCCATTTCTGTTCCATCTATACTTGATTACGGTACCACGTATACTTGGTCCATTTCTGTTCCAGACGCGCGATAGTGATCGAGCCCGCGTTTTGCAGTCCAGCGAGATGAGAGGAGAAGAAAATTAGCAATACGATCGAGTGCGACCGACCGAGGAAATGCGTACAGCTCATGCCAGATGGCTGCGATGCCCGGCACCGGCAGGGAAACCTCATCCCACATGACGCCCATGTTCGTGTGGGCCCCACCGTCCGCGTAGTCTATTCCCTTGTCCCGTGGGCCCCACACACCATTCCCCCATCTAGATCATGCGTACGCCTGCTATTGCCGGCGGCGCCGCGTAATCGCGCTGCGTGCTCTGGTATCGGACCGTTCGCGCGCTGGATGCATGCGAGACAGGCGTGCTGGGCTGGGTGTTGCAAGTAGTGACAGTGATGGGCCGGCCTGTGCTGGCTTGCACTTTGCGAAACACCCGACGGCGGCCGTCGGCGTATAGATGAACCTTTTTTTATTTATTTCTCTATATAATATTTATTTATTTATTTCTCTATATAATATTTAATGTAGTTATAATTTATATATATATTGGACCTATAATTTTCCTCCCAATTTCAGTATCCCACCCCCGTAAAATAACGGTTCGAGTTTCCCGGAACCCAACCCTACAACATATACATGTAAAATAAATAAAAACAACACATGTAAAATACCTTCCTATGGCCTAACCTAACACAACCAAGCAAAAAAGTCCACTTTCCTACCCCCTTTCGACGCACGTCTATGGGGGTAGACGAAAACGTTAGGGTTTTCCCAGCGGATTCGGGGTTTCGCCGAAGCGGGGCATCGCAGCGTCGGAACCCCACCAAAACCTAGGTTGTGCCATACCATATGTATACAAGTGTGTTGGGTGTTGTAAATGTGCAATATCCTACTCCGGGGTGTGACCGGCTTCACCGGATTCACTTTCTCTCTAGTGAGTTTCTGCACTTAGAGGTGAAAACTCCCGTTTCGGGAGAACGGATGGAATCTTGTGTTGATTTGGGGTAGACTTTGGTTTCTCACCTTCCTATGGCCTAACCTAACACAACCAAGCAAAAAAGTCCACTGGCCTACCCCCTTTCGACGCACGTCTATGGGGGTAGACGAAAACGTTAGGGTTTTCCCAGCGGATTCGGGGTTTCGCCGAAGCGGGGCCCCGGAGCGTCGGAACCCACCAAAACCTAGGTTGTGCCATACCATATGTATACAAGTGTGTTGTGTGTTGTAAATGTGCAATATCCTACTCCGGGGTGTGACCGGCTTCACCGGCTTCACTTTCTCTCTAGTGAGTTTCTGCACTTAGAGGTGAAAACTTCCGTTTCGGGAGAACCGGATGGAATCTTGTGTTGATTTGGGGTAGACTTTGGTTTCTCACCTTCCTATGGCCTAACCTAACACAACCAGGCAAAAAAGTGCACTGGCCTATCCCCTTTCGACGCACGTCTATGGGGGTAGACGAAAACGTTAGGGTTTTCCCAGGGGATTCGGGGTTTCGCCGAAGCGGGGCCTCGGAGCATCGGAACCCCACCCAAACCTAGGCTGTGCCATACCATATGTATACAAGTGTGTTGTGTGTTGTAAATGTGCAATATCCTACTCCGGGGTGTGACCGGCTTCACCGGCTTCACTTTCTCTCTAGTGAGTTCCTGCACTTAGAGGTGAAAACTCCCCTTTCGGCAGAAACTCACTAGAGAGAAAGTGATGCTGGTGAACCCGCTCACATCCCGCTGTGGGAACTTGGACATCCACAGCACCCAACACACTTGTATGCACAGACGAATGACAACAAAAACTTGGGTACATAGACGAATGACAACAAAAACTTGGGTACATAGACGAATGATAACAAACTTTGGGTACATAGACGAATGACAACAAATTTGGGTACATAGACGAATGACAACAAACCATTTTGTACTAACCAATGATGTGGCTCAGGTTAGTCATACTCTTGCCTAGCCTTATAATACTCGTGGGTGTAGTCGTCGTAGTCGCCGTCGTCGTCGTCGTCGCTGTCGTCGGACGGCCGTGATGTAGTCGTTGACGGGGGTTGTCGCCTGGACTGTAATTGAGGGTAGCGCAGGCGAGGGTTATCGCCGGCCGTGATGTAGTCCATGACCCTCTTGAGAGTCCGGCCGGCCCACCACAGCCGACGGCCGGCCTCGTTGAAGTTCGAACAACGCGGGCGGTCCTCCTCGTACCTGGCGAGCGCCTTCTCACGCCTTTCGATGAAGAAGGCGTCCCAAGTTGGGCGATAGTCTGGCTGCCAGCGGGAATCCATCCGCTGCTCCGGAGTGAGCTCGAGGTAGTAGTGGTTCGTGATGGCCGCCCGGCGCGCCAAACCTTGAGGGACAGGAGGGACCGGCACGCCTCCGGTGCTCAGCCTCCAGCCGGCGGGGACGTTGTAGCCGGGTGGGCAGGGTAGTTCGAGGCGCAAAGCGCCTCCGCCTCCGAGTAGGTTAGAGTGGGTACGGTGGAAGCCATGGGAGAGTGATGAGGTTGCAGATATGAGTTTAGATGTGCTATGCCAATGGAGGCCATGAATACATATATATAGTGAGCCGTTGGATCAGCGGTGTGTGTTTCTTTTCAGGGCTTGTGAGCTGTAGTATGCCCAATCAGGAAGAAGCACAGGATCGTGTGTTTCCTTCCAGCACTTGTGAGCCGTTGGATCAGCGGTGTGTTTCTTTCGAGCGCTTGTGAGCCGTTGGATCAGCGGTGTGTGTTTCTTTTCAGGGCTTGTGAGCTGTAGTATGCCCAATCAGGAAGAAGCACACGATGCTTCCTTCCAGCGCTTGTGAGCCGTTGGATCAGCGGTGTGTTTCTTTCGAGCGCTTGTGAGCCGTTGGATCAGCGGTGTGTGTTTCTTTTCAGGGCTTGTGAGCTGTAGTATGCCCAATCAGGAAGAAGCACACGGATCGTGTGCTTCCTTCCGGCGCTTGTGAGCCGTTGGATCAGCGGTGTGTTTCTTTTGAGCGCTTCTGAGCCGTCGGATCAGCACTATCACGACCACTTCGTAAGCCATGCGACCCTATATATAGCCCACCTCCTCAGACAGGTTACTCACTCACACAAAACATTCCAGCGTCACTCGGAGAGGCATCTTTGGGCAACCAGCGGCAAGACGTCTCTGATGACCTGCGACCGTTCCAAACGGTTGCAGATCATCAGAGATGTCTTGCCGGACGGTTGTAGATCATCAGAGACGTCTTACCGCTGCTTGGATCGAAGTGGCGCTCAAACACAAAACATTCGGGTGTATGACGAGGATTTGATATGCAGGCACTCACGAGCCACCGTTCCCTCGGTCGGATCCAAGCAGCGGCAAGAATCTCTGATGATTAGCAACATTCTCAACACTTGTTCCGACGGTTGCAAATCATCAGAGACGTCTTGCCGCTCCGTGGATCGAAGGCCGATCTGCCGTCTCACGACCACGCGATGATTTGCCGATTTGCCGGTCAGAGTGGCCACTGGAGAAGGTAGGCAACTTCGAAGGGCAAGGGTGATGCGTCGTCGAAGGGCAATGGCACCGAGGAAACTGACGAGGAAGGACACATCCGGCTACCCGATTTGTAATTTCTATATTTTTGGCGAGGAACTGACGAGAAACTGACGAGAAAAGTGAATCTGACTACACTTTTTTATTTATTATTCATGTAGCAAAGCAGATTCAGTTGCATTAATCGGAAAACCCTGATAATGAAAAAATAGAAAATAATAGAAGAATTGAAAAAAATTAAAAAATTAAAAGAATAAGTGATTTCTTTGAAAAAAAAAATTAAGCAAAACCATACGCCGACGGCAAAGCCTGAATGGCTAAGCCAAATCGGCCCGAATGGCTTCGCGTGCCACGAAATCCCCAAATCCCCCAAATCACGAAATCCCTAAATCCCCGACCCCGCCGCCGGCCGCCCCACCCCGTACGCCACCCACCGCGCCGCCCCACTCGTGATTGCAGCCGCTGCCGCTCCTCTGCTCGCCCCACCCCGTACGCCACCCGCCGTCGCCATGAAGCCCGAGGCGCAGAGCACGTCGCCGGCGTGATACCGCGCGCCTCCTTCCTCCCTTCGCGCGTACAGCTGCCCCGCGACCTCCTCTTCCTCCTCGACGCCGCAGACGGACAAAGCACCTCCCGACGCGCCGCACGTCCGAGTTCTTCCCCGACACCGTGCGCTCGCCTCCGGCCTCCACAAGCCACCTCCTCTCCCTCACAACCCTAGCCCCGCGTCGGAGGATCACAACGGCCTCATCTCAACCTCCGCTCCATCGTTTGAGGATCTCTCCACTCCGCTGTTGCGCGTGTGCGTCTGGTATTGTTTCCTCTCTCTTCTCCTTCCTCTTGTGCATGATTGTTTTAACTGAAGTTCCTTGTGCCTGGAGTGTTGCTTGTTCGATTTGTTAAGCCCAGGAGTAGCAGTAGCTTGAACCAAATGAGTAGCCTGAATTGATGGAGTAACATGTTAACTGAAAATCCAGTAGCATGCTTGTGCTTGTACTACTGCCACTGCTTGCCCGTAGCAAATTTTTGAGCAATTCCTTGCTTAAATAAGATTAATATGAGTAGTGCAGTAGCTCTTGTGTAGTATTTTTTGTGATATAAACTATTCGACTATAAGGCAATTTTGTTGTTAATCATAGTCATTCAGATGAAATGGTGGAAATCTGTGCTGAAAGAAATTTAACTTGAGTGTTAACTATTGTCTATTTTGCTTAAGTTTTGTTTTGGTAACACAATTACCATACGAGATTTTTCAACATGCTTATTAATTGTTTACCCTTTCTCAATGCAGGTGATTGACCAAGATGAGCCAAGGCAAGGAATCCTCGGCCTCCTTGCTGAAGAAATTGAAAGTTACTAAAAGTGGAAGAGCAACTGTTCCGAACCCGCGTTACCTGTCTGACAGTGGTGAGAGTAGAGGTGATGCAATTCTTAATTGGATCATGTCTTTATGCTTAATTGTTCACCCTTTCTCAATGCAGGTGAGGGTGGAGATGCTGGAGGAGGGGGAGGTGCCGATGCTCCACTTCCTTCGAGGGGACGAGGTGCAGGACGAGGACGAGGACGAGGTGTAGGACGAGGGCGAGGGCGAGGTGAGGGAGGACAAGGGCGAGGTGGGGGCGACGTGTCTTCGGACATACCCTCTGCTTCTGTCGACGAGGGTTCGAGGAGACGGGCCCCTCCACGGACGTGGGGGCGGGCCCCTCCACGGACTTGGAGGCGGGACCCTCCGGGCGGCGGAAGCCGCCAAAGCTTCGAGGGGAATCCCAGGTCCCTGATGAGGACAAGGAACCTGCTACCGAGGAGGAGAAGATCCTCATTACGCCTAATGGGAAAGAGTAAGTGACTATTGGTGGCTCTAGGTTGACGAGGGAATATCTCCCCGGCAACAGTGCCAGAAACAATGCTTGTACGTCACACGTCAGTTGGGAACCCCAAGAGGAAGGTATGATGAGTGCAGCAGTAAGTTTTCCCTCAGTATGAAACCAAGGTTTAATCGAACCAGTAGGAAAACGAGGTTTGCTTCGAAGGTGTTGGTGAAGGAGTGTAGTGCGGCGCAACACCAGGGATTCCGGTGCCAACGTGGAACCTGCACAACACAATCAAATTACTTTGCCCCAACTTAACAGTGAGGTTGTCAATCTCACCGGCTTGCTGAAAACAAAGGGTTAAACGTATCGAATGGAAATGATGTTTGTTTGCATAAAACAGTAGAGAACAATGATTGCAGTAGATTGTATTTCAGATGTAAAAGAATGGACCGGGGTCCACAGTTCACTAGTGGTGTCTCTCCAATAAGATAACTAACATGCTGGGTAAACAAATTACAGCTGGGCAATTGACAATTGATAAGTGCATATAACATGCATGTGTGAGCTGTGGTGTCTACTATGAGATTCATTTGGGCATTACGACAAAGTACATAGACCGCTATCCAGCATGCATCTATGCCTAAATAGTCCACTTTCCGGTTAACATCCGTACCCCTTCCAGTATTAAGTTGCAAGCAACAGACAATTGCATTAAGTAATGTGCGTAATGTAAACAATACATTCATCCTTGAATAAAGCATTGCTGTTTTACCCCTAGTGGCAACAACACATCTACAACCTTAGAACTTGCTGTCACTATCCCAGGTTAAATAGAGGTTGAACCCAACTATCATGCATAAATACCCCCTCTTGGAGTTACAAGTATTCACTGGCCAAGGCTTCAACAAGTAACGGAGAGCATGCAAGATCACAAATGACATAGACATGATAATATAATATTCAGCTCCACATAGGTATCAATATAAGTCAGATCCCAGCAAACACAACATGTAGCATTACAATAAGATGATCTTGATCATGATAGGCAGCTCACAAGATCTAAACATGATGGCACAAGTGGAGAAGACAACCATCTAGCTACTGCTATGGACCCATAGTCCAAGGATGAACTACTCACGCATCACTCCGGAGGCGGGCATGGCGATGTAGAGCCCTCCGGTGATGATTCCCCTCTCCGGCAGGGTGCCGGGAAGAGCTTCAGAACCCCCCGAGTTAGGGTTGACGACGGCGGCGGCAGCGAATATGTTCTGGATGAAAGGCTCGGTGTTTTAGGGTTTTCACGTCTCGGGGAATAAATAGGCGAAGGGGCGATGTCGGCGGACCCCCGAGGGGCCCAAACCACCAGGCGCGGCGGGGGCCCACCCGCGCCGGGTGGTTTGGCCACCTCGTGGCTCTTCGTCTCTCCTTCGGACTCCGTGTACGTGCTGGAAAAATAGGGACTGGCCTTTTGTTTCGTGCAATTCCGAGAATATTTCCAGAAGTAACTTTCTGAAACCAAAAACAGCAGAAAACAGGGAACTGGCACTGTGGCATCTTGTTAATAGGTTAGTCCCAGAAAATGCATAAAAGTGATACGAAGTGTATATAAAACATGTAGCAAATGGTATAATATAAGCATGGAACAGCAGAAATTATGGATACGTTGGAGACGTATCAAGCATCCCCAAGCTTAGTTCTACTCGTCCTCGAGTAGGTAAAACGATAACAACAAATAATTTCTGAGGAGACATGCTTTCACACAATCTTGATCAATATATTGCAAGGCTCATGTCATGAATGAAGTGACTCAAAGCAATGATCTATAGTTTGCTAACAAATAGATAAAGAGTAAACAATGAATCATATAAGCAAAAACTTTTCATGAATAGTACTTTCAAGACAAGCATCAAAAAGTTTTGCATAAGAGGTAACTCATAAAGCAATAGATTCAAAGTAAAAGGCATTGAAGCAACACAAAGGATGATTAAGTTTCAGCATTTGCTTTCAACTTGTAACATGTATATCTCATGGATAGTTGTCAACATAAAGCAATATAACAAGTGCAATAAGTAAATATGTAAGAATCAATGCACACAAAGTTGACACAAGTGTTTGCTTCTAAGATAGAAAGGAGTAGGTAAACTGACTCAACATAAAGTAAAAGATAGGCCCTTCGCAGAGGGAAGCAGGGATTAAATCATGTGCTAGAGCTTTTTAAGTTTTCGAAAGCATATAGAGAGCACAAAATAAGTATTTGAGAGGTGTTTGTTGTTGTCAACGAATGGTAGTGGGCACTCTAACCCCCTTGTCAACCAGACTTTCAAAGAGCGGCTCCCATGAAGGACGTTATTCTACCAGCAAGGTAGATCATCCCTCTTCTCTTTTGTTTACACATGTATTTTAGTTTCTTTATAGATGACACTCCTCCCAACCTTTTGCTTACACAAGCCATGGCTAACCGAATCCTCGGGTGCCTTCCAACATTCACATACCATGGAGGAGTGTCTATTGCAAAATTAAGTTGCTTACTGATAAATCAGGGCAAAACATGTGAAGAGAATTATTAATGAAAGTTGTAATTAATTGGGGCTGGGCACCCCGTTGCCAGCTCTTTTTGCAAATTATTGGATAAGCGGATGTATATGCCACTAGTCCAGGTGAAAGTCTGTCAGAAGTAAATGACAAGATTGAAAGATAAAACACCACATACTTCCTCATGAGCTATAAAACATTGACACAAATAAGGAGTAATAAAGTTTTGAATAGTTTAAAGGTAGCACATGAAATATTTACTTGGAATGGCAGGAAATACCACATAGTAGGTAGGTATGGTGGACACAAATGGCATGGGTTTTGGCTCAAGTTTTGGATGCACGAGAAGCATTCCCTCTCAGTACAGAGTTTAGGCTAGCAAGGTTGTTTGAAGCAAACACAAGTATAAACCGGTACAGCAAGAATCACATAAAAACATATTGCAAGTATTATAAGACTCTACACTGTCTTCCTTGTTGCTCAAACATTTTACCAGAAAATATCTAGACCTTAGAGAGAACAAATATGCATCCCAAGTCTCAACAAGCTCTACGGTAGTTCTCCACTACTAGGCTTTAACTACATGATGCAAGAGCTTAAACATGATCTACTTGAGAGCTCAAAACAATTGCAAAGCATCAAATCAAAACAAGACAATGATCTACAAGAATGCATATGTCTTTTCCAATACCAACTACTACATGTAGCATTTTCTTTCTTCCAAACAAACACCAATAATTTATTTAAACATAAACTCTCCAAATGATAATATAATGCAGCAAGAGAGTATTTATAAACAAGTGCTAACAGCTCGAAGAGATGCATGAAAAACAGGAGCTAAAAGCACTGCAGTAGCTAGTTAAGAATACTCAACAAATATAAGTGAAGAACATGAGTATTCACATGAAAAAGCGGAGCGTGTCTCTCTCCCACACAAGGATTGCTAGGATCCGAATTTATTCAAACAAAAACAAAAATAAAAACACACAGACGCTCCAAGTAAAGCGCATAAGATGTGAAAGAATTAAAATATAGTTTCACTAGAGATGACCTGATAAGTTTGTTGATGAAGAAGGGGATGCCTTGGGCATCCCCAAGCTTAGACGCTTGAGTCTCTCTGAATATGGTTGGGATGAACCACGGGGGCATCCCCAAGCTTAGGCTTTTCACTCTTCTTGATCACATAATATCACCCTTCTCGCTTGATCCTTGAAAACTTCCTTCACACCAAACTCAAGACAGTTCTCATTAGAGGGTTAGTGCATAATCAAAAATTCTCATATTCTGTAATGATACAATCAATCCCAAAGCTTCTGGACATTAGCTACAGCCACCAATGCTTTGTGGAGCAAAGAAATCCACACAAACACAGTAAAAGAGCGAATGCAAAACAAAAGGCAGAATCTGTCAAAAACAGAACAGTCTGGAATGACGAATTTTTTCGAGGCACTTAAGTTGCTCAGATGGATCTGGCCTAAAATAATGAAAGTTGCGTACATATCTCAGGAATATGCGTGATTTTTCTCAGAATTTTTGAATTTTCTACAGGGAGATAAGCTCAAATCCGTGACAGCTAAAAATCTGTCACTGCGCAGAAATCCAAATCTTGCATCAACTTTCAATATAGAACTTTACTTGGCACAACATTGCGATAAAATAAAGATACAAAGGAGTTGCTACAGAAGTAAAAAACTCCTTGACTCAAAGAAAACAAAAATAACAGCAAATAAAAACGATGGGTTGTCTCCCATAAGCGCTTTTCTTTAACGCCTTTCAGCTAGGCGCAGAAAGTGAAAATCAAGTGTTATCAAGAGAAGAAGCATCAACATCATAACTTGCTCTAACAATAGAGTCAAAAGGTAACTTCATTCTCTTCCTAGGGAAGTGTTCCATACCTTTCTTGAGAGGAAATTGGTACCTTATATTACCTTCTTTCATATCAATGATGGCACCAACAGTTCGAAGAAAAGGTCTTCCCAAAACAATAGGACAAGATGCATTGCATTCAATATCCATAACAATAAAATCAACGGGGACAAGGTTATCTTTTACCGTAATAAAAACATCATTAACTCGCCCCAAAGGTTTCTTCATAGCATTATCAGCGAGAAAAACATCCAAATAACAATGTTCCAAAGGTGGCAAATCAAGAATATCATAAAGCTTCTTGGGCAAAACTGAAACACTTGCACCAAGATCACACAAGGCATTGCAATAAAAATCATTCACCTTTACCTTAATGATGGGTTCCCAACCATCTTCTAATTTCCTAGGAATAGAAGCTTTAAGTTTCAACTTCTCCTCCCTAGCTTGCAAAAGAGCATTTGTAATATGCTTTGTAAAAGCCAAATTAATAGTGCTAGCATTGGGACTTCTAGCTAATTTTTGCAAGAACATAATAACTTCAGAGATGTTACAATCATCAAAATCAAAATCATTATTGTCAATGGTGGTGGAACCATTGTCTCCAATAGTTTGAAAAATTTCAGCACTTTTATCAGAAAAAGTTTCAGCAGTTTTAGGCAATTTCAAACGCTTGCAGAAGTAGTAGAGACATTACCAACACCAATAACATTACCATCAATAGTAGGAGGTTTACTAGCATGTGAAACATTAGCATTACTAGTGGTGGTGATAGTACAAACTCTAACTATACTATTCTCTTTTTCAAGTTCTTCCTCTTTTTCCCACCTAGCATGCAATTCAGCCAACATCCTAATATTATTATCAATTCGAACTTGGATGGCATTTGCTGTAGCAAATGACTTATATCTTTAACTTCATTAGGCATAACTTTCAGTTTTAGAATTTCAACATCATGAGCAAGACTATCAACTTTAGAGACAAGATCATCAATTTTTTCAAACTTTTCCTCAACAGTTTTATTGAAAGCTTTTTGTGTGCTAATAAATTCTTTAAGCATAGCTTCAAGATCAGAGGACACACTTCTATTGTTGCTGTAGGAATTACCATAAGAATTGCCATAACCATTTGAAATCCCTAAATCCCCGACCCCCGCCGCCGCCCCACCCCGACGCCACCCACCGCGCGCCCCACCTCGTGATTGCAGCCGCTGCCGCTCCTCTGCTCGCCCCACCCGTACGCCACCCGCCGTGCCATGAAGCCCGAGGCGCAGAGCACGTCGCCGGCGTGATACCGCGCGCCTCCTTCCTCCCCTTCGCGCGTACAGCTGCCCGCGACCTCCTCTTCCTCCTCGACGCCGCAGACGGACAAAGCACCTCCCCGACGCGCCGCACGTCCGAGTTCTTCCCCGACACCGTGCGCTCGCCTCCGGCCTCCACAAGCCACCTCCTCTCCCTCACAGCCCTAGCCCCGCGTCGGAGGATCACAACGGCCTCATCTCCAACCTCCGCTCCATCGTTTGAGGATCTCTCCACTCCGCTGTTGCGCGTGTGCGTCTGGTATTGTTTCCTCTCTCTTCTCCTTCCTCTTGTGCATGATTGTTTTAACTGAAGTTCCTTGTGCCTGGAGTGTTGCTTGTTCGATTTGTTAAGCCCAGGAGTAGCAGTAGCTTGAACAAATGAGTAGCCTGAATTGATGGAGTAACATGTTAACTGAAAATCCAGTAGCATGCTTGTGCTTGTACTACTGCCACTGCTTGCCCGTAGCAAATTTTGAGCATTCCTTGCTTAAATAAGATTAATATGAGTAGTGCAGTAGCTCTTGTGTAGTATTTTTTGTGATATAAACTATTCGACTATAAGGCAATTTTGTTGTTAATCATAGTCATTCAGATGAAATGGTGGAAATCTGTGCTGAAAGAAATTTAACTTGAGTGTTAACTATTGTCTATTTTGCTTAAGTTTTGTTTTGGTAACACAATTACCATACGAGATTTTCAACATGCTTATTAATTGTTTACCCTTTCTCAATGCAGGTGATTGACCAAGATGAGCCAAGGCAAGGAATCCTCGGCCTCCTTGCTGAAGAAATTGAAAGTTACTAAAAGTGGAAGAGCAACTGTTCCGAACCCGCGTTACCTGTCTGACAGTGGTGAGAGTAGAGGTGATGCAATTCTTAATTGGATCATGTCTTTATGCTTAATTGTTCACCCTTTCTCAATGCAGGTGAGGGTGGAGATGCTGGAGGAGGGGGAGGTGCCGATGCTCCACTTCCTTCGAGGGACGAGGTGCAGGACGAGGACGAGGACGAGGTGTAGGACGAGGGCGAGGGCGAGGTGAGGGAGGACAAGGGCGAGGTGGGGGCGACGTGTCTTCGGACATACCCTCTGCTTCTGTCGACGAGGGTTCGGAGGAGACGGGCCCCTCCACGGACGTGGGGGCGGGCCCCTCCACGGACTTGGAGGCGGGACCCTCCGGGCGGCGGAAGCCGCCAAAGCTTCGAGGGGAATCCCAGGTCCCTGATGAGGACAAGGAACCTGCTACCGAGGAGAGAAGATCCTCATTACGCCTAATGGGAAAGAGTAAGTGACTATTGGTGGCTCTAGGTTGACGAGGGAATATCTCCCCGGCAACAGTGCCAGAAACAATGCTTGTACGTCACACGTCAGTTGGGAACCCCAAGAGGAAGGTATGATGAGTGCAGCAGTAAGTTTTCCCTCAGTATGAAACCAAGGTTTAATCGAACCAGTAGGAAAACGAGGTTTGCTTCGAAGGTGTTGGTGAAGGAGTGTAGTGCGGCGCAACACCAGGGATTCCGGTGCCAACGTGGAACCTGCACAACACAACCAAATTACTTTGCCCCAACTTAACAGTGAGGTTGTCAATCTCACCGGCTTGCTGAAAACAAAGGGTTAAACGTATCGAATGGAAAATGATGTTTGTTTGCATAAAACAGTAGAGAACAATGATTGCAGTAGATTGTATTTCAGATGTAAAAGAATGGACCGGGGTCCACAGTTCACTAGTGGTGTCTCTCCAATAAGATAACTAACATGCTGGGTAAACAAATTACAGCTGGGCAATTGACAATTGATAAGTGCATATAACATGCATGTGTGAGCTGTGGTGTCTATTATGAGATTCATTTGGGCATTACGACAAAGTACATAGACCGCTATCCAGCATGCATCTATGCCTAAATAGTCCACTTTCCGGTTAACATCCGTACCCCTTCCAGTATTAAGTTGCAAGCAACAGACAATTGCATTAAGTAATGTGCGTAATGTAAACAATACATTCATCCTTGAATAAAGCATTGCTGTTTTACCCCTAGTGGCAACAACACATCTACAACCTTAGAACTTGCTGTCACTATCCCAGGTTAAATAGAGGTTGAACCCAACTATCATGCATAAATACCCCCTCTTGGAGTTACAAGTATTCACGTGGCCAAGGCTTCAACAAGTAACGGAGAGCATGCAAGATCACAAATGACATAGACATGATAATATAATATTCAGCTCCACATAGGTATCAATATAAGTCAGATCCCAGCAAACACAACATGTAGCATTACAATAAGATGATCTTGATCATGATAGGCAGCTCACAAGATCTAAACATGATGGCACAAGTGGAGAAGACAACCATCTAGCTACTGCTATGGACCCATAGTCCAAGGATGAACTACTCACGCATCACTCCGGAGGCGGGCATGGCGATGTAGAGCCCTCCGGTGATGATTCCCCTCTCCGGCAGGGTGCCGGGAAGAGTTTCAGAAACCCCCCGAGTTAGGGTTGACGACGGCGGCGGCAGCGAATATGTTCTGGATGAAAGGCTCGGTGTTTTAGGGTTTTCGCGTCTCGGGGAATAAATAGGCGAAGGGGCGATGTCGGCGGACCCCCGAGGGGCCCAAACCACCAGGTGGCGCGGCAGGGGGCCCACCCGCGCCTGGGTGTGGTTTGGCCACCTCGGCGCCCTCCTTCGTCTCTCCTTCGGACTCCGTGATGGTGCTGGAAAAATAGGGACGTGGCCTTTTGTTTCGTGCAATTCCGAGAATATTTCCAGAAGTAACTTTCTGAAACCAAAAACAGCAGAAAACAGGGAACTGGCACTGTGGCATCTTGTTAATAGGTTAGTCCCAGAAAATGCATAAAAGTGATACGAAGTGTATATAAAACATGTAGCAAATGGTATAATATAAGCATGGAACAGCAGAAATTATGGATACGTTGGAGACGTATCAACTATATATACTAATTTTGAACATGGTAACTTCATTGTGGTCAGGACAATTTGACATGTACTAATGTTTAATTATTGTGCAGCAACTGGATACATCATGCGGGAAGCCGTGTGCCTAACACCCTTGTTGGAGCTTTGATTAGGAAGTTTTGGCCGGGCTTGTACAGTACCGTCCCCAACGGCGCGACGAAGCTAGCCACCCGTTGGGTAGACTATCAGGCCGCCAATTACGCGACCGGCGGGAAATGTTCTGACGCCGTGATCAACAAGTTTTGGGTAAGTTGAACTTTAAGAATTTCGTTCATACTTGATGTCCCCACCATGCTCTCACAATTTTTTTTGTGCATGATTAAAGAAGTTCTATAGGGTACTTCCTGAGCAGCGGGGCGATGCGGACAAGACTTTGGAGGGGGCTTGTATGAAGTTGACACGACAGCAGTTCCACAATGCAAAGCATACCATGATCAATCATTTCAGTACTGAGACGTTAGGCAAGACGGCGGTGAAGCATGAGATTGTGGAGAACCCACCTGAGGTGTCCGTAGATGACTACATGGCGGTAAGTAGATTGTTAATGAGATTACATGTTGCTGCTAAGTTGCAATTACATTATCCGTTCTTCACATGAGTATTGTTTTTTTAGTTTAAGCCCTCATGGGCCTATGGCAAGGATGACGCGTGGAGGGCGTTGGTGTCTAGGTGGGCTGGGGAGGACCCCGCGTTCAAGGCCTTGAGCGAGCGAAACAAGTTAAACCGCGGGAGGGGGGACACATCGTGCGGTTGCCCGCAACCATGATCGCTTCAAGGCAAAGCTGGTATATATATACATGAAACAATCTTCATTTATTTCCCCTCATGTTCCTACTTGATACGCATGACACTTCTTTGGCATTGCAGGAGGCCGATCTCGGGGAGCCTCTTACGCACATGCAAGCATGGGAGAGGATGAAGATGAAGAAGCCCAATTTTCCGATTACTTCGGCACTGCCAAGGAGGGGCTAAAGGCATACGTCGAGACGTTCAAGGGTATAAATCCGGAGGTGGACAACCCTCTTGAGCATGACATCGACGAGAGAGCGGTGGTCCTTGCCGGGAACGGTTGGGAGCATGGCCGTCCTCTCATGCTTAGTGCGGTACTCACGCGTACTCCTGAGTTGGGCCTCTCGCGTGTCAAGGCTACCCTCACCGCCGACGACCCTCCCGTCCTGCCTCGTCGGCCTTCCCGAGCTCGCCCCGATGTAAGTTTTTCTCAATTTCATTCTCTTTCCGACATTCGTTCCTATCTAAGTGGCTAAGTTGACGAGATGCGTTCCCTTTTAAAACTGTAGGCTGATTTCGAGGCGGCATTCGATGCCGCTTACGCGAGCTATGAGAGAGAGTATCAGTTGTGGGTACAGAAGAGACAGGAGTATGAAGAGTGGGCAGAGTTGAGGGATGCTGTAAGTTTCAACTTTTATATTTGCAAAATATGACAAGTCCCATTTCCTCAGTTTGAACCTTCTTTTTCTACAACTCCTGACATCTAAACTATCTTGTAGGCTGACGAGAAGTTTCATGCCACTGGAGAGCGGTCGCAGCTGCCTACGCGTTCACCTAGGCCGGGGATCATGCCCGTCGGCCCAACGAGGGAGTCGGTCGCTCGCACATACAAGCCAACGACTCCGGTAAGTTATTTGCCAAACAAGTTGTTACCGCCATGCTGTGCTTTCCAAGTTGCTAACTTGGACTCAAAACATGTAGGGATCGGGATACTCGAGGACTGCACCCTTTGGTCGTGCTTCCGCCTCGCCGACTTCGACGCGCGCGCTCGTGGAGCATGGCACTGGTGGTGCCTCGCCGAGTTCGTCGCGTGAGACCACACCGTCCCGTGCCTCGCCGGATTCCTTGTGTGGTTCGACTGGCCCACGCGGTCGGTCGCCTATTTTCACGCTGTCAGAAATGGATACCTCGGGCTCTCGGGAGGTGTAGGATGTGTTCGGGTGTAGCGTGTGTGAATTCGAACTATGTTTGTGTCATTTTTGAGTTTGGATGAATTTGAATCATGTTTGTGTCATTTGGATATGTATGTGATGTTTTTTTTTGATATTTCTGTGATGTTTTATAATTTGTGCAATTTTAATTGTATTTAAAATGCGCCAGAAACCAGCAGCAAAAAGTTTCAAAAACTGAAAATATGGTCAAGACTATGCTGTGGGGACGCACAGGATGGCGCTACGTCGACGATGGAGGACCATATGGTCATACCTACGCCGACGGCATTGCCGTCGGCGTCAGACTCCTCCCAGACACACCAGATCAGCACACGTGGCAGCCTAGGCCGACGGCAGTGCCGTCGGCGTATAGGTGGAGCAGACGGAGACGTTCGACGTCCGTTTTGTGGGTCCCACTGCGGCGTCGCCGACGGCGACGGATACGCCGACGGCAGTTTTCATACGCCGACAGCGTACTACGCCGACGCCGATACGCTGACGGCGGCCAGGCCTACGCCGACGGCGATCTTTGCTACGCCGACGACGGGCCGCCGGCCGTCGGCGTTTTGACGGTTTCCTGTAGTGATGCGGCTTTCGTTGGTGCAGGTGGTGTAGCAATTCGTTACACGCAGAAGCTACACCCAAATCATCCGCGAGCGGTGTATACACAAGCAGGTACAGCATCATCATAATTCGTTACCCGCGGAAACAAAAAGGTTATGCATGGTATCTTTGGATGCTTTCTCCGTCGATCACCTCTATCTCTTCTCTCCTCTCTTCCTATCCTATCTAAAAAAGAATTTCGTTACTAAGTCTCCATCCTAACCACTACAAAAAACCTTCGTCCAACTATCCCGTACGCCTCCACAGCATTTTTTTTCCGCACACACCGCACACTGGAATTAAATCAACGACTTTAATTACCGGATCAATTCTCAATTCTCAATCCGCAATAAATTCTCAATCAGCAATCGGAAACAGAGGATTACACATAGCAAAATCTACCAAAACCGTATCGACATTATTAAATGACAGTAATTAATGGCTGGATTGCATACCAGAGGATTGTTTCAACAACGGTTTTGACCGTAACAGAGCACAGGTCAACCAACGGATTAAATGGCGCTGATTACATGCCGCGTTTCAATCTCTCCTGCGACAAGCTCATATTGGCGGCTCGACTTGGGATGGAGATGCCGCTAGCAGCGGTGGCAGAGGCTTCCGAGGAGCTGGCGCACGGGATGGACGGCGGCGGTGTGGACCAACGCCACAGATCCTCCGCGCACCGCCGCCGTGGCCGAGCACTGGGGATCGGGACGCCGCCACACCTCCCCTCATCGGCGTACTTGTCGTGGCACCACTGACGGCCCCCATAGCCGCGCACCGCCGCCGGGGCCGAGCACTGGGGATCGGGACGCCGCCACACCTCCCCTCATCGGCGTACTTGTCGTGGCGCCACTGACGGCCCCCATAGCCGCGCACCGCCACCAGCCGTCCTCGACCTCCGCCGCTACCCGCTGAGCCCTCGCCTCCTACTACGAGATGCAAGAAGGCGAGAGGCAAGAAGAGGGAGAGGAAATCCGATCTCTTCCATGCCAGGAACATGTTCGGAGGTGGTATGATATTCTCGACCTTCAAGCAGCAATGTCAGCATGCACAGAGGCGTCAGCCGATTTGCGCTGATTCAAAATTCTCTTTGTCGTAGCTTTCCCATTGTTTCATGCAATATTTGCTAATATCAGGCTACTATTCGGCAGGTTTGAAAGTATCAAGGCAAAACCTTAGTGTCTGATAGGCATGGTTCAATCAGGTAGGCTATAGAACTTTACATTCTATTTCCCAGTTCATAAGAGCAATTTCTGAACACTTTTTTTCTTGAACGTCTGGATCCTCTTTTAGCTGATGACCCAAAGGATCTTCTGAATATTATAATATCTAACATGCATAAGACTTTTTTCAACACCGATTCAAATGCACTACATCAAACATTGAGGGTTACATCTTGAAACTAATTATCTTACGTTCGGTTGCAGTATTCGAAAAAATCTGTATCTCAAATAAAGTACTCTACTGAAACCTTCCTTTGGAGAAAAAAACAACATGTTTAACTCTCCAATATTGCTAAGAAGTGCAGTGCTAAATCTCACAAGAACACATGGTTTGCATTTCCTGTGTGCAAATTTTTTGGGGCCATATCTGTGAAGATCAATGGATGTGCAGATTTTGTTTGCCATGAAGTTCAGTGCTAAACTGACATGAACAAATTGGTTTTTACGGGCAATTTCTGAGGACATCTTTCTAGCAAATTGTGTGCATTGTGTATTGTTTCCATGTAAGCGGTTGTTGCAAATGAAGCTAAATAGAATACTTTTTTAGTTTATTTTCTTCGATCTCTGTAAACTTTGTTCTCCAGTTTTAGAAGAGCCTTAACTGTTGGAAATACATTTGACTGAAGCACCACATCTTGTTTTGTTTACTTGCCAATGCATTGTCCAATTTTCCTTTTACTACCGTGAAGGACGCAACACTATGAACATAATCTGTTTTTCATCATTTATCATAGTTTTGGTGGTATCAACAACCTCAGCAGACTAAATTCAATTATGCATTTAATAGACAGCCTTTACCCCAGCAGTCAATTTTGGTTGAACATGTGTCAACTTAGTTGTAGCTCTCACTACTGGTTTTCTTATAAATAGGTGAATTATTGCCAGTTTACATAATTTATTCCTGGGTCAGACTACTGCTGCATACAAAGCACTAGACGAAATGCCATGATTATTTTGGAGGATCAAAGTTCTCTGTAATTGTTGTAGAAACTCGGGTATAATTCTTCCTAGGATATTGTTGGCTCTGCATTATAGAGAAATCATGCAGTAATTGATTTGTAATGTTTCTAATTGTTGGTAACTAAGTACATATGCACCTCGTCCACCGTCTCAACCGTCCACCCGGGATGCCAGAGTCATCTTGGCATATCATGGGTTATTAAGTGGTCAACGAGTCGTTTGGGATATTGAGCTGTGTGATCAATGGGCATGGTGGATTCGTGAAGTAAACATTATGTCCTCTGCGCTAATGTTTTATTATATTGTTTCATGTCACAAACCATAGCAATACATGTTCTCTTTCTGAATGTGATAATCTTAATTCATCACTTAATACCCAAATTTTCATCTGTCAAATGACTCAGCTGGTGATGGGACCACGACGGCGTCCGTCCTGTCTCACGAGATCATCAAACTGGGGCCGCTCCAGTATCTGTCAAGAAGGGCATAGGCAAGACTGTGCAATATTTGGTTGAGAACAAGTCGAGGCCTATCATCAAAGGTTAGATTAAACTGCTGATTTTGTAATGATGACCTTGATGCTTTTGTCTAAAGCAACTCTGATAGCCTGCTATCTGTATAAGCAATATGTTGTGAAACACTTTGCTCTTCTGTTTCAGCTAGGTATATCCATCTGTGTAGAAAAACGATGACTTTCTTTGAGAAAATAAACATAGATGACATTGTTTGGACCATGATGTTGGAGCCTCGGCGTCACCAGTGTCTGAGCGGGCTCCGCACAACTACATCCTGAGTCCTCCACCAACGATTAATACATCTCCCTTTACGACCTGTATTCCCCGACCCCAGATTGAGGTGAATTCTTCATGAAGTGGGGTGAGGTGGCAATGGCGGAACATGTATATTGGCGTACCGCAGTGTCGTGATTGTTCTGAAATCGGTTTCTGTGATTGCGGTTCGTACATCAATTTCTTTGTAAGCCTCAAAAACGCAGATTTGTTTTCACCCGTTACAAAGCACGGGCATATTACCTAGTTTATTTGAAATGACTTTCTGCTTACGGATCTTGCCGCTTCGCTGTCTACCCATGTTTCTCCGTCGAGCCCATCGCTGGTAGAAATTAATGATCCATTTAGTATTGGTATTCACGGAAGCCCAATAGGCAGCAGCCCATCTCCCTGTCTACCCATGTTTAGTAGCCGGTTAGGTTAGTCCATCGTTGATCGATCGTCCTGCCCGGTTTAGGCCGTCTTTTCAGTGCTTACTGCTTACGGATCTTGCCGCTTCCAGACTGCTTATACTGCTTAGGGATCCCGCCGCACCAAGCAGCAGCGGACGGCGGCGCGGCCGCTGATAATCGATCATCGCCCGCTTGCCGGACATACGCGGTACGCACCACCGAATTATTTACCAAGGTACACTATACACTAGATCTACTACGTATTCCGATCTATAGCTCTAGTTTTCCGTTTAGCTATACTTCGCAGTCATAAACAAAGAGAAATGACATCTTATATAGATTGTTTTTGCTCGTCTATTGCTTCATCTGTGAATCTGGCCTTGTATGAGAAATTGGTGTCTATTTGGACTTATAAAGTGGTTCCAGCAACTTTTCTTTCTCCTTTCCTCATGGTTTCTTAATTATATATCAATGTTCATAGTTGGAGAAATTTATATTCACGCAATATAATTGCTAAACATATATTAAGATGCTATTTTTGACCTAAAATCTTGATATATTATGATATGAAAAATGTGAAGTGGCTATGTAGCAAGCCTTTTGAAACAATATGATTTGAGTGATCACTAAATAGCTAAGTCGTCGGTACCAACTTTTCGTTTAATCAGGTGCAACGACAATGGGTCTACTACTCGAGGGGCACGTGGTGGTAGCCCTACAGCGATAGCGAGTCACCGCGTAGGCAAGTCGGCGGGGAGGTGACCGCGCCATTCTCTTCCTCCTTCAACTGGGGCGCGTAGGGCGGCACTGAGACCAACCGCTGCGGAATTGGCGGCTCACTTTTGGATCTGTATGTAGTGATATCTAGGCGTGTGTCATGCGAGATAGCTGCGGGAATCCTACGAGTGTGGGTGCTGGTAGCGAACTACAGTAATTCAAGGATGATGCCGTAGCGATGCCGTGCTACAACGTTTATCGGATAGGTCCCCAACCTCCAAAGCCATGTGGAGCGACGGATCCGCATTCTAGGCATGCACCGTGGTGGCGACAACAATGACTCTAAGGGCCACTTCTTTTTAGGCTTATGGGTGGCTTCTAGGTGGCAGACAGCAGAAGCGGAAAAGAAGTGTCCGGCTGGTGGGTTGCTTCTCTGGACCACGAAGCTGCCATTGAGTGCAATCTGAGAAGCGAGCGCGACCCAGTTTCCCGAGCTTCTGCGGCTAGAAGCAAACCGGTATACTGCTCTGCCCTGCGTTTGCTTGTTTATTACAAGGTAATGCCACTCCACCGAAACTCTGGTCCGACAACAGCAGCAGTTGGTCCACCACGCCACGGCTGGTCCACCACTAAGCATGTACCTCATGGATTTGTGCAGCCTGGCTGCCTGCTTGCGGTTCAGCTGAAACGATCGATAATCGATTGGAGCTATGTGTGTTTGCTTACCTCTCAGCTCATGTACGTGTATGTGTGGCGTCCATCCATTCACCTTATTAAGTACACATTTTTATTTTTATTCTTGCTCATTTCTAGACTCAACATAACAAATAAATCGAAATATAGCTTTATTAAGTACACATGTCAAATCTAGGGACATTCTAGACATCTCACAACTAAACACAGCAAATAAGCCAAATCTTCAGAAGCCGAAAAGAAGTCTCCAGACAGTTTATAGTAGCTTCTACCTACCACAGTTTCTCCCCACCAAAATCCATAAGCAGGCTTCTGCATAAGCAGAAGCTTAAAAGAAGTGGCCCTAAGTGGTTGTTTGGATAGCGGAGATTAGGGGTCGGTTTTAGGAAAACAAGTTTTAATAAGATTTTTAGGAAAACCGGTTTTACTTAATTTTCCGTTAAAAATGGGCTTACGGAGAATCACGTTTGGATATCCGATCTGATGTTACGACGAATTGGAGGACCGGAGAGCCGTCATGGCGTCATGCACAGACGAGTAGGAATACAATGGAAACCACATTCAACCAGCTTTCTCGCCGTCCATCGGCGGCGCGTCCGGCGAGATGGTGGCCCAGAAATCGTTGTCCTTCTTGGGCACCGCCAAATTCCCTGGCGTCTGCGTGACCTCAGCGTCCGTCAGCGAGGTGTCCGGCAGACGGCGGCCCAGAACTCGTCGTCCTCCTCGGGCGCCACCAACTTCCCTGGCGTCAGCGTGAGCTCCGCGTCCGTTGGCAGGGGGCAGGGCGTCCGGCGAGACGGCGGCCCAGAACTCGTTGTCTTCCTCGAGTGCTGCCATGTTCCCGGGCGTCGGCACGAGATCCGCGCGCCGGCGGTGCAGCGGCGAGACGGCAGCCCCGTACTAATCGTCTTCCTCGAGCGACACCATGCTCTCGTGTCTAGCGACGTCCTCCAATCGAGCTTGCTGGCATTGCAACTGTTGTTGTTGGCTCAGGCAGTAGCATCCACCGTATCAAAAGCAGTTCCCCTCCATCTTGTTCAATTGATCAGAGTGGCCGAGCGTAGCCTGCCCTACCCGCCATGTACGCAGCCCACGAGGTCTCCAGCAAAGGCTTCCCGCATCCCACGAGGTCTCCACGAGAGACGCTGGTGTCGTCGGCCGAGCTCGGCGACCTGGAGCTAGACAGGGCTTTACGAGGAGGCAGTCTGGTCTCTCGCGGCCGGATTCCGCCAGCGAAGGTCACGGACGGAGGTAGACGACCTGCAGGCCATCGCGTAGTATTCTGTAAACGCGTTTTGGGAAAAACGGCAAATAGTCGTTTTCGCCAAAACTCACTTTCCGGGCTTTGTGAAACCTGGTTTTGTTTATTCGCGTTTTGGTTACAGCACCCAAACAGAGTTTTAGTTTGGTACACGGTTATACTCCCTCCGTTCCAAATTACTTGACATGCATTTGTCTAATAACGAATGTATCCAAGGTTTTGGTTACCGTTTTTATTTTTTCTCGGAGGGGGTCGGGATTTCCGGTAACCGTGGTTACCGGAAATTACCGACCGGTTACCGGACGAAATTCTCGGACATAATTCGAAATTCAAACATAAATCGCCGAAAAGAAATCAAATAATAATTTTGGAGGACGAATTCAGCACAAATTGAAATATCCCGAAAATTTTCGTCCGATAAACTCATTTACCGGAGGGGGCCGAGATTTCTGGTTACCGGCCGGTTACCGCGGTATTTCGGCCGGTAACCGAAACCTTGAATGTATCTAGACACTAAACAAGTATAGATACATCTGTATTTGGACAAACCCAAATCAAATAATTTGGAACGGAGGGAGTACTAGTTTACGGAAAACAAGTTCTGCCAAAATCTCGTATCCAAACAAGGCGGGGTATGACCGCGTCCTAGCATGGCTTGGGCCTTGGGGTGATGATCCGGTGTTTTAAGGTTAGCGAGTTTTTTTTTGGTATAATCGACAAAATTGGAGGGTCTACAATCGACATGACTCGTATGTGGGGCAGACATGACTCCGGATGTTCGGCGCGACTGTCATAGTACGCTCACGTCTGCCCCGTGTAGTAGGGGCTACATGGCATCTAAGCCGTGTGGCATTGCGGCGTAACGGTGCTCTAAGATTGTGCGGCCGATGGGACTTCGTTGTTAATGTGATTTTTGGCCCGTCATAAATTAGCCCCCCCCCCCTCTCTCCTCTCCCGGAACTGGATCCTCTAACGTGAAGGAGAGAAGTCAGGTAAGCTACAGTACGCTAACTTCTCTCCTTCACATCCGTACGATTAAGGCTAAAATGACTTGAATTAATTTGCAAAATACAAATTTAATGTATACCTTTACAGTAATTACACACAAACAAAATTATGGTGTAACAAAATTAATTTCAGATTTTAATTCTATCAACAGTAACTACGTGTAGTACCTGCTACAGTATCGTATATACAGTGTCCGCTACAGTGCACTGACTTTACTTCGTTGTTTTACACAGGCAAGCACTGTAGCTTACCTGACGTCTCTCCTTCATGTTAGAGGATCCAGTCTCCCCCCTTCTTCCCTAGAGAAAATTCCTTATATGACACTCTGTTAAAATCACGTTCCTTATTAGACACCGTAAAAAAATTCTTCCCTATGTGACCTCTTCTCAAAATTTCTTTCCTTACATGACACTTTAGTTCATTTTGCGCAGCAACGGTGTTAAATAGATGCGTGAAAAGTCTTTTTTACCCTGATATTTCTGCTCATGTTCTCGTAGGCGTATGTGCGGCTGCCCTGGATCCCGTATTTGTCTGCGCTCCCCGCGTCCACAAATACGTTCGTCTTCAGAGTTCAGACTGAACTGCCCTAGCTCTCCCATGGGCCATGGCGTACGCGGCCACACTCGTCGGCGGATTGACCGGCGCTAGCGGATCGACCTGCGCAACTGGATCAATTCGTTCCCTATTCCCTAATCTCTACCGATTCAATGTATTTTCGATTCTTCTCCTTTCCTGACGATTCTTCTTCCTCCATGCGATTCATTTTCCGGCCGGCCGGCTGGCAAGATGGCGATTCAGGAAGTCCCCATGGCGGAAGATAAAGGAACAAG
Organism: Poa pratensis; assembly: GCA_947311845.1. NCBI lineage: Eukaryota > Viridiplantae > Streptophyta > Magnoliopsida > Poales > Poaceae > Poa > Poa pratensis. The sequence goes on along the minus strand of CAMZMU010000034.1, from coordinate 57,104,442 downwards.
CGCGACTGAGTTCCACATCGGAGCCCAGCCAGGAGCTCCACATCGGAGCCCTTATCGTCGCCTCTTCTTCACCTCAGATGGTGACGGCCGTACAGCAGCAGGCTTCTCCAACGACGACCCTGAGGGAGCGGCGAGAGGTGGACGGCGGCGGCCGCGGCGCATAGACCCACAGCTGAAGCCGCCGCCGCCGCATTTCTTTGGCTCGGTCGGCGGTTCGATAGATAGGATAGAGATGAGGGTATTTTTGTCCATCTAAATTTTCTTTGACGGAACAGTGTAACAGAGCTAACGGCGGTGTCATATAAGGAAAGAAATTTTGAGAAGAGATCACGTAAGGAAGAGATTTTTTACCGGTGTCAAATAAGGAACGTGATTTTAACAGTGTCATATAAGGAATTTTCTCTTACCTCTTTCTGACAACAAAGATATCATTCTGGTGGTGGTTGACCGATTCACTAAATATGCTCATTTCATAGCTATGAAACATCCAATTACAGTGAAGTCAGTAGCCAAGGCTTTTTCTGATAATGTCTTTAAGTACCATGGTCTGCCAATGGTGATCGTCACTGACAGAGACAGAATATTCACCAGTTCATTATGGCAGAGTTTGTTTACTCAAATGGGGGTTAAACTGCACTTCAGCACCTCTTACCATCCACAAACGGATGGCCGGACCGAGAGGGTCAATCAATGCCTGGAGAATTACTTGTGAAACATGGCATTCACTCAACCTAAGAAATGGCACTCATGGTTGACAATGGCAGAGTGGTGGTACAACACTAGTTTCCACACTTCACTCAAAATGACACCGTTAGCTTTGTATGGAAAGCCACCTCCTCTTCTAGCAGAGATGCTACTTCCTTCAGAGAATGACACTGAGACTTTTGTCCATGACGAAGCAAGAGAACAAATCGCCACTCAAAAAAAGATCATCTGCTCAAGGCTCAGGAACGTATGAAGCACTTTGCTGACAAACACATAGTGGATAGGTCGTTCGAGATTGGCGACATGGTATACCTAAAACTCCAACCTTATCGTCATACCTCTCTCAGTCTACATCGCTGTCTCAAGCTGCATTCCAAATACTATGGTCCTTTCAAAGTTCTTAGCAAAGTGGGCAATACATCTTACAAGATTTTACTCCCAGAAGGTTGCAAATTACACCACACTTTTCATGTGAGCCAGCTCAAAAAGCACATTGGGCCCAAAGCAGTTCTGAATCCTCACCTTCCCTTGTTGGATGAAGAAGGCAATGTGTTAGTGGCTCCGGAAGCTCTTCTGGAAAGGAAACTGATTCTGGGGGTTCAAGGCAACATCAGTATTCCTGTGGTTCGTTGGTTGATCAAATGGGTTAATTTACCAGCTGAGGCAGCCACTTGGGAAGACGCCAGTTTTATTCAGAAGGTTTTTCCAGCATTCCAGCCTTGAGGTCAAGTCTGATCTTCAGAACGGGGGTATTGTCAGGCACCGAAGCTGAAGCTGTCTGAAGAAAACTGTCGACACTGCAATGGAATTCAGTTAACTGTTCGCACCTTCGACTTACAAGCTCAATCGTTCATCCAACATCCGACGGCTGATATCTTCTCTTCTATCGTTGTTCTTCATCAGGCACGCTTTACACCTGTATCAGCTCACCTGCTCACTCGATTGTCGTGTTCTGCGTCGAGTTCCTTATAGCCCGAGACTCTCTAGGGTTTGGAGATCATTATTGTAATCTGGGGTAAACCCTAGCCGCCTCTATCGAGGTCTGGCAAGAACTCTCTGTAATAGACTCCAATTTCGGTGAAATTCATCTCTGAATTCAGTGTTAATTTCCTGTTCTTCAGTAATATTTAGTTAGACAGCCTCGATTACTAGTTCTAGGCCTGTCACCCTGCCGGCTTCGTACGAATCACTCGTAGCGCCTTGCCGTTCTTCAACTAACTACAGGATCACAGCTAACTACAAGATCACAACTAACTACATGCAGATACAAGTGAATCAAGATTAAAGGCTAACATGCCACACGGTACAAGATGTGGACCTATTTTCTTGTACCGAGTACCGGCGATCCTTACTGGTTACTGGGTATGTATACTTTAGTATTGCTTACTTCCAGCTGTCTGCAGCTGTCTGTGATTAACTGAATTTTTTGTTTGTCTGCAAATGTGTGCTGCTCCTGCCTCGCGGCTGCCGGCTCCAGGACACTCGTCATGGTCGGAGCGGGCCGTCGGAGGGATCATAGAAAGACGTCGGAGGGGGGCAGTCGGAACGGGCGGAGGCCGCCGCCGGATGGGAGGCGGACGGAGCAGCCGGATGTGCGCGGCCGTCGAGGAGTGGGCCGCCGGTGTTCAATCCGGAGGACGAGTCCCCTGGAGGAGCAGCCAGAGCGGCTCCTCTCCCTTTCCCGCAGCGCGCTGACGGGAGCGCTCTCTCCCTTTCCAGCAGCGGCGACGAGTCGTCGGATATGGGGCGGAGGGAGTAGCCGGAGATGGGCGGAGAGGGGCGTCGAGGCCGCTTTCTCCATTGCACGGCGCCGGAGATCATCCTGGAATTGCAGCCGGCGCGGCTCCCGTACCTTCCCCCAGCGGCGGCGGCGGCGGGGGGACAGGCAGAGCCTCTCTGTTCTCTGAATCCACTGAGGACGAAGTTGTGTGTTTGGCTGTGAGCCTGTGAACTGCTACAGTCCCTTCGAATTTTTTATTTTTTTTAAACAAGGCAAAAGACTTGTTATTTTCATTGATTAAGAAGAAGAGAGAGGTGGCCGATTAATTAACGGGTAACCGGCCGAAAACCGATACAAATGCACTAATGTCGTCATGGAACACGCCCACACGGAGCACACACACATCAATGAAGAAAAAACCATCGTCGGGTTGCCAACAAATGTCATCGTCATCACTCCTCCTCGAGCGAGCGACTCCGACTCCATCTTCGATGACCACCAACATGGCCCTCGCTGCAGCGAAGCCGGAACCCATGTCGGCCCATGCCAACAGTCAGCCACACGCGCCGAGCGACAGACAACTTCGACTTCGACGAAGAGCTTCGAAAGGAGAAATATGTTGGGCTTGCGTCGACCGAGTCCTCCGCAAACCACCGGTTGCTCGTCATCGTCGCCATAAGGATGCTCTCCATCACAGCTCCGACTCCACAGCAACACAACGAAGCACGAGAGAACCCTTCGGACATGCCAGAAAAACCGGCTACGAAGCCCGAGCCGTAACCCAACCTCAGCTCGACGCATCATCGTTGTCAAACTGCTCTCGGAGCCCCAAAAGAGCCATCTCACCAACCATGCGGCCAAGCCGCCAACCACTCTCAAGCTGTAGTTGAATCTGAGACGATGCCCCCAAGGAGGAGCAAGACACAGCATCGCCTTCATCGTCCGATCCAAGGACCTCCGGAGACACCACCGGACGAGAAGAGGATCCCTCAGCGACGCTTCCAAGAAAGTCAGCGGCACCCGTGAGTGTCACCGTCGCCGGTTCTGAGCAAGCCAGAACAAGATTTCTCCCGGAACCTCCACAATCCACCATGAGCTGAACCAGCGAGCCACTCACCCGAGGCCTTCATCAGCACCACCCCGCCGCTTCGAAGCCAACTCGACAGCACACCTTCCGAGCCAGCCCTTTGGGCCCGGACAGCACCACCTCCATCCGCGCCGAGCGCCTCAACAGCAGACGGGGAGGCCATGAGCCAGTCGAGTCCGTCCATCCACCGCCCCGCGCCGCCAGTAGCTCCGGCGGACTCGCAACCACCGTCGGCGCCGTCAACCGCACCCGCCATGGAAGCCACGGAGCTCTCACCAGCAAGGACCCTCGCCACCTTTGGAGGAGAGGGGGATCGTCGCCACCGCACCTGCCGGCGGCAGCAGCGGCCCGGGAGAGGCGTCGGGGAAGCAGCTCCCCTAACGTAGCGTACCCTGCAGTGGAGTGGCTGACGTGTGGGTCCGCCGGGCGTGGGGCCCACAGGTCAGTGAACCCACGGCAGGGGTTCCATACGTCAGAGGATCCATGTCCAGGCGCCGGAGGGGGGCCTAGAACGGCGGAGGATGGAGTCGCCCCCGGGTCACCCCTCCTGGACGACACGGAAGCCGTGGGGGAAGATATTTGGGCCCACACTCCTTTTTTTATATACTGTTGTCCCTTCGATTAAGTTGGACGGTGAACTGCTACTAGATCTCAGTCCTTATTTATGTTTATTCTCCAGAGCCGAGAGAGTTACCAATGAAGCCTTGAATTACATCTGAGCCAATATGGGCTCCTTTTTTATGGCGTTTGGATCGGAAATCCATTTTGCCTTGTAGTACTAGATGCCTTTATCATGAAAAAAACATAGTTCGCAATGTCAAAAAAATTCCGAGAAAAATTTGGTGTACGTACGGACACTTTAAGTAGGCACACAAATTTTTGTCAAAAAAAAATATATTTTTGTTCCTTGTGTAAAAAAATGTCTAGTAAAAAGTTATTTTTGAACACCCAATTTGTCTTTTTTATAAAGAACACAAAAAAAATTTATTGTTTCGTAAACTTTGTGTGCCAACATGAAATGTTCAGAGGTACACCCGAAATTTTATTTCAGAATTTTTTGACATTTTGAAATGCACTTCTCATAATGAGATTAGATGCTCCTATGAGACAAAACACCGTGTCCCGTTTGGATGGGCTTGATTGGAGTACCCTTTTTTTATTGACCTGACCTGGAGCGCCTTTTTTAGATGGACCTGGGGTGCCTCTTGCTCCTTCTTAAAATGTGGTGGCTGAGTTTTCTTTTTGATTACCTCGAAAGAGCAGGGCATTCTTGCATACTGTATACATAGAAGAGAAATTGGAGAGTTTATAAGGAAACCACATAGGAAGAGGTAAACCCTCGACAAAGTCCATACTAATATGAGCCCAAGCAAAATAAGGAACAGGAAGTGGTTGAAGCAAACCAGGATAAGCTGTATGTTCTGCTTTGTTAATTTGACAGACTGGGCAAGCTTTCACAAATTCAATCACTGCCTGCTTAAGTCCTGGCCATGTGAACAACAATTTTATGCGCTGATAAGTAGCTCGTTCATCTGAATGCCCTCCTAATTCAGACGTGTGCAAAGATTGCAGAAGTTTTGTTCTCAGCTCTTTGCCATTGCCAACATAAATTTTATGTTTGTACCGAAGGACACCACTAGTCAGAGAAAAATGTGGAACTGCATTAGCGTCCAGTAGCAGTTTTGCAATTACCTCTTGGCATCTTTCATCTTCAGTGTAGCTCTGTGTTACTTCAGAAATCCAAGCTGGTACAGCAGTGCTAGAGAACACTTGTTGCAATTTGTATTTGACTCTTGAGAGAGCATCTGCTACTCTGTTTGCTCTGCCTTTCTTGTACTCCACTGTGTATTTAACACCCAATAGTTTGATCATTAATTTATGTTGCATTCCTTCAATGAGTTTCTGATCTTGAATATGTTTCAGACTTTGTTGGTCAGTTCGAATCACCACTAAACTAGCCGCAAAGTAGTGTTTCCACTTCTTAAGTGCTTCAATGATAGCCAATGCCTCCTTGTCATATGTAGACAATGCTGCAGCTCGCTGTCCAATTGACTTGCTGAAGAAGGAGATGGGTTTCCCTTGCTGCATTAAAACTGCTCCCAAACCATATCCACTAGCGTCAGTTTCCAGGACAAAAGGTTGGGTGAAATTTGGCAGAGCCAAGACTGGAGTGGTTGTCATGCGTTTCTTCAGTTCCTGAAATGCATTCTCCTGTTCTGTTGACCAGAAAACCCCCTCTTTCTTCAAAGCAGCAAACAAAGGTCTGCAGATAAGGCCATACAATTCAATGAATCTCCTATAGTATCCAGCCATTCCTAGGAAACTACGAAGTTCAGTAATATTTGTTGGTGTAGGCCAGTTAACAATAGCATCAATCTTTGCAGGGTCAGTAGCAACTCCTTCTGCCGTGATAATGTGACCCAAGTACTCCACTTTGTCCTGTGCAAAAGTACATTTCTTCTTTTTCGCAAACAGCTTATTTGCTCTCAAGCTTTCAAAAACCAACCTCAGGTGCTCAACATGTTCTTCCACTGACGAGCTATAGATGAGAATATCATCAAAGAATACTAGAACAAATTTTCGCAATTTTTTTTTCTAGAACTGTATTCATTAGCTGTTGGAATGTAGCCGGCGCATTTGTCAGTCCAAATGGCATGACTGTATACTCATATTGGCCCTGATGAGTACTGAATGCAGTTTTATCAATATCTTTCTCATGCATTCTTATCTGGTGATAGCCACTGCGAAGATCGATTTTGGAAAATATTTTGGCACCATGCAGTTCATCTAATAGATCTTCTATGACAGGCATTGGGAATTTATTCTTTATTGTCATCGCATTAACCTTCCTGAAGTCAATGCAAAGGCGCCAGTCAAAGTCTTTCTTCTGAACTACGAGAGCAGGAGAGGAGTATGGACTGTTACTGAGCCTGATGAAATTGTTCTTTAGCAAGTCTGCCACTAATTTTTCCATCACATTTTTCTGGTGATGTGGTATCCTGTAACACCTCTGGTTTACCACTTTTGCATCCTTCTCCAGGGCAATGACATGATCGCAACTGCGAGAGGGAGGTAATTCAGTCGGTTCCTAGAAAATATCCTGAAATTCTTCCAGAACTGCCTCAATTGCAGCAGGAATAATTTCCACAGCTTTTTCTTTATCATCTTTCACAGGCCGGACCAGTAACACGGCTCCACAGATAGAATTATCAACCAGTCTTTGAAACTGCAGACTATGAGGTATATCTGCCGTAGGAGGGAGACTGGCATCCAGAAAGGTTACTGGCCAGAATGATGCTGCACTTTCAGTGTTAAAGCCTTGAGATCTAGTTCCACTGGACTATGTTCATATATCCAGTCAGCTCCCAAAATGATATCATATCCTTGCAACTTGAGCACCCTGAAATCAGATGTGAAAGATGTATCTTGGATAGAATAATTTGCATCTCTGCAGACGAATTCTGTGTGCAGTGTTTCTCCATTTGCAACCTGAACTTTCTGCTTTTTTGTTGGCTGCATCTCAAAATTTGCTTTACTAGCAAATTCTGGTGTTATGAAAGTTGTTGTGCTTCCGGTGTCTACTAATGCAAGTGCTTTTTGCTCATTAACTGTAATGTACAGTGTAAATGTATTCCGAGCAGATTTCTTGCCTTTTAAAGCATGCATCGATATTGCCAGCTTCGGATCTGCTGGTGGCTCATCTGAATCATCGGAGTCCTTATCATATTCATGCACATAGATAATTTCTGTCTGTGCTGTTGTTTGTGTCTGCAAAGCCTGAATTTGTGCCGCATTGGACATTTTGCACACCTTTTTGTGTCCAGGAAATCAACTTTCTCTGCACTTGAAACACCGTTTTTCTTCAATTGCCTGCTGAATTGCAGTAGTAGTTTTCGTAGCATTGGCTGTGGTTTTACTTTGATCACCCACTGCCTGTCGCTTGACATTAGAGAAGTATTGGCGAGGGCCAGAAGGAGCCGGTGGTGGCAGTGATTTCTCCATTCTCCTAGCGAACCACATAGCTTTGCTTGTCCTTTGGCCTCAAGCACTGTAAATGCTGCTGAATATATGCAGTCAGACCAGAGATGAAACTATTGACATATTAATCATCTTGTATGTTTGGGTTGTCCCTTCTGAACAAATTCATGGACTTCTCGAAACGCATGATATAGTCAGCCACAGTAGTTGTTTGCACTACTGAATGAAATTCTCGAACATTGTCACAGATGGAATTGACTGCAAACCTATCAATGAGATACTTGCAGAACGCTGCCACTGAATTGTTCCTGTAGCAAAACCAGTGCTTCTCCACCACTGTCGTGCAGGTCCAATCAGATATGTAACAACAATTTGTGTCTTTTGCTCTGCAGGGGTTTTAGCAGCATCAAAGTATTCTTCCAGGTTCTGAATCCATGCATCTGCATCTTCACCATCAAACTCTGGAATGTTTAGCTTTGCTGGTTTAACAACTGGTTGCAGCCTTCTTATTTCAAACTGTTGGTTGTTTCTAGTAGTACTCCTTCTGTACTCATTATCCCCATAGTCCTCATCCATGCCGTGATTTGCATGCTGTTTTGCCAACTGATGCTCTCTCACAGTTTGTTCAATTCTTTGCTGCTGCATGTGGCCTGGGTTTCGCTGATAGCCATAGTGAGTATGCCTGTATGTCACTTTGACTGTGCCATCCAAGTTGAGTTCCCTGTTTTCCTTGTCATGCAGAGTAGCTGAACCTGACGGTGCTAATTGCTTGTTGTTGTCTTGGTCAACAGGTACTGGATTGTCATTGCTTGCTCCTTGACCCATCAAAGCAGGACCTTGAGGCGTGAGCATGTAAACACTACCAGGTGAAGCTGCTTGCTCGGACAACTTAAGCTTTTCTGCATCTGCTGCACCAGGAGTTATAATCTCGCCTTGAATAGCTGCAGTATTAGCTAACAACTTGTCGAAATTAGCTTGTATGACATCGAAATTCTTCTGAACTGATGCAGTGAATTCAGTGAAAGCTCGTTGATCAGATTCTCTGTATTGTTGCAGAGTTTGAACATCCAACTGAAGTGAGCGAACTTCCAGAGCTGCAGTGTCAGTTGATTCCGCACTAGTCGCCATAGCGCAGTGAGGATTTCACGATCTGGCAGAGTACCAGAACAACTCACCTCGCTGAAGTAGCCTGCTTGAGTTGAGAAGGAATTTTACGTCCCCGACAACCGGACTCAACGAAGCAGACCCTGCCGTCGCCGTCTACCGCCGCCTGCGCCGCCCGCCACCAACGTCACACGGATCAGGGAGGGTGGTGGGATTTAACACCGAAGAAGTATTCTCCAGAAACCACTTCCTTTCCCTCGATCTGCGACCGAACTGTGCCTCCGCCGCCAAGCCGCCTCCGACGCTCCCCTGAAGACAGGAGCCCAACACCGCCGCCGGGATCAAGAACTTGGAAGAGGGATTTTAGAGGAGAACCCAACCTCACCGCGTTCCAGATCCAGTCGCCTCCGAAGATCAGAAGGCTCTGATACCACTTGACAGGCCTAGAACTAGTAATCGAGGCTGTCTAACTGAATATTACTGAAGAACAGGAAATTAACACTGAATTCATAGATGAATTTCACCGAAATTGGAGTCTATTACAGAGAGTTCTTGCCAGACCTCGATAGAGGCGGCTAGGGTTTACCCCAGATTACAATAATGATCTCCAAACCCTAGAGAGTCTCGGGCTATAAGGAACTCGACGCAGAACACGACAATCGAGTGAGCAGGTGAGCTGATACAGGTGTAAAGCGTGCCTGATGAAGAACAACGATAGAAGAGAAGACAGCAGCCGTCGGATGCTGGATGAACGGCTGAGCTTGTAAGTCGAAGGTGCGAACAGTTAACTGAATTCCATTGCAGTGTCGACAGTTTTCTTCAGACAGCTTCAGCTTCGGTGCCTGACAGGGATGAAAGGTGAGATGGTGCGATGCCGACGGTGGCGAGAAGCTGCCGTGCGTCCCTGGGTTGTTAACTGCATGTGATTCACAAGCTAGCTGCATGTGCATGTGTGGCCGGGTCATGTGGATCCTAGAGAGAGTTTAGGAGAAGAGATCAGGTCGCCCGCGCTTGCAACCCTAAACTTCTCTCTAGGATCCTACTGCGACCGTCGCACGTTAGTAGCAAGGTTTGTGCATGAGTTTGTTAGTGCGTTAGTGGCTGGGGGTCATGCGTGAGTACGTGAGTTAGTGGCCTGGCTAGGTTAGTGCGTGAGTCTATTTAAGAGATGTAAAGCATGTTTCAGTTTAACGGGTGAAAATACAGAGAAAAGGTTAGGCTGCGTGAGGCAGCTGACGCCAAACAGTTGTCTTTTCCTGTTCATCAGTGAGTTGTGAGAGGCAGCTCAAGGTAGAAGAAGGAGCTGCCCTTTGGCAGCTAACATGGCACTGACGGTGGCGTGGTAGAGAATATGCAGTGGGACCAAGGGCTGACATATACAGAACATACTTGATGAATACAATCCAAAATGCGGGAGAAGTCAGGGATCACGAGACAGAAGGATCAAAGATGGTACAGATAATGTGATCATTTGGACCTACTAGCCAATTACTTATTTCCAATAAATGAATGCATTGACACGAGCAGATGGTTCTCTTCCGTGGGAGAGGAGGAGGAACGGAGGATGCAGTGAATCCATTGAAGGTTCAGGTTCTAAGATTGGCCATTTGCTTTGCTATTCTAGGCATCTGCGGGAGACCAAGAAAGGAGCCACCTTTTTAGCCTCTCCCATTGTCTTCCTATGGCTCTCTGTAATCCAACCACACGTCCGCTTCGCCACAGTCCTTGGAGTTCGCTTGGGAGCAATGCAGACGGAATGAATAGTTTGGGGGTGGTCAAGGACGGAAGGAAGACAGGAAGATCAAAATCTCTCGAAAGAAAATTTCCTCACAAAGGTTTGATGACCTGTTGGGGGTATTTCTCCTGCAAATGTATAACCCTGCCGATTTTGATCCCTTTCCGTCTTGATGCAGAGGTTGGTGGTAATTTGTCCTAGCGATTGAAGATCCTGGTTGAATCTGTACGTCTTCAATAACCGCCAAATTGGTGCGAGAAGTAATCTGGCACAAGAGGGAAACTGAATTTAGAAGGCAATGTCTAGCTTCTTCGGTGTTCTTGTCTCCGATCCATGGCTTCAGAGCCAGTTCACCCAAGTGCAACTCCGAACGCTCAAAACAAAAGTAATCACTCGTGACACTGTTGGAAATTGTGTTGTTTCTCGAGCATGGTGTAATCATAATACTGCCTCCTATGTTTTACTTTTACAGTTTTTGTCCGCGAAGAAATCGGATGCTGATGATGTAACTATTAAAGATTTACCGCCGGTGATGGAGAACCTTAGGGGCCTCCATGAGGTTCTGTCTGAGGAAGAGATCAGCAAGTTTTTGAGCGAGTCTTACCCAGACACGAACCAATCAATAGAGTTTGAGCCATTCCTTAGGGTACAATGGATCATCTTTGCTTACCTTCTATTGATTCTGAATTTACATTCACACATTAAAAGAATTTCGTTGAATCTTGCAACTTGTTAGGAGTACTTAAACCTCCAAGCAAAGGGGACCAGCAAAGCAGGAGGCAAAAAGAAACTGAAAGGATCTGTGTCATTTTTGAAGGCTTCTACTACTACTCTGTTGCATGTCATCAATGAGTCTGAAAAAACTTCTTATGTGAATCATATCAATAATTTTCTGGGAGAGGACCCTTTCCTGAAGAACTTCTTGCCATTGGATCCGGAATCAAATGATTTATTCAATCTTGTTCGGGATGGTGTACTACTTTGGTGAGATGTTCTTCTGTTTATCATATTCTTTTCGTACTGCAACATTTCTTCAATCTGATCTGTTACAACAATTTCTAAAGGTGGTTACTTCCTATCTTATATTGAATCAGCAAGTTGATCAATGTTGCTGTTCCGGGCACTATAGATGAGAGAGCAATCAATACTAAGAAGGAACCTAATCCATGGGAGAGGAATGAGAACCACAACCTTTGTCTCAACTCTGCAAGGGCCATTGGTTGTACTATTGTTAACATTGGGACACAAGATTTGATTGAAGCTAGAGTATGTTTCCATATTAATATTTTATTTTTGTTGCTTTGCACAGTTTAACTTGATATGATTTTTCGAGCTGTTCCTATCTAGTTTTGAAATAGTAAATCAGTAATTAAGTTGATCTAGTTTTCAAGGAAGGGAAGGCTGTACATATCTTGAAATACAACATATATATAACTACAAAGTTTATCAAATGAATGACCTGGGAGCCTCCCACGTTAAGACCCTTAGCATGTTTTTTTTTGGTATTAACCACTTTTGGACAAACAAAAATGTTATCAATACTAGACAAAGACCCCTGCTTCGCTACGGATAAGAAAATATAACCGTCCGTGTTAAGTCATCGTCAACAGCTCAATGCAGTCCACAGATCTCATACTTTCGTTTAGGGTAGGCTGATGTCATACCTGAGTGTTTGTCCTGGGTCGGCGGTCTTACACCCTAACTTAGGCTCCATAGAACACTATTGTTTACTCCAAAAAGAGGAGATCCTTAGCTGCTTAATTGGTTGATCCATGTAGGTTGGTAAGATATAAAATTAATAGCTTGCATTAATAGAATAGTAAAGATAAAGATGAAAGCGAAGCTATTTATCATTATCGAATCAATTATGATATTTATATGACTGATTTTTGTTTTTTTTGCAGTCTCATCTTGTTCTTGGTTTGTTATCGCAAATCATAAAGGTGTGTGCGCTATTAATCACCATTACTATGTTAAGTACTAAATAGAACTTCAGCAACAGAACAGTGATGAATGCTACGTGTACTGCTAACATTACTGTGGGTTATTTTTTACGTGTTTATTTGGATTTTCTCAGATACAACTCTTAGCTGATTTGAATCTGAAGAAAACGCCACAGTTGTTGGAGTTGTTCGCTGATGATAATAGCAAGGTTTGAGTCGTCGAGAACTTATCTGTGCCTGTATGTGCATTGACACAGTCTGAATAATTATTTTAGATGATGTTATACAGGAAGCAGAGGAGCTTGTCACCTTAGCTCCAGATAAGATGTTGCTCAAATGGATGAACTTTCATATCAAGAAAGCAGGGTACAAAAAGACTGTTACAAATTTCTCTACTGATGTTAAGGTACGTATATCATACTTTATTGTAAATGTAAAGATGACGCAGACTTGAACAATGCACAGCCTGTTTAAGATTATTAAATCATTCGATATATCCATGACATTTTCAGAAACGCTAACACAGAATGGCGACATCTGTTTCATATTTGATTCATTCTCTTGTATCCTCTGATGTATTTGCAGGATGGTGAAGCGTATGCTTACCTTCTCAGTGCCCTTGCTCCTGAGCATAGCTCGGCTACCATGATAGAAACCGCAGATCCTAAAGAAAGGGCAAAGAAAGTACTTGAAACTGCAGAAAAGCTTGAGTGTACAAGATATGTAACATCTAAAGATATTGTTGAAGGTTCAGCAAATCTCAACTTGGCTTTTGTTGCACAAATATTCCAGCACAGGTAAGTGAAATGACTGATCTCTCCTCTATCGCCGTAAACTTTTTTGACCATTAGGCTTGTATGATCGTTCGTTGTAATGCTCTTTGCCAGTCTATGTTGCCGTATGCATCTCTTCGATGCAGAGGCCGGGGTAACTCTCCTTTTCGAAAAAAATAGTTTGTTAGGTTTTGTTCTACCTGCTGTCTATGTCTTAAATTACGAACAAATCATAGCAGCTTTATAATTGTGGAAATGTTATGTTCCAAAGCATTTTCCCAGTTTAATTCAGAGTGAAGTGATTACAAATTTGTGCAGAAATGGCCTATCATCAAACAATGTGGCTCCTGTCCAAGATACCCCGGACGATGTCGAAGCATCCAGGGAAGAGAGAGCATTTCGCTTGTGGATCAACAGTCTTGGAATTGCAACCTATGTGAATAATTTGTTTGAGGATGTTAGGACTGGGTTAGTCTCATTTCCAGCAACAGCTTAGCCTTGAAATATATTTGATATCTTACAGAAGTTCCTTTACAGATGGGTCCTATTGGAGGTGCTTGACAAAATTTCTCCAGGATCAGTTAACTGGAAGCAAGCATCAAAACCCCCAATCATTATGCCATTTAGAAAGGTGGAAAACTGCAATCAGGTTATCAAAATCGGCAAGGAGTTAAAATTTTCTCTTGTAAATGTAGCAGGAAATGACATTGTTCAGGGAAACAAGAAGCTTATTCTAGGTTAATCCCTGCATATGTTTCGTCTTCATCTGATCTCCATTGTTAAATTTGTATTCTGCATAAAATTCATTGTTTTGAATTCTTTTTCAGCTTTCCTGTGGCAACTCATGAGGACCAGTATCCTGCAACTGCTAAAGAACTTGAGATCCCACTCTAAAGATAAAGAGATTGCAGATTCTGACATTCTCATCTGGGCGAATAATAAGGTCAAGGAGTCAGGCAAAACATCCCATATTGAAAGCTTTAAGGTTTATCAATATTCTCATTTTGATAATTTTTAGTCATCTCCCCATGGGCATGACCTTAAGCACTTATCTTAATTTTCTAGGATAAGAGAATATCTGATGGTGTGTTCTTCCTGGAGCTACTAAGCGCGGTTCAGCGTAGGGTTGTTGATTGGAATATGGTCAAGAAGGGGGAGGATGGTGTGCACACTTGCTCTGTTTGTACATAATTTTAGGAAATTGAGATTGTCGGTTTTATTACTTCTTGATGCTTTGTGCTTCTGTCCTCATTAGCTTTGTGATTGCAGATGATGAGAAGAAGTTGAATGCAACATACATCATAAGTGTTGCTAGGAAACTCGGGTGCACTGTATTCTTGTTGCCGGAGGATATAATGGAGGTCTCTTATGAAAATTTGATTGATAACCTTAATTGACCTCAATTTAGTCAGACAAAGAGCATGCAGTAACCTCTGCCTTTCTATTTGGTGTACCAGGTAAATCCAAAGATGATCCTCACTCTTACTGCAAGCATCATGTACTGGAGTCTGCAGAAGCAAGGTCCTTACGAAGGAGCTGGTTCAGCAGCGCCACAAGAAGCTCTTCAAGAGGAAGAGGAGGAGGAAGAAGAAGAGGAGGAGGAGGAAGAAAGTATTGAAGATGGTATCTCCAATCTCACCACTTGAGGACAATGTCCCATTCTAAGCAGGGACGCTTTCACTAGAGGGATAGCAAACGGCAGGCATCTGCATAGAAGAAAGTTTTGGTATGTAGTGTAGTTGATCTACTCTTTGCATGCCAATGAACAACGATGAATTTGTCTGTTTTGCTTACTAGATAAAGATCCTGCACGATTGCGCGGCCTATAGCTTGTGTGAGATACCCCAATTTCTGAAATTGAAGAGTGTAAAATATACTCTCCGTATCTATGCGTTCTCTAATCATTTTCTGTGTGCCGAGCTCGTATATAGAGGTGCATAAGATCAAGAAATAGAAATGTCATTATTCATTTTTAGAAAACGCGAAGGTTTAGGTCTATGATGCATTAAAGAAAGAATAGTTATTGACAAGACAAAAGGGTCACCTTAAGTTAATACGCTACAAGTTTAAGGGTTCAATGCCCTCAGAGCAACGTGGTAAGCCTACTGTCATAACAGTGGAACATGGGGTTCCCCTTCTGCTACTAAAGTGGGTCCACCACCTGTGGGCCCACCTAGAAGATGGACAAGGCCAAGGAGCAAGATCTGGTAGGTAGGTCCGCCCACCTTCCGGACGAGGAACCGGCAAGCTCTACATCGACTCAGGAACGGCTAATGACTCAAGGTCGGGAGACATTCCGGGGTCTCCCACCCGGCGACCAAGACCAGGACCCGCGAGGAAGGATACCGGCAGGAGTGCCTCGTGTTCTCCCTCTCTCCGGGTCTCCTTCCGTACAGCTAGAGGATAAGCACGCCAGCCTAAGCAAGAAGGAAAAGATCAAGAAAGACTTGGGCGCCAAGTAGTGACGTCGCCGGGGAACAGCACGGAGGGGACTGTCAGCCCCTGTCCACCCTGCTTTCCCCAAAGGTGGACGCCCTCACCAAACCAGCCAGGAACGAAAGGACCAGAGAGGGCCACGTCGCCCCAATAGGATACCACCACCACCGAGGGGTTTTCCGGCCTAGAACCCTCACGTCCCTTGCGTGACCACCTGTGGCGCCCCTGGCCTATAAAGGGAGGGCCGAGGTCACCAAGGAGCAGTGGCGGAGCTAGCTAGCCAATAAAGTCTGGGCAAAGTCTTCATGCACAACCATCGATCAGGGTTTCCCCAAACAGATCTTTCATCTCGTCTTCATAACGGAATAATATTACAAGGGCAGTCACCACTAAAGCCTGGGCAGCCGCCCGAGCATGCCGGGCTGTGGCTCCGCCACTGCCAAGGAGAGGGATCGGAACCAGGAGCAAAGCAAGGCTAGTCTAGGGCTTGGAAGGCAGAGTCGAGAGGTGATCTCCTCCGGGTAAGGATCTGCTCGTCATCTACCTCCAGCCAGTCACTTCCCGTACCCGGCAACCACTTTGTAGCCACACCATGGTGTACACATCAATCCAGACATGCAGGAGTAGGCTGTTAGCCTCCGGGCAGCTTGAACCTGGGTAACTCTCCGTTTCTCTGATTTGCTCGTGTGAATCCTCTCGGAGGGTTCGGTTTCTCTCATCCCCCGGAAGCAACGTTCCAAGGCTCCTTCACGCCCCGTGCCGAACCTAAAAAGGGGTTATCCTTTACTCCCGGTGTCCGTCTGCAGAGACACGACATCTACTAACCCTGGATTCGCCCCAGTGGCAGATGCAAGTGGAGTTTACAAGGTGGACCGGACACCGGGTAAAATTATTTTCTCTGTAAATCAGCTATTTTTCACCATGTGTGCCACTCCTAATACAAGAAAATTTGCAGCTAGGGTACCACCGTGCACCCCTCTCTTCACTTCTCTAGCTCTGCCACTGCTTCGCCCGCAACCGGGTGTCATGACTCATGAATATGTCATGGAGAGGTGACCACAGTCGATGCCGGAAGGGCAGCAACTCCCTGGATCCAATCTAGCGACCACCACCATCGACCTACCCCGATCCTCGAGAAATCTTTTCCCAATCACACATGCACCTCCCTTGGCCCTCACCCATCCCTCGCTATCTCCAGTCGCCACCTCCGGAGGCCGCCGTCGACCGAGCCCGCGTTTGAAGTGATGGTGGAGGTTTCGACAAAACATCGACTAGTTGTACTGGTCCGGGGAAGTAGCCTCACGACACCTCGCTTTTGAGTGCGTCCTGGTCGTAGCACATGCCTCTCAGGCTTTGCTCGGAGCGGATCTTGCCTAGGCAACGGTGGCGCGCGTGCGTCACGTGTGTTCGTTTGCGGATTCACCCTTTGCTAGGGGGCGCACGGGAGAGCATGCAGAATTTATTATTTTGTAAAATATCAGTTTTTCACCATGTGTGCCCCCTCAAAAGTTGATTTTGATCTGACGTGGTAGCCGTAGGCACCCTCGTGTGCTGAATGCTAGCTCTGCCACATTACTTGGAAGATATAGCATCTAGTGAATATCCGCGGTTCTCACGGCACATATAATGGGCCGCTCTAGGGTGTTGCTGGTGGTCATCAGATCGAGAGAGCGCCTCAGATCTCTCCTTGCCCGGCTTTATGAACAGAGTAACAACCATAGTACATAGCATCACGGCCGAAGGATATGGGATAGAGAGGAAGCCCACTCTTAGAGCATCCCCACTGGCTCTTTAATAGCCCTTATAATATCCTGAGGCTGGCGACACATGATGTTGGCTGTCCGATCATCTAAGAACCGGCAGCCATTCACGGATGTGGATCTTGTCTACGCGACATTATGTTGTGACCGGATCGACTTCGTGAGTGCAGACTGTCGGGTGCCAAGTGTGATCATCCCCAACAACGGATCGTGAGGGACAACACATAGAAGAAATTGCTTTGCGGGGTCGGTGTGGCAAAGCTCCTAGACCAGATCTCCGCGTCGGCAATCGGTCTATGGTGCTGTCATGCTCCGATTTGTCGGCACCATGAGGTACGCCATGCTGTATTTAGCTGCGACTATCGTGGTGTTGACAGTGATGGGGAATGGCAAGATGGTTCTGTCGGATGACCAGTGGATCTCGATGGCTCATGTCGAGTTCGAGTTTTCAAGTGATGACAGAGGCAAGTTTGGATGTGGTGAAAACTGTGTACCGGATGATCGGTGTTTTGCAGCAGTATCGGCAAGCGGGGGCGGCAACACAGGTGGACGTCTTCTTGGTGGTGCTCGATGGGCACAATGTTTTGACATCCAGGGTGAAAACCCTAGGTCTGACCTTCACTGTTTGTACCTGGCGATGGCGAATCTCTATTCGTCTCCTTGTAGAAGGCATTGTCTGGAGTTCAGTCAGATTTCTTCGGGGTGAAAACCCATGATCGATGATCACGCGACGACGGTGTTTGTCCACTGTTCCCTTCTTGAAGGCGTCGTTGTTGAAAAACCTTTTTGAGAGTCCGGGTGCGGCTTATGGTGGTGGTAGTTCCTGCTGCTTCGCTGATTGTTCGACGAGATTTTTATTTTTCTTTTGGCTGTGTGCATCCTTAATGTCTTGTTTGACATTATGTCGTTGCAGATGCTGGGTGTAATTGATATCTTCTTGGTATTGATATATTCTTTTAAAAAAATAGCGGAAAAGTTGTCAGGCCTTCCAAATAAAATGTCCGACACTTGCACCCTAGCCCCGGTGGATAGAGAGCGGTGTGTGAGTGCCGGAAAGAAGCGGCAAATGATACCACGTCGGATTTTCAAGGGGGCCACTCATGTCATTAACACATAGCCCGATAAAAAAATTCAATGCGAGCGACATGCGGTGGTCAGGTTTAATTAAAGTTGACAACGGCTCTATAAGGGGGTGCAGACACTAGTACAGAACGACACATCGGATACCCCTCTATGCTAACGGCACAAGATAGGCGACGGAAAATCACGCTTTCCGCGTGGCCGGTGCGTACAAACCTGACCTGGGCCACGGTTGGCCCGTCAAGATAGGTAACGGAGAAAGTATTAACTCCGTTACCCATATTATTGTCAACGGTGATAACTCCGGCTCCGTTTCCGATATGTGGTTCTATGGCAATGGTCATTTTTCTTTGACCGTTTGCAATTTGGTCACGTTCCATCTTCTTGGAATTCGAAGCGAGGCGAGTAAATGCCATGGTGTAGTGGCACCGCCCACTACTCCTTAAAAACCCCAATCCCTGCTAGCTCAAGACGCCACAGAATCTGCTCTCCATCTCTCTCGCTCGCTCCCTGCTACTGATTAGCAAAGATGCCTCGCAGCAATGACACACAGGAGCACACTCCGTCGCCGCGGGATAGTCGCCCCGTCAGCAGAGAGTCCGTTGAAGGAACAACGCCGGAGACGAGCGACGACGAAGAACTCGCCAACTACCATGATCCCACCTTGATGCTGGGCCCGCCGAAGGTTGATTCCGATGAGGAGTCAACCGAAGAGGAGAAGGAGGAGGAGGAGGAGGACGACGAGGAGGAGAGGACGAGGCAGAGGCGCCGGTCCCGAAGAAGGGAACCCCGGCGACGGAGAAGAAAGCCGCCACCACCGCCTCCGATATGCCGCCGCCACCACCTCCGATGGCCCCCAACAAGCGAGGCCGTGAGAAGGAGGAGGATTGCGCGGAAGCAGGGCGCAAGAAAAACAAGAAGTTGCTAGTAGTAGTAGTTCTATAAGTTCTCCATATGTAATTTACTTTATTATTATTAATATGTACTGCGTATGTAATATAGTAATCACTAATATTAATATACGTATCCTAGTGGTTTTCTCCATATAGTAGAGATTAGGGAAAATAATAATCCGGAGAGTAGAAGAAATTCCAGAGAGTTGGTGCGTAGGCCCACTCCTCAGTGGAAGAAACACAAAGGAAATGGTCCTTCTAAAGAACCGTTTTCTATGTTTTACCTTATATATGGGCGTACAGAGCAAAACCTAACACTCGCTCTTTTCCTCACTGTCCCAGTATGCTAGATCTGTTCGTGGCGGCGGCTCCTGGCGTTGTGGCCATCGCTGGCGCCGTCGGCGCCGTCTCCACCGAGACAACGGCTATCACCGACGTCGCCATCACCCCCGAGACGGCGAGGTCTTCGCCATCTCCCCCGACACGGCGAGGTCGTCGCTGTGTCTGCTTCCTCTGCCTGCACCTCTTCCGGATCTGCTAGATCGATCCAACGACGACGTGAAGAAGTTATCAGATCCACTCTTTGATGTAGCTAACTTGCCTATTGTGCACCTGCTAGAGCAGCTCAGTTCACATCCAGTAGTTCGATCTAGATAATTTCTTGATGTAGTTAACTTGCCTATTGTGCACTTGCAACCGGTTGTAGTTTAGCTAACTTGTTGATAGTAGCTCACTTCACATCCGGTAGTTCTATCTATATCATTTCTTGATGTAGTTAACTTGCCTATTGTGCACTTGCAACCGGTTGTAGTTTAGCTAACTTGTTGATAGTAGTTCAGTTCACATCCAATAGTTCTATCTTGCCTATTGTGTACTCTTTGATGTAGCTAACTTGCCTATTGTGCACCTGCTAACTTGTTCATGTTATGATGTATTTAACTTGCCTATTGTCCCTTGCAACCGGTTGTAGTTTAGCTAACTTGTCTAGATCATGTGAAAACATGAGTCTATTTCGGTGACACTGCATAAAAAAGTCGGAGACACAGAAAAAACAACGAACAATACTCAAGACAGTAGTGTTTGTTAATTTTCCCATAATGTCCTCCAATTATATACACAGGTCAGTACACACTATATACTACTATACTTCATATTATTGTGTTAAATTGTTCGTTCTATCTAGTAGTGTCAGAACTAACATAAATCCTTATTTACATTTAGGGATATCAAGCTGTTCCATTTCAAATCCCACCTTACATATCCACCGTCGCTATTACGACGTTTTGGTACACTGCATAAAATACTTTTTTAAGTAAGAGTGTTTTATACAGTGTCACCGAAATGTCATATCGATGACGTATTAGATTAGATTTCGATGACACCGCATAAAAAATCCATAGCCGGTGGTGGCCTCCATGGAAAGCGTGATCGCTGTCAGGCATCCTATGAAGCTACTGACATGGCAATATCTTGTTGACAAGCCGTGTGTTGGCTGCTCCGGTTCATCAATAAGAGCCACCTCAAGACATAGGTAAGATATTATTTCAGATTTGCTTAAATTCATAGTGTTCTTGTTTTAGTATATGTACTTAACAATTGTAACTCTATTTACTAATGTATAGGGTCCAAAACTTCAACATCCTTCTCTCAGTAAGCTGAGATAAGAAGAGATTGCTAGAGTGACACCTGCGAGGATTGTGGAAAAGGATGTAGGGAAGAAATCGTTAATTCTTTCCGTCTTTTGACATGATAGGCTTAGTATAGATGAAATCTGTTATCGTTTTACCTCTTATGTTTGTCACATATTGTGATGCAAATGTAAAGGTGAAATTGTGATGGAAATGTAAAGGTTACATTGTGATATGAATGAAATCTGTTACCGTTTTAGTATTTGTGCTGTGTGAGATCAAATGCGGCGCGAAATATATATTGCAGGCTAAATAAATGAAAAAAACCACTTACGAAAACATCTCAATGCAAACGGTTAAACCAAGATGTCCGTAACTAATCAGGTCAAACTACGACAACGGATATCAAAACCAACCGTTGCCAAAACTTAACCTCATCGATGACGGTTTTTTTGGCTCCGTTACCGATGATGGCCTTCACATCAGCCACGGAGGCGGGGACACGGAACACTTCTTTGTTTCCGATGGGGTTTTTGGCTCATTTCCGATGTGTTGTTCTATACTAGTGAGATGTCTGAACTTTCGCCTTCCCAACGTGTCACCGGTGTTAATGCATGTCACCTACCTCCTTGTCCAGTTTTATATGAGCGTTACGTACACCGGCCACTTCTCCCCTTTTCTCGCAATTAACCACCGACCCCTCTTGTAACAGGCCGAAGTTGTGAACCCCGAAAACCCGAGTAAAATTTTCGCTTTTCGTTGCATTGCATCATGGCATCCACTTTCAACTTGCTAAACCACACACAAATGAGTTTGGCACCAATTACAAACAACTGCCAAACTTGCTTCAGCCAAACTTCACCACAATGAAAGCATTCGACTTGCAAATATAAATCCTTGTCATCTTATATTTGTCAAGGAAGTTCCAAGAGCTCAAGATAATATTTTGCCCTTGATTCAAGTTTCTAAAGTAATAACTTTTGGAATTTGAGAAAAATGCTCTATTTTAAGACTATGAGCAAATGTTGTCAAAAACATTTTTTTGGAGGTACCAAAAATTGTGGAGCTACTAAATGTTAAGGGGAGCCTCATCAAATTATCTCATATTTTTCTGAAGTATTTAAGTGCCTCTATAAAATCCCTAAAACCTGCTGGAAATAAAAGAACAGGAAGCAAGGACTAGTTCGTGATGGAAGAATTCTCTCCAGGGGGCTCTGTGTAAAATCTCCTTTCTTCTTCCCCGTCGCTGTAGCGACCGACGCGCGAGGAGCTCGAGCCGGACCAGCTCGGCGCCGGGCCCCTCCTCCTCTGCCCTGCACAGCACGGAGAGGAAGCTCCACGGGAGCACCTGCTCACTCACCAGCCCCCACGCGCTCTCCTCTCGCCCCTGCTCCTTTTTCTCTCCCCACGGGCCGCCATGGCCGCCGCCCCCGCCGTGCTCGTAGCCGCTACTTGAGAAGCTCCCGAACAAATCGGTGACCACCACCGTCTTCGCCGCGTCACCTGCTGCATCCCTGCCAGAGGAATCGAGCGGGGAGGACGTAGGTCGCCGCCGCTGACCACCACTTCGTCGCTGCTGTCCGCGGCCACGCCGCCTGATTCCGCCGCCGCCGTTGCTCCTCCGCGGTCCCCAACCTCTCCATCGCACTCGAGGGTGAGCTACGGGCCTTGCTGCCCCTTTTTCCCCTCTCCCCTTGCTCCGCTTCGCCGTGTCCTCGTGCGAGCAGCACGTCCCCGTCGTTGCTCGAGCGCCCGGTCAAGAAGACGGTTTTAGCCGGGCTGCGTGCCGTCTGGCTCTGGCGCCTAACCGGCTATTGGGCCGGCCCAGCCGGGCTGAGAGCCGGAGCCCTCTGTGACCTGCCCGGCCTTTGAACCGGCACAGACCGGCCGCACTGCCGGGCTCCTCTGGAGCAGGCCCGGCCTAGAAACCGGCCCAGCCGGGCTGGAAACCGTCTAGACAGTTTTTTTCGCTGCTTATGTTTTTCTTATTTTCTCTCGATGGCGATTGTTTCCCGCTCCTCCCTCGCAACGTTAGGGTTGTCGAACCTCGACGATTCCTTCGTGTTCCACCTCTCTCCCTCGAACCCGAGTACACATTGTTATTATTGTTGTTGAATTTAATCAATATAATTAACAACAAATATTCAAAAAGGGGAAATTATAAAATTAATAACTTTTGATCGGGGCCTCCGAAAAATGTGTTCGTTATACCCAAATGCTCAGAAAAACATGAGTGATCCAGAATCATCATCATCATGCATAATTGATCACAATTACAATAATGTACCTTTAGTAGCACTAGAATCATTAAGTTTTAATATGGGGTTATTCCAAATATGCAAATAATATAATGGGGACCCCATTTAACTTGTTGATCATGTTCAAAGCCTTTATGGTGCATTTTAAAATGTCATGCCATCATGTGTTTGCGCATTGCAATTGTTGAAACATGTGTGGTGATTGATTGTTGCTCCTATGTTTTATGCTTCGATAGATCAAGCAGCCGGGGTTACTCCGCAATACCCCGAAGAGCCGTACTACCAGCACCTTGATCAAGGCAAGCGTAATCCCCCCTCTGAGCATGTCTTATCCTATTTTCCGCAAATATTTTCTCCACTATAATATTGCATGCGGTTCCAACTGTCAATTTTATTGGATTAGAGTATCCTATAGTTGCATTAAGATTCCGATGCCAATACCTGTTCCCTCCTATTAACCATAGGTTTGTATTGTTGGCCTGAGCTACTTAACTATGCTATGTTGTTGCTTAGCCATGCTTAGTAACTGTTTAGCTGTACGATGGATGATTGATGTTGGAAACAGGTGTTGAGATGTGCGGTTGATGGTGGAGAATTGTGGAGACAGGTAATAAAATGCTTAAAGGTGGGGATGAGAGGCCACTGTGGTTGTGGTGTTTTGTCTCGTTCTCGCCGCCTAGGTGCGAGTTCTTTACCTCTTGAACCAAGACTGAGCGTGCAACCATGCGTGAGGCCTATGCAATTGCAGGAACCCTCATAGACTAAATAACTCGGGCGGGGCTAGCCAGGGTCCTCTAGTTCGGGTTTCCATTTGCGCGTGCGTGATGATGGTGGTATGAACTGAGATGAGGATGGTGGTGTCAGGAAAATAAGTGGCCGCGGGACAGGGTGCTGGAGGTACCTCTTGTCCTACCGCCACTGATGATCCTGGAAAGTCCTTAACGGGGGAGAAGTCGACACCGCTCCCACCCAGCCGGCTCTCCAAGGAAGAGAGCTAAAAGCTAGGTAATGGGCCGGACGGTACGCGTGGCAAACATTGTACACCCCTGCAGGGTTAAATCTTTTCGAAAAGCCGTGTCCGCGGTTATGGACGAACTTGGGAAGTGAAGGTAAGATCATAGAATAACTTGAACGGAATGATTAAAAACTGGGTACTAGAGGTACCACTCACAAATGCAAGGTGAGCTTCCTGGAGGGTGATTCGGGGAGGTGCCTTTGATGAACAGGTACCGTGGTTGATGATGGTTGATGTTGAGAAAAGTGATTAAAGAAAAGAGTTACTTCTTACCCCCTTTTGAAAATACTCTGAATAGTCGATGCCATTGAGTTATGTTTTCATAAATAAAATCAGCTTTATGCAAAATAGCCATAAAACCTTGAAAGCCTCATCGAGCTAAAGCTCTATATATAATCTTGCGAGTTCGTCGAACTCAACGTCGTTTGTTTTGTTTCAGAGGAGGACTTCACCGACCTCGAAGGTGGGTTCTTTGTGGACGTCGACGAGTAGTCTGGGGTTCCCAGGTGGCAGCTTGGGACATCCCAGAACAGCTGGCGCTGGATGTTTATCTGTAGGCCTCTTAGGCCATAATTTGGTTCTTGTTGTTTTGAACAACCTAATTTGCTTCCGCTTGTTGTAATGTTGGGTCTGTGACCTCTGGTTGTCATTTGCTATCTTTCTCTATTATAAGAGTTGAACTATAATGATTTTGTGTCGTAGAGTCTGTGATGTGCAGTTGTTCCACAAGTCTTGATCTCTCTATTATGCTTTGATAGTTGAGCCTGTGTTAAGGCATCAATCGGGGTGTTGCGTTGCCGGTGATCAATTCCGAGCAACGCCTGCCAAAGGTTTTGGCCGGGGATTGGTAAACCCGTAACCTCCGGTTGTATCGCTTAACCGGTGACACTCAGCATCACTGTATAGCTGTCGGGTCAGGGCGCCACACCTCTCCTATCCACACTTCACCATCGACCCGTCTCCACTGAGTAGATCCTGGATGTCTAGCTCATGTCACGGATGCAACCCACGGGAGGAACAACCGCAAGGCGGGATTGTCCTGTGCGCCTCCACCTCCGTCTCCATCGCTCACGCCTTTCAATGTGTGTGACGCCCGCCCTCAGCTAACGCAGTGGGAGGCACATGACCACGTGAGCAACACCATTTCCTTGCCAGTCGATTGCCGCTTCCAGGACGGTTGGCTGGCGAACATGGTCGGTGTTACGGTGGCGCTGTTGCTCATCGGCCAGACACGTTTAGACTTGATTCAGAAAACGCGATCGCAACTGTCTTGGCAGTAATGGTGCGACCCCAAGTACGCCATGTGCGGTGACCCAGTACACCACTACACTGTACAAGTCCTTGACATAACACCCACGGAAGTACCTTTCCGTAAATATTACATCCCTCAGATTAGTACAACTGAAACAATGCGGGTCCAACTTTATTGTACACAGCTAAATATTACAAGCCAGAAGTGCATAAAAAATTCAACGTCTTCTTCCGACATGGGAGGAATATCTAGTACGGGGATGTTGACAGGTGTCAACCTACCAGCAATAGAAAGCAACAAACTAAGAACCATCGAGCTCAACAATCTAAGTAGTACTAGTATAGTATTGCTCGGCCCGGTTCCTAAAGCTGGGATCTGAGTCTCGATCTCTTCCTCCTCGTTGTCTGCTCGATATGCGATCATGTAGTCGACTCCTTCGACTCCATCGGATAGATTTGTGTTGACACACGAACACGTCACGTGTACCCGCGGCGCCGAGGGAGATGCTCCGCAACTCACTCCGCGGGAGGCTCACCGGAAGCGCGATACGCAAGACAATCCGGTGGGCGCTTTTGTAGACCCGAAACCCTGCTCACCCGGGAGGGACCCCGTCAGGGCTCGTGGCAGCAATGGGCTGCCCTAGGTCATCCTGAACGCCCCTAGAGCCTCGTGGATTCGCAGCCTCCAATCTTGAAGAACGGCGAAGAACGAGAAGAAAGATATAAGGGAGAGGGATAAAAAGTAGATGAACACGAAAAAGTAGTAGATGTGTTTGTTCGATTGGTGTTGGATCAATCGGCCGTCACCCCTCACGTATATAAGAGGTGGCTGGACTTCCCGTGCAAGAAAAGGCTTGGATTCACGTCCAAAACCCTAATCTGGGTCGAATTCGGATGGACTGGACCGAACCTTCCAAAACTGTTCGGTCTGCACCTTGCGGGTCGTTTTTGAGGCAGTAAACGACTTCGGATCGAAATCTTGTAAAAAGAGAAGTTGTTCGCCTCGAAAAGACGAAGAACTTTCATGATATGCGTTTTTCCATTCGACTTCATCTAGACCCTTTAAATTCAGTCGAAATCAATTTGACTCATTTTTAGCCTTTCCGAATTACGCTCATCCGAGGACAGAGGGTGTCTATGGTAGGGCGACCCGTCTATGCTCAGCGCCCCTGCCTGCTCGCCCGAGGACAGAGCATGTTTATGGTTATGTGTCCACAGTATTTTGGCTACACAAGTTGCACATGACCTCGGATTGAGATGATCCAAAAACTGAAATTGGTTGTCTCGATGATACGCAAAACTTTTGTTCACATTATATTTTCATCTGAGTTCATCTTGGTGGAACCTCTTTGTAAGCCAAAATTGGTCGTCAACAATTTGTCTCCTCGAAGTACACCTCATCTGCATGATATGCTTCATTGCCATCTTTAGTCGCCTCCTCCCAGTATAGCAGGGGTCAAATGGAGAACAGATGAGTAACAACGTTACTCAGCAAGTTCAACATAACGTTTAGATAAGTGGAATGTTGTAGCTACCGTCATGACCAAAAGGTCATAGACGTATATGCAAGTTTTGGAAAACATTTGTTAAAAGGTCCAGTTTTAGTTTATTGAAAACTATGTCCACAACCTCCACGGTCTTGCGAATCACGTGAGATTCCTTACCCGCCTCGACGAGAAGTTCCCTCCTGGAACAAGGATGTAGCTTCCACAGTTTCTTTTTGTGTGGCTCACTGTGGTGCCTCTCTGCGAGTTGCACAGTGGCTATGCTTGCTTGATAAACTTTATAAAGCTTTTTATTATTTCCTATGCTTTTTCTGGTGCTCAGATGTGCTAGATAGGATTACTCCAGTTTATCTGGTTCACTTGTATGTGTGTAATTTCAATAAGAACATATACGACACTTCCCTCTCTCCTCTCTACAGCTTATGCTATGCTTAGCATAGCTCTGTTAAGAACAGATGATGTACTAGCTCATATTCTCCTCTCCCTGATGCATGACAACATGCTTAGCATGGGTGTGTCATTTACAGAGCTTGCTAATCTGCCTCTCACACTGGATAGCTATAACCTGCTGTTGTAGAGCAGCTTGGTCTTCTGGAATATGATGATAACCTATGTCTTGTGGCTAGCCTGCTCCTCCTAGCTACTTCAAATTTCCTAGAGTGGTTAGTTCTAGCTGCAAATAGTTCTGGTGGCTGTTCTTGAGAAGAACATGGATGTGTGGATGTTTTGTCAACTTGGTGTCTGCGGTTAGGCTCCTATTTATCTTGATTCTGGCTGTCTTGTTCTCTTGACACAGGAAAGCTTGCATGTGGTGATTCACCTGCTAGTCATGACCATTTTTTGGTTCAAGTTACCACCATTGGTTGCTTTTATGTTCAGTTCATCTCCCATATGGCTATGTATTTGAATCCTCCTTCTTATCCAAGCCTGGGACGTCAGATAGTTACTGCAACTAACTTGGAGATGAAGTTTGGTGTTGGACTGCAGTCTGAATTGCTATTGGGTTCAGATTTAAGTGGGCTTGGTGCTTTTTCACCGTGGGCTTAGGTTTAGGGCCCATTTGACCAATTATTGTCAAATGTGATACCACTAATGTTATTTGCCTTTTATTTGAATTCTTGCACCAATAGAGAATGATTTAAGTTGCCTGCCGCCTTTGATGAATAATTGAGGTCACAAGATCATGTCTACTAAACAACTCGGTTCTAAATTTCCGTCCCTTGACTTTTGTTGGAGTTGAACCATGTTGATGAATGCCTTTGCCCCCAACTGAGTGTCGTACAAAGATCAGAGCATGATCTTCTTCTCTTGTGATTTGCCTCTAAGTTGCCTAAGTTGAATTTCATTCTCTAATTTGGATTTTAAGGTTTGATCAAGTTTTCATCTTGATTGAGCCACTGCCAGGTTCAAAACATTGAATTGCCGGCACCCAATGGATTTGGAAACATTTTAACCTTAACCCCCACTCTGTTCTGCTGTGATGTTTGTTTGCAGGTGAAAAGAAGATCAAATGAAAGATTTAGAGTAGAATTTGGATAGATTTAGTCTGATTTATTCCTATTTTTCTGTAAATTTCCAAGTGTTGTAAAATTTGAATTCATACTTGTATTTGTTCCAATTTAAATCCACTAAAAAATCCACTTGTATAGTATTTAAATTCTTTGTACAATCTTGTAAAGGAATGATTTGAGATATATGACTTGGATATTCAAATTAATACATGAGTTTGTCTTTGGATAGTTTAAAGAAATGAGATGGAATTTGAATTTTATAGATGTTTTATTGGAATAAGAATGAGATACAAGTTTGAAATATTATTAATTGTACGTGTTTGTATTTCAAAAAAATAAGATGAGATCTAAGAATTGTGTTTCTTTGGAATGTGTTATTTGAATTTGAGATGATCTCAATATTTGAGATGATATTTGTAAAAGATATAGGTTTGAAAATAGTGACTTAAGGTTATAACGACACCTCTCGACTAATTGTCAGTGAAATGTTTCTAGATCATCGACGTTCATCTGGTATCGACTCCTTAGTTCATTTTTACACTAAAGCACGAAAATTATTTAGATTTCCCAAACATGCATGAATGCAAAGATGCACATTCCTAAATTCTACCCTCGTGAGTCCTATAACTACGGGGCATTACACCATGTCGGTGCCCATTCAGAACGAGCACGTGCAGAGGGAGTATGAGCGCCATACGAACAATTCATTCCCACCTCCGAGGATTGCGAGCCGCCTGCGGAGTGGTTTTCCTCGGGCGACCTCTCCCCCGTTGACTCCGCCAACTCCGACGCAGCGCAGAACTCCGACGACATGTACCAGTAGCAGCCGAACGATGTGGGCGACCGTCTCTAGAGGAAGAGTTTTCGGAGACCGATCAGTGGCCCGACATGTAGGATGCCATCAAAGTGTCTTTGGCACCACCACCTCTACTGAACCATGCCGGTCTTCGAATTCAATGAGACCAGTGCACCGCCGCCGCCACGTCCACCTGGTTGTTACTATTATTAGTTTTATTTAAGTTTTTACGTATGTAATATATATGCTAAGTTTAAGATCAAAATTATCTTAAATTTGAATGAAGTCCACCGGTTTTGTTGCGTTCCTAAGTTCAAACTGCATTTAGATAATTCTTTTGGGAGCGCCCTTGCGGCCACTTGGCCCCAATAGTGCAGAAAAATGTGTCAGTGCTCCCAGTAGCGTCCATCTGACACGGTAGCCGAACCATATATTGGGAGCGCCGGTAGAGAGATGCTTTTACAAAGCAACACTAGTAGGGAAAAGCTAATTGGCAACATACCAGTTTTGCCCGTTGGCAACGTATGGTGGCACATTGCCAGTATCGCGCTGCTGCTATTTTTACTGGCAACGTGCACACGCCACTTGTTGCCAGTAGGCTTAGTAGTTGCAACGTGCCTGGTATGCACATGTTGCTACTGATCCCCTTTACCAGCAACGTGCAACGGTCCCACACGTTGCTAGATTTATTGTGAAAATAACAGGAACAATAATACTGATAAATGCCCAGTAGCACATGACAGAATAATCAATATTAAGCAGTAAAACACATCATGACACGGTAATCAACCGAAATATATATATACCAGTTAGGCCACATAACTTATTCTAAGTCTCCAATTACATAGATCGATAACACATAACTTATTACAAGTCTCCTAACTACATACCTAGCTAATCACTTAGGGTCTCGATCACCTCAGGCTCAGGCATGCAGTCATGATCATCTCTAGGGTCATGATCCTCAGACTCGGAACTGAAGGAGTTGTCGAGGGCCCTATACATGAAATAGGTCTCGCCATGCACATGGTCGAGAAAGAAAGTGCACCTCTCGGCAGGTTGCATGCCGTAGGTAGCTACAAGTATGTCCAACGAGCGCCATTGAAATATGTCCGCCCTGGCTCGTTGGTGCACAAAACTCTGAAGCTCCGAGTGGGCACCGTCATCTGGATCAGGTTGATCTCAAATGTCCTGTGGTCACTGATGAGAACGCCAACATGCTCCAAGAAGTCCCGTCTAGCCCTACAAGGGATGACATGAGAAAAAGAACAATTGGACATTAGTGTTATTATAAGGATAGGATAATGCAACAGTCTAATTAATGAAATAATAGAACATTTACCAAGAAACATGCCTCATATGAAGAGTGCACATCATGAACTTGTAGAGTATAACCACTATTGTTATACATGTTAGTAGGTCATTTAGACCAACACTCGAAATGATAATGCACAAGAGTATAATCACTGGCACAAATAATTCTCTAACATCTGAAATCACAACTAATTATACAGAAATTCTAAACATCGAAGAAGAGACGACACATATAATATGTGTTTCACAGTGATGACTCGAATTCAGAGGACAGTAGCGATGACTCTGATTCTGAGCAAGACATAACCTTTGGAAGGAATGCCAAGAAGGGGCTGAGTTCAGGCAGGCCAAAGACCGACGGTGCATCGCACCGCCGGTGTTTGGTCTGCCTGAACTCGGCCCCTTCTTGGCACTCCTTCTACAGGTTCTGTATGCTTAGAATCAGAGAGTCATCCCTACTATCATGTGAATCAGAGTCATCGGTGTAATAGAAGCCACATATATCATTGCCAAAACAAGGAAAAACGAGTGCCTACGAGACCAGGTACTAATAAAAGCACTCAAATTGTATAAAGTACAAGGCATTGTAGATACTCTCCTTTCCTTTAACATGACATCGTTTAAATCATCGGCCTCTAACA
The DNA here is from genome assembly GCA_947311845.1 of Poa pratensis. Lineage (NCBI taxonomy): Eukaryota > Viridiplantae > Streptophyta > Magnoliopsida > Poales > Poaceae > Poa > Poa pratensis. The sequence continues at coordinate 57,073,309 of CAMZMU010000034.1, read as the reverse complement.
TCTACAACAACATGGATAATGCACAATAGTCTGGCACATGGAACAAGCAAACATGGTGTGAAGAAATTGAAAAATTCAACACGATATAATGCAATGGCTTAATCAACAAAAACAATGCACGAGTCATTGGCACATTATGGTAAAGAAATGTGAAGAAATTTTGATAAAATATATATGTTGGATAAAACATACCATTCTGGTGTGAACCTCATTTGGGAGAACTACGCCAAACTTCTTGTCCATACACTGTGGGTAGCCACAATTCTCACACATGTTAAACATTTACTACAACATAGAGTACGATTAGTCCAAATACAACATAGACTACGATGAACTTCCAACTTAACCTATCATACAATTATCTAGTGCATCTAAATAAAACAACAACTGCGATAAAAATCGCAACTAAGGTAACAATAGATCCAACTGCATAATGAAACCAAGCCTCCTTATCAATGGCACATCTCCTATTTTTTCTAATCTTCAACCGGGTTGCATCCATCTTCATCTTGTGATCATGAACCATATCGGCAACATACAACTCAAATCCCATGTTTTCTTCTTCAAGTTTCTTCAATTTTTCTTTCAACTCGTGATTTTCTTTTTCAGCAATATCTAACCTCCTAGCGACCAATTGAAAATCGGTCGGCACATCCGGTTCACGTATGGAATCCTAAATAAAAAATTCTATGTCAACATCGGCATATTCCACAAAATGAAATTACTAGCTAGTTTTACAAGATAATATATATACCGCATCTGAATACTCGAGATCGAGATTAGGGTAGCCGACGGAATTCAAAATCATCTTCAACGGGCACTATATATATCAAACAATGCAAACTAATTTTTTTAGTAAACAAACAACACATTGCAAACGAAATTCATTTTCACCCTAACAAACAACACATTGCAAACTAAATTCATTTTCACCCTAACAAACAACACATTGCAACTAAATTCATTTTCGCCCTAACAAACAACACATTGCAACCCGGACGATCCACCGGCCGGGCACCTTCGTGGTCGGGCGAGAGATCCAGAGAAAGGGATCGGAGAGGGGGAGGCTCACCTTGGGCACGCGGCCGCCCGCGTGCGTGGGGTGGGGTGGGAGTTGACGACGCTGCCGCATCCGTCCGGCGAGGTGGCGTCACCGGAGCGTTAGGGCTGGGCGGTATGGCTTGACGGCGGCGGCGGTGGCGGCGATGGTGCAACCCGCGTGTGAGAGTGGGGAGAGAAAACCTAACTGTGTGTGGGGCAAGAGACTCGATCGATCGCGCCAGATCGACCTTTAGTACCCGATCTAGTGGCAACGTGCCAAGCAAAAGGCACGTTGCTAATAAAACTAGCAACGCGACACAACGACACGTTGCCACCAGGAACATAATGGCGACGTGTACCGCGGTCGCACGTTGCCGATACGTACATAGTGGCAACGTGCATTCGGGAACACGTTGCCAACATTTTAACCGAGACCCGTGGGGCAGAAAAATTTTGCTGGCAACGTTTGCTTTTTAGCATACGTTGCCAGTATGGAACTTGTAGCAACGGCCGACTTCCCCGCACATTGCTAACTTTTACTAGCAACGTGCCGAAATTTCAACACGTCGCAAACAGAATGTTGCCTATAGGCTATTTTCAACTAGTGCAAATCAAAAGATAACCAGACAAAAAAACGGAGAAAACATGCTTTGTGCTCAGTTGCGGGCCCGATCTAGCATTTAGTGGACGATGGAATCTCGGCTGTGCATCTAGCAGCGGCTAGGCCCTATAATATCACACACAACAATCACTAACGAGATGGCCCTCTAGCAATTATCGAAAGTTGGCTGGCAAATTTGTGTGAGTAGGCGACATAGTGGTGGATGGCAAGTTATACTTGGCCATGGGCAGACCGGGCTGGACAACCCGACAGACCCGAAAATTCTAGGCCAGACTCGGGCCTAAATCTTGAGCCCAATGATATCTATTGCACGCTTCTATTCTTATAGACAGTGTTGGGCATCCAAGTGCAGAGGTTTGTAGGACAACAGCAAATTTCCATTAAGTGGGTAACCCAAGGTTTATCGAACTCAGGGAGGTAGAGATTGAATGTATCCCTCTCAAGCAACCCTGCAATTAAGATATAAGAAGTCTCTTGTGTCCCCAACACACCTAATACAATTGTCAGATGTATAGGTGCACTAGTTCGGCGAAGAGATAGTAAAAGGCAAGTGATATGGATGGTAACAAATCGTATTTGTAATCTGTAATAAAAATGGCAGCAAGCAAAAATGTAACAAAAGTGATTAAAAACGGGGTTCCGATGATTGGAAACAAGGCATAGGAATCATACTTTCACTAGTGGTCACTCTCAACAATATTAACACAATCGAACACATGCATGGTACTTCCTCTTCAACATGTAAATTAGGTGCTACTCGGAAATATTCTTCCACTGGATAAGAAACATCATTACTACTGCGTAGGGTTACAAAAGCACACCTTAAAGTTCGGTCACCACAATTCATGCGTAGGTCTATCACCCCTTAAAGTCCGAACACCACAATTTCATAAGACCATCCATAGAGCCACACACGCCACCCACACTGTCACCATGGCTTTGTGTTGTCAACAGTGACTCCGGAAATTATTCTAGATAAAACCAATTGAGCAACATATCCATAACATAATAAAGGGGAAACACCATATATGAATTCAACTAGATTAACAATGCTCATGATCACACAAAGATCACATAATGGGAGAGAGAAATAACCACATAGCTACAACAAGAGCACTCAGCCCGATGAAGAACTACTCCCCCTCATCGTGGGAGGCAGCAACGGCGATGAAGATGGCTCCGGGGGTAGTTCCCCGTCCCGACAGGGTGCCGGAACAGGACCTTCTGTCCCCGAATTAGGGTTTTTGATGGCGGCGGAGCTCGGATGCGTTTCTGGAGAAATCCTTCGGGGGACGAGAGTTTTAGGTCAGTAGGGTCTTTATAGGTGAAGAGGCGACGCGAGGCGATAGACGAGGCGTCCAGGTGGGACCCAAGCGCGGTTGACCCTGCAACGTGTCTGGGGCGTCTGGAGGATGTGGGCCTCTCCTGCAGCTCCCTTCTGGATTCCGGGGTCTTCTGACGAAAAAGAATTTCTGTAATTTTTTCGGATTTTTCTGAGCACTTTGGATTTTGGACCTTTTCTGCAATGCACAGACATAATAAACAGAAACTGGCACTGGACACTGGATTAATAAGTTAGTCCAATAAAATGTGCCAAAATGATATAAAAACATAATAAACACATTTTGCAGTTATAAAATAAGCATGGAACATCAAAATTTAAAGATAATTTTGAGACGTATCACCCAAAAGCCGGGCCGCTACAAGTGTGGGTGCAAATGACTCCCGAGCTATAGGGAGCTCGTTTTTTGAAAAAAAAAAATCAAAATCGACACTTTTGAGTTTTCAAAAATTGTGAATTTTTTCTAGATGAAGATAGTGTCGAGATCTACAAACGTGCAAAATTTCAACTCGAAATTAGTTATATTTTGGGCTGCGTAAAAAAGACAAATTGGGAACAATTTCAAGTTTTTGAAACTGTGTACTATTCACCCCCCCATTTGTCATTTTTGCCCAAGCCACAATACAACGTATTTCGATTTAAAAAAATTCACACCTGTAGATCGCGATATTATCTACATCAGAGAATTTGTTCATGATTTTTGGAAACTCAAAAGCGGCGATTTCGAGTTTTTCAAAATACGAGCTCCTTGTACCTCAGGCCATTAATCCACTCTCCGTACAAAGGTCCTGCTAAAATTACGAAGTAGTTAGTGTATGCGGCCGGAAATATTTCCGTATCGGAAATTTGAACGACATTCTATATGTGAAGGAAACGATACATTTACCGATAAACATACTCTGCACAGTGCCGGAGTCTACCCCATCTTACGAGTTGTTTGTTTCGAATGGATCTTACGAGATAAACAATTAATCCTACTTTGTAGATGCGCCCCTTCGGGATTGGAAACAACGCAATACCATGGATGGTTTTCTGAACATACAGTTGTTAAAGAGTCTTGCTTGCATCCTTGCTCTGTTCGCGTGTTGCACGTGATATGATACCTCGCCAGCACAACATAGAGGAGAGTCAACTCAATCCTATACTCTACGGCATAAGAAGCCAATATATAGTGGAGATTTCCGCCAATATATAATGCTACGTTCGCAGTTCCCACGTCCATCTCATCTTCCCACCACGCTCTACCCCTGAACCAATCGAGTAAGAAAATCAAGCACGAGGTGCAGCAGCAATCAAAGCATTACTTAAGCAAGCTGGAGGCAAAAAACTTTCTTCCATTAGCTTTGACCGAAATGAAATGCAGGTTTCTGAATAGCCTTCTCGTCGACAGGCCATCCAGGGGTCGTGTGCTGCTCCTCGTTCTGCCGGTTGCTGTTTGGTTCTTGCTGGATGCATCAGTCCCCTGGGATGCATCCCCACTCCTCACAAACTTCAGCAGCCTATCGTCGAAAATTTTGTATCCGCCCTATGGAACGGAGTCTTCAGGTATATCCTTCTGCTGTCCTTTTCGAAAAAAAATATCCTTCTGCTGTTTCGATCCGCCCATTTCTGTGTTCTTCTCCATTCATTAGTTAGAAGAAGAAAATTGGACGGAAAAATGCATGACTTGTTTCCTCCATGCCCTATTCTCACATCTGATCAGGTTCCCTAGAGCAGCAGCAGGGGCAGCACCGTGTTGGAGAGAATGATCTGCCGGGAGGTCCTGCAGATCTAGCTTATAACCACACTCGCGCTCGGAAAAGTACAGCTAGGAGGAACGAAGGTAATAGCAGTTTCAGTTGTGTCCGCATCAAATTCTGAAGATCATTTCCCACTGCCTAATACTGATAGAATGTTACAGTTGCTACTCGATCGATAGCCTGTAATTATGCAAAGGGCAAGTGGGTAGCTGATGTGAAGCGGCCACTCTACTCCGGTAAACAGTGCAGGCAATGGCTGTCGCCAATGTGGTCTTGTCGCATTATGGAACGGACAGATTTCTCGTACGAGGGCTACCGGTGGCAGCCACATGATTGCGAGATGCCTGAGTTCTCAGGGCCAAACTTTCTGCAAAGGTACTACTGTACTAGTTGTGCCGTTCTAACTGTAGATTTGTTCTGCTCGTACGTTGTAACATATCCCGGTGCTTAATTACAGGATGAGGAACAAAACTCTGGCCTTTGTGGGTGATTCGCTCGGTAGAGAGCAGTTCCAGTCCATGATGTGCATAGCTACAGGCGGTAAACACAGCCCCGAGGTTGAAGACGTTGGGTGGAAATACGGCATTGTCAAAGCTTCCAACCCTTTCCTTCCTGGTGGATCTGCTTACCGATTCCCAGGGACCAATACCACCATCCTTTTCTACTGGTCTCCTACTCTGTCAGAGCTCGAACCTCTCACGAACACGGCGAGTTCATCGGCGGAGACTAGCTACGCGTTGCATCTCGATCGCCCAGCTGAGTTCCTGAAGAAGCATCTCCACGGTTTCGATAGCCTGGTGCTGAACACGGGCCACCACTGGAACGCAGTGAAATTCAGGCGAAATCGCTGGAAGCTGTACCAACGCGGGAAGCCTGTGACGAAAAGGACACTCGCGGCAAAGAGCTTCAGCCATGCGAGGGACATTAAGCTGCACAACATTGCCAGATGGGTGGATTCAGAGCTCGTACATCGTCCTCGGCTCAAGGTCTTCGTCAGGACGATCTCGCCGGAACATTTCGTCAATGGTGACTGGAACACCGGCGGAAGGTGTGACAACACCGTCCCCTTGGCCGGCGGAGGCGAGGTCTCGCAGGATCGTTCCAGTGACTTGCCTGCGGAGAGTGCGGTGAATGGGACTCGGCTTAAGCTGCTGGATATCACCGCGATCTCGCAGCTGCGAAGTGAGGGTCATATCTCCAACCATTTTGTCAAAGCTCAGCGGGCCAATTACGATTGCCTGCACTGGTGCCTTCCTGGTATACCAGATATGTGGAACGAGCTACTCTTTGCACAGATGTACTAATATTCAGTACTAGAAACATACTGTATGATGCAGGCGTTCCGAGCATTCATCAATGGATGTTCTTTAGCTGAAATAGATGGATCAGAAATGTACATCCACCGGCTCTGCTTTCTGTGCCAACAAAATATTAATTAATTTATTATTTGAGTACAAATACAGTAGTTGTCTTACATCCGTCCTGGATGGCCTGGCTATGCAGATATGTTTACTCAGCTAATTTCTGAATTTTCCTATCAAAATGGTGTCTTAACCATATTCAAGCAAGCTAACAGAACACGGGTTGTCTGTCTGATATATGCTATTCCTGCTTGGTAACTCTGCGTCTGGGACAGCTTAGTTGAAACTGAACTACCAGAGTAAGTTTACATCATGAATCCCAAATAGGTTTCTCCAATGCAGTAGTGGTGTCAAGAGATGACTCATGGTACGAATACATAGGTTCCTGGTTTTTTGGCTGCTCATCAGAATAGCTTAATGCTGTCACATCCGTATTGTAGGTCTCAGAACTCATATCCAAATTCCCGCTGCTACCTCCTAAACCTAGAAAGTCTTGTGTCAGGCCCGCATCTCCTACCCCTGCCGGTGTGTTGTGCTGCGTTTGCATTTCAGGAAACATGTGAGGAGAGCTCTCCTTTTCCTGTCTCATGGAAAATGGCTGGTTCATGAGTCCAATTAAAGGTACAGTCGTAGGTGTCATCATACCGCTGGTCCATGTTGAGGTTATCAGGACATTACGACCATCCATGTAAGAATTCCCATCTTGAGCAGTCTTCAGGTTAGCTGCTGAATTCCCTAGAGAATCTCCTTGCCTACCACAAGATATGTCCATATGATCTCTAGCGCTAGTAAAATTATTTGTGAAACCTTTCAAAAGCAACGGTGAAATAGGATCCTGGCTTGTCTTTGCTCCCATCTCTGCAGCTTTCTGTAGCAGGGCCGTTGCAGACATGTATGGAGAGTTCATGGACATGTAAGGATAGCTTGAGGCACTTCCATCGAGTGGAAAGCCCGAATCCTTGGGTGATATCTGGTTGGAGAACAAGGCAGTGTTCCTTGTAATGAGGGCATAAGGAGATAAAGATCTCAGATGCATTTCTGAGTTATGCTCGTTGTTTGCAACCATATCAGTGGGTGACGAGATCAGGCTGGGCACACCATGTGAAAACATGTCCTGCTGACCATGCAGACTTCCCACCATGTTAGCAAGGCTGTGGTTAACCCTTGAGTTGTCTTCAGCTAACGCATCACAGAAGGCTCGATGTGTAATGAAGCTATCCTTTCTGCATTTACATAAAAGTAAGCTAAAAATCAATTTCCAAGAAAATGTTGCATTTTGAATGGCTGCAGTGAGCTTCATGGCCACTCTAATATGATATTTCTGTCAGGGCCTGACATAAAGACTGCGATGCATTGCTTCAAATGCTAGTGGAAACTATGGGAATGTAGAAATTTAGCTAACAAACCAGATTTCTCTAGTACGCAACAGAAATAAGCTACATAACAGGAATATACCGAGAGAAAGCATGTGATTTTCAGTTGCATCTGGCTGCAGATCATATGTCTGAATAGTAGGTAAATAAGATATCAATACTTCGGTCTGTCGGCATTGTTGTCTTAAATAAGTATATGACCTTGTAGTCCAGGTATGTCCCGTGAGGTGACTTTTTAGTTCACTAGGAAAATACGCCCGTGCGTTGCTACGGGCTGTAGTCCTTATTATGTGGTCAGATTAGCCTAATTTGTAAGCTAAACCCGATCCAATGATTAAAATTGTTGTATAACAGTTTGTACTAATAGGTCCTTAAATTGCAGGATTTAGAATTACAAATAGGTCCAAGTATTTATGGACAGGTCCCTGGAAAGAAATGGAGAAACGCAATCAGGTCCAGAGACACCCATCGTCTCTGTGGTTGTGCATCTCTGTACGAGATGTTGGAGCCCGTCGCCGGCGGCGATCCGCGGGGATGGGGCGCGAGTTGCTGGTGGTGCACGGAGCTGGGGCCGCGAGTTGGCGGGGCCGGCGGAGGGAGGAGACGGTTGGGGGGGGGGGGGGGGGGGGGGAATGACGCTGGGGGTGGAGGGGCTCGCGGCGCACAACACGGTGGGGCCCACGTGCGTGGTATGTCACATGGTGGGAGGGAAAAATTGGAAAAGAAAAAAACGACGGACGAAGGAAGCCTTGCTTCCTTTATTAGTAGGTACAGATTTGAACCTTTTATGACCTTGTTGAAGGAGGGGTATCTATCCTCGGTACAATGATGATTTTATTTCTTGAACATGACCTTGATAATATTATCCTTTTCGAGCAATTGTCAGACCTCAAGATAAATTAATATAAAAGCGAAATTTACTGTTTAGGCAAAGCAAAAGAGGCACACTATCGCTACACATTTGGATGTAAGGTTCATTATGGAAAACTAATAATAAGGAGTGAAAACCAGTTGAAGATCGCTTCGAGTGTAAATTGCAATCTTGGGTGGGAAAGATGCTCTCAAACGGGATCATCTTGTCTTATCAATCCATTCTTACTAGCTTGTCAATGTTCTTATTATCTTTCTTTGAAATACCAAAAGGGGTACATAAATATTAGTTTTTCATCACTCGATTTTTTGGGGGAAAGTTCACAAACAAATAAGAAATATTGACTAGCAAAGTGGAATATTATATGCCACCCTAAGGATAAGAGAGGGTTTTTAAATTGTTAAACAAAGAAAGGGGTATGGAGGAGATTCTTCGTAGCATATTTTTGCGAGGAAAAACACTATCTCAGGTGCAGCCAAAACCCTTCATGGGTGTTAATCAAGATTTCTTTGCTCGCTGGTCTTTCGTTGTAGGCAATGGTTTATAGGCTAGAGTCTAGGAAGATTCCGGGTTGGGGATTAACCGTTATCGGTACAGTATCCATCTCTTGCATTATGCGACACAAGAATGTGTTGGTTGTGGATGTATTGGCTACGACACCACCTCCTAATATTCAGTTTACGAGGAATATCTACGGAGATAGATGGGAATCATGGCTTCAATTAGTGAAAAAATTGATGCAGGTTTGTCTTTCTGATGTGCTAGACCCCTTTAAGGTGGAAATTGACATCATGTATTTTTCGCAGTAATGAAATCGTTTTTATACTGATTTGCTGAATGGGCACACACGATATTTGCGTAAGTACTTGTAAAATCTAAAGATCGGTACCATTGAAGATTGAAATATTCTTATGGTTTCTGAATCGGAAAGTCTTATTAACCAAAGATAACCTCAAGAAAGAATATGGACGGGATGCAAAAAATGTATATTTTGTGATACAGAGGAGTCTGTTGAACACCTTTTTATATCTTGTCCTTTACCAGTAATATTTGACAATTGATTCATTTTACATTCAATAACACCCCTCCCATGAGTATTACAAACTTGTTTGGCAATTGGCTGAACGGGATTGGAAAAGTTACAAAAGCACGAATACGTATAGACGTTTCTGCTTTTCTTTCAGCGATTTGAAATTGCTATAATGATGCTGTGTTTAACAAAGTGGGAGTCCCACATTTTTTGCAGGTTATTAATAGAGCTGTCCACTGGATCCACTCATGCCCCATTCTACTCTCCACTGACCAGTACGATCATATGGATTCTGTATGCACTCGACTAATGGCGGTCGCTCGGGCTATCTACAGTCAGGGTTGTTGGCAACATACTAGAAGGATATATGTTTAGATTATATGTCTTTTGTTGGCTGATTTTCATTTTCACTTTGAGGGATCCTTGAATTGTGTACTTTGATACTTTTTCACAATAAAAGGTTGTGTGTCTCATTCTGATGCAGAGACCCGTCCGCGTTCCCCCTTTTGAAAAAAATCGCCGAATTTCTCATATGAGGTAAATATTTAACTAAGTATTGTCATACGAAATAAGCATTAATTTTATAAAGAATGGTTATGGAAATAACAATAACATGAATAAAATGGATTTAGTTAAGAAGTCTACCAGCTTTAGACGAAAAGAATTGAACTGTTGCACCTAAATACTACATCGAAAACATGCTTAGGCTAATGTAACTGAGAGATGTTCATTAGACCGTCCTTAACCGTGAGATTATCTTCATGTGCCTCCACGCCCATGAATTGGTTTAACAAAGCTATGTCCACTGAATTCTTGGCATCCAATAGTAAAGCATAGGTTCAATTAGAAGCATACCTTGAGAAGATAGTTCCGCAATCACATCGGTACTCCTTGGTGCCACATATCTTTGTGTGAGCCTTCCAATCAGATTGGACAGCATACTTCTTTGAACATCTGTCACACTTCCACTTCTTCTCCCCATGCTTCCTGGAGAAGTGTTTTTTTATGCCTGTGAGATCGCCCAAAGCACGGGTTGCATCATGGTGCGGACAGGTGACCTCAGGGCAGATATACACCTTCTTCTTTGCGTCAGTACTGCTTCTCTGCTTGAGCTTCCATGGCAGGTTATGGCCTCTCCTGTGTAGTTGAAGGTTCTGGTCTCTCTGGAATCCCTTATGGCAGACTTCACATATGTATCTATTGGTCGCAACGAGTGTCTTGGGTGATAAAGCTACTACTTCCACATCCGGATCTGCATGATAAACATCATGAAGCAATGTTACGTCACCATAGTTTGGACTTTGGAGCACACATAATTCTTTCTGATCAGGTTGGTATGTTGAGATTTATTGATCATGCTAATTCTGGTGGATTATTTCAGTAATGCAGTATCGTAAATGAGAGTTTGTTTTTCAGTATCAATTTGTGATTCGTTTGTACCATTTGTACATTCAGATATGTAGTGTGATTGACTGTGAAGTGTGAACTTGAACGTACCATTTGCTTTATTTTCCGGATGCAAAAGAATTCATACTACAAGCTGAACTCATTTTAGGTTTGTAGGTTCTTACTTTAAACTATATATAGAGAGGTAATGTTTCCAAAGAGGACATCTGAACTTAAACCGAAATATCTGTTTAAAAACCACTCTGATAAATCATAACGTCACGAGATTCTTGACCAAAATGTAAAACAACACTAAAGATTCTGGTCTTCTGTACATGATCAAATTGCTAAGAACGATACTGTATCATAAACTTGAGACCTAATAAACCATGCATGATCACAGTACTCTGATGCTTCTCGTTATAATATTGCACTTACACGAGGTGTGTACATCAAATCAGATCAACATAATTTAAACATCATGACTAACATTACTTGAAAAGTGATACTATTAAAACCCTATAACAGAGCCAAGTGTTAGTTGGAAAGTTGAGGCAACATATATACCTGGATGTCCTGGATGACCTCGTCTCTTTTTCACCGCAGGCATGGCCGCGTCGCCTCTGCTCGGTCCAGCCTCGAGCTTTGGTTGCTGCTGGAAGTTGCTCAGTAACTCTTCTTCCGATGTGTGCGACATTGTTGGGGAGTTGAGTTGCCAGAGGGTGCCAGCACGGTGAAGGGGGATGCTGGATTTTATGCGCTGCTACGGAGTGAAGGGAGTGCAACCAGACAGCAGGAAAACTTCCTTTCGAGTCAGCATCAAAGGACTGCAGCGCTCGCTCGCGATAATATTATTACTCCCTCCGATCCATATTAGTCGGCATAGCTTTGTCTAAATTCATATGTATCTAGTTAAGTATTTAGACTAGATACATGTGTATCTAGACAAAGTTGTGCCCACTAATATGGATCGGAGGTAGTACGAGAATCTGGTTTCCTCGTCGGCACGGAATGTTCCCTCTATTGTTTATGAGATGAATTTGTCTGGATCAGTTTAGTTAGTTCAGGCAAAAGTTCCACACAGGAATGAACAGAAAACTAGTCTTTGAGCTGCGAGGGTGTTCCTACTCTATATGCCTGCTAGCTTTGTCGCGCTTAGTGACGGTTAGAATTGGTGTAGTACCCTGTAGACTGTAGCTAATGTTGCTGATATATTTTCTTTTTTTCCTACTGAGATCAGTGACCTGTAGCTAATGTTGCTGATATATTTTCTTTTTTTCCTACTGAGATCAGTGACCTGTGCACCTTGTAATTATCGGCAGGCGAGGGCCAGGTGCATGTCATGTTTCACCCTGAGTAAGTAAATCAGCTACCCTGTCGACTTCAAAGACAATCTCCTTGATGGTTAACTCAAAATGTAGTTTTCTCGAGACAATGTCGCGATCAGACAGCAGAATGATAAATAAAATGGAGAGATCATCTGTGTGTGTGGGTTGAAGAGCAGGCTCGAGCCGGTACAAATAACAAGGGATAGATCCGGGAGAAGAGACAAACGCTGGCCGCGCTTTCTTTCTAGCAGGCGATCGAGTAACTTCATCGTTGGTGCAGCCGTTAGATTTTGTTCGTTCCTTTAACATTTGGAGGTTCCTGAGACCAACCAGGTGGTTAATTTGAAAGGTTCCACGGGCACGCGCCATTCATGTCATCCAACGCAGATGCTGCGCCCAGAAAGGGCTCTAGCTTATGTCAAATGGCCCGCCTCACAAGTTTGGCGCGTAGCTATGACTAGGGGTGGAAACAAATCCGGTGCAGATCGGATACTAGTCTTGCCACATCCGTTTTCATATTTTCAAAAGAAATATAAATGTTGTCGGTATGAATGTGGAGCGGATGTTGCACGAATACGGATGCATATCAGATATTTTCTCAATTCGCGAACGAAGATATCGGGGCAAAGACTCCAGCCGGCAATGAATCGCCATTCAAAGGCTCGGAGGCTAGAATCGTGGAGAGCAGGCACACTCACTTCCAAGACCTGGTCAAGAAGGTCCAGCAGGTGGGCCTGCCCCGCCACCCCCCTCCACATAGCTCTCGGAATAACGGAACTACTGGCATCGGGGATGGCGGCGATAAGTCTGGCATACCAAGCCACCGTCATTTCCCCGACCGAAGAGGTCCACCAGAAAGATGCTGGATATAACAACGCAAAAATCAAAACCAAGATGACATGTGCGGAGACAAAAAAATCAAGGTAGTGCGAACATATTCGTGGTGCAGAATTCCAAACATCGTGGGAACCGGCGGTGAGGGGCGGAGGGATGGAGCGGTCGGCCGATTGGGGGCTACCAGCGGTCATCAAGGCTGAGCAGGGGTGAGGCCGTCGGCGGGATTGGTTTGGCCTTTTCGTTGGCGTGTGAGTTTGGGACCGTTGGATGGATGGGCCATGGACGGTTCCGATCGGATTTGGTCGGGCAATCCGTGGGCATGGTGGTTCCTATGTCCTGATTGGTTGGAAAAGGGTTTACATGGATCGAGGAGGTGAGTTGATGCATATTGGTGGCCTCTTGTCAACATATTTTTGCCCCACCATTACACTTCACACGTTGGGAATAGCTTGCAACTAATTATTTTGTGAAAGAATTCCGCCGACAAGAATCTGTGGAGGGCACGACCATTCACGGATGAAAGAGATTTTAGGGTAGTCGCGAACACTCCGAGGGAAGCACCAGACCACGCCACATGCATTGGCATGGCATCTTTGTGGCTAGAAATGGGAAAAGGTCGTTTAAATGTGGTATGTCAAGCGCCATTCATATGCCAAGCGCTATTTATCGGGCTGCTCAACGTACAACATATATTAGGACCCCATGCAAAATTCTGAGGGTTTTTTTTACACTTCCTCGTGCCCGATAGCAGCCAAATTCTGCTCCAAATGTGATTTTCGTGAAGCAGGTATGACAAATATGATTTAAAATTTGACTTTCTGTAACAGCCCAAACCTGTGAACCCAAAATTTGTGTACCAAATTTTCACTTTTGTGTCCTCATTTGCATCATGGCATGCATGCATCATTGCATCAATCTTATATTGCTAAACCACACACAACTTATTCTTGGCAAAGTTGAAAACCAAAATGCAAATCTTGTTCCAACAATTTCACAACAAGGGAGACACTCAAGCTTGCAAACAAAATTACTTGGACATCCTATATTGTCCAGGAAGTTCCAAGCGCTCAAATAAGTATTTTTGTCTTGCTTCAAAATTCTAAAAGGAATATTGTTTTGGAAACTCTTAAAAAATGCCTATAGCAACTTCTTATTTTACTCCCCAAGCAAATGGACTCCAATTGCTGTGAAATTTTTATGGGTGGTTGCCCAAGATACAGGGAGGCTACCCAAAAATTTACAGAATTTTTGGAAGAGTTGTACTGCCCCAATTAATTACAAAACTGTGCAACCAGTACTGGAGAAGGACCTGTCCGTGATGAACTCAAAACTCCCAGGGACCTATTTGTAAAACGCGGTCTTCTTCCTCCTTGGCTCTGTAGCGACCGCACGAGCTTCCCAGCTCGGGCCGCACGCACCAGGTCGCCGAGCCCCCTCCCTCTGCCTCTTTCCTGCGAAGAAGAGCCGCACCCGAGTCCACTGCTCCTCCCACGACCCGTTCTCCCCATCCCCTGCTCCCCCTTCCTTCCCGAGACGCACCATGGCCGAGCCGCCGCTCGCGTTCGCCGTCAAATCGCCGCCGTCGTAGTCCACCTCGAGACCCGCCGTCTGGGGCAAAAGCTCCGCCTAGTCGTCCTCCTCACCTCCGCCAGAGGAATCGCGCCGCGCCGCCCGGCATCGTCCGCGTCGTCCCCATTTCCGCCGCTGCCGTCCGAGCGCCGCCACGCTCGATTGCCGTAGTTCCCGTGCATCCCCGACCCCGCCGTCTGCACCAACGAGCGTGTGGTGAGCCCCCGACCTCCCCTTGCCCTCTACTCCTTCCCTCGCCTCGGTATCGAGCATCGGCGTCGCATCCTTCGCCGCACTTGCGCTCATGCTGTATGTCGCCGTGCGCTCACCTGCGATCGGATATTCCGGAGTGGTTGAACTCGGATAATCCGAGCTAGGCCAGTGCGTGGATGTTTTGGTCCTTAGTAGTTTTTGCAACAATCAACGACGACCGGATAATCCGATTCTGAAGAGTTCGGAAATTCCGAAGCATCACAGTACGCGCCCATTCCAGTCCTTAGCCAAAATTTTGAACTCCCAAACCCGTCGGATATTCCGATTTCTGTAAAATCGGAAATTCCGAAATTAATCCAGCCAAATTAAGTTTTATTTCCATCCCTTTTCTTTCGGAGTTGCACAAATACTTCTAATTTGGTCTAAAATAATTTACTAAAAGGAATATAAATTAAACAAGGAAATAAAATGTAAAAAAATTGTATTTCTTTGAGAGAGAAGAATGTGATCGATATACCACATTGTCCGGAAAATTGTGAGCTACCTCAAATCATCAATGTCATGCATTTTGCTCACCGTAACCGTAATGCACCTCCGGACACTAGGAGTTTCATTAAGCTAATATGGGGTGTTAATTGTATCCGGTTGCCGTAAATTATTTTTTTCCCGCACCCCATTTAAATTGCTAGATAGCTTATAATAAGTTCGGTGCATTAAAATGTCATATCATCATTCTCTTGTATGCATTGCACAATTGCCATGTGTTGATTGTTGTTTCTGTTTTCCGGTGTTGTTTGCTCTCCGGTAGATCACGAGTCCGGAGTTGAGCGTCATTACTCCGACGAGCAGTTTGACTACTCCGCTCAACAAGGCAAGCGTAACCCCCCCTCTGAGCATATCTTATCCTATTTTCCGCAAATATATTTTCTCCACTATAATATTGCATGCGGTTCCAAATGTCACTTTTGTTGGATTAGAGTATCCTATAGTTGCATTAAGTTCCCTATGCCATTTACCTGTTTTCCCTCCTATTATCCATAGGTTTGTATTGTTGGCCTGAGATACTTACTATGCTATGTTGATGCTTAGCCATGCTTAGTTAATTGCATAGCTATACGATGGATGATTCATGTGGGAAACAGGTGATGATATGAGAATGATGGTGGAGACTTGTGGTGACGGATAATAAAATGCTTAAAGGTGGGGATGAGAGGCCACATGGGATGTGGTGGGTTGTCTCGTTCTCGCCGCCTAAGTGCGAGTTCTCGCCTACGAGCCAAGTTGAGCGTGCAACCATGCGTGGGCATATGGAACCTCGTCGACCGACTAACTTGTGGCGGACTAGCCGAGGGTCCTCTAGTTTGGCTTTCCATTTGCGCGTGCGTTGAGATGGTGGCCAAGACTGAGATGAGGATGGTTGTGTCAGGAAAATAAGTGGCCGCGGGACAGGGTGCGAGAAGGTACCTCTTGTCCTACCGCCACTGATGATCCTGGGTTAGTCTTAAGCGAGGTAAAGGTCGTAGCCGCTCCCACCCAGCCGGCTTTCCCCGGAAGAGAGCTAAGAGCTAGGCAATGGGCCGGACGGTACGCATGGATAAGAAGCTGGGAGGTCCCTCGGGAACCTGGCGACTTTCACATTGTACACCCCTGCAGGGATAAATCTTTTCGAAAAGCCGTGTCCGCGGTTATGGACGACTTGGTGACGGATTCAGAGATCATAGAATAACTTTAACGGAATGATTAAAAACTGGGTACTAGAGGTACCACTCACGATTGTAAGGTGAGCTTCCTCGAGGGTGATTCGGGGAGGTGCCTTTGATGAACAGGTACATGATGGTGAGATGTTGTGTGAGAAAGTGATCAAAGAAAGAGTTACTTCTTACCCTCTTTAAAATTCTGATTAGTCGATGCCATGGATTATGTTTTATAAATAAAATCAGCTTTATGCAAAAGAGCCATAAAACTTTGAAAGCCTCATCGAGCTAAAGCTCTATATTATAATCTTGCGAGTTCGTCGAACTCAACGTCGTTTGCTTGTTTCAGAGAGGACTTCACCGACCTCGAAGGTGGGTTCTTTGTGGACGTCGACGAGTAGTCTGGGGTTCCCAGGTGGCAGCTTGGGACATCCGGAACAGCTGGCGCTGTGATGTTTATCTGTAGGCCTCTTAGGCCATATTTGGATCTTGTTGTTTAGAACAACCTATTTCGCTTCCGCTGTTGTAATGTTGGGTCTGTGACCTCTGGTTGTCATTTGCTATCTTTCTCTATTATAAGAGTTGAACTATATGATTTGTGTCGTAGAGTCTGTGATGTGCCAGTTGTTCCACAAGTCTTGATCTTACTATTATGCTTGAGGGTTGTGCCTGTGTTAAGGCATCAATCGGGGTGTGTGTTGTTGGAGCGTGTCCCAGCAACGCCTGCCAAAGGTTTTGGCCGGGGATTGGTAAACCCGTAACCTCCGGTTGTATCGCTTAACCGGTGACACACAGCATCACTGTATACAGTCGGGTCGGGGCGCCACAAGTTGGTATCAGAGCAGTACTGCCTGTAGGAAACCCTTCTACTGGTCGATGTTGAGTCTAGTGTTTGTGAAAATATTTTAACCTAAAAATGAGTTGTGAAAACCATCTTAGGATTCTTTTTACTCCTTATCTGGTTACCCTCTAATCTCGGAGCAATCTTACCTCGATTTGATTTAAAGGTTTTACTTCTCACCTGTTACTTCAAAATGATTAGAAACGGGGTGGGTTCGACCTTTAGTGTTATGTGTCACGTTGCTCCCGCTGCGTTGCAATCCCAAATCAACTCAGATGTTTCTACCGAGTTAATCTTTTGATCCTTTCTTTGGGTTTTAACCCACGGACTTGAACATAAGGTCCCGGATTGTGCAACTAGAGTGTGTTAAGTTGTGATTTCTTAACTCTCACTAGTAGCACATGATGCTGATCTTTGACCCAAGTTCTATCTTGTTGTTTTCCTTCTCGCAAAGTATTATCGTCCCTAGTCTGTGTACTTGTGTAGACGCTAATGCTATTGTTCGACCATTCGGAGAAAGATACTAACTGTGTCATTGTCAAATCTCCAGAATGGCTCGAGGAGGTCGTGGAGGCCGTGGTGGTCGCGGTAACCACAATGATGATGAGGATGATCTGCCGCCACCACCCTCGATGGCTGAGGTCTTGATGGCCATTGAGGAGAACCGTGGGCGCAATGAGCGCTTGCTGAACAGTTGGTGCAGCAGAATGCACGGAGGAACGAGTGCAACACTCTCACTGAGTTCCTGCGTCCAGCCACCCACTTTGCTGATGCTAAGGAGCCACTGGAAGCTGATGATTGGCTTCGTGCTTTGGAGCGCAAGTTCTCCGCGCTCATGTCCCATTGGCTGAGCAAGTCAACTTTGCCACCTATCTCTTGGTTGGTGCTGCTGGCTGTTGGTGGGAAAGCCATGTGGCTTTGTTTCCAGCCAACCATGTCTTCACCTGGGCTGAATTCCGCACTGCCTTCCGTGCGGAGTACATTCCCCAGCCGATCATGGATTGAAGAGGAGGGAGTTCCTGGATTTGCAACAGGGACGGATGGACCTCCGCACTTATGGTCGTGAGTTCAACCATCTTCTCGTTACGCCCCAAGGGACGTGACCAATGATGCTGACAAGCAAGAGCTGTTCCGCAAGGGTCTGACTCCGCAGCTCCGCTATGAGCTGTTGCCCTTCAGGTTCCAGACCTATCAGGAGCTGTTCAACCAGGCTTTCACTCTTGAGCAAGGAAGAAAGGAACTTGAAGCTTCCAAGAGGCCCGCACATGGGGACCACCAGAGTTCCTCGGGTTCTGAGAGCAAGAAGCGCAGGGTGTTTGTTCCCTACAGCGCCGTACCTCGTGCTCCTTCATGCCGAGCGCAGGATACAGGCCACCTCCTCCGCGCCCCACTACTTCGACACTTGGGATAGGCGGAAGTGGGTACCGTCCTATGCTACCTGCTCCACCTGGAGTCACTTGCTACACCTGTGGCCAGGCTGGCCACTACTCCAGGGAGTGCCCCCAGAAGGCACCTCTCGCGATAACTCCTGCACGAGCCCCTGCCACTCCAACTGGCAAGGCTGGACCTATTGTGCGTGGTCGCCTGAACCACGTCTCTGTTGAAGAAGCTGAAGATGACCCCGGCGTTCTTATGGGTGAGTTACGAATCAACGGCAATACAGCTACAGTTTTGTTTGACTCTGGAGCATCGCATTCATTCATATCCATAGCGTTTGCAAAAGAGCACAAAATACCGTTCGAGAAAATGAGCCGTCCTTGGTGATCCTACTCCTGGTTCCAAATGGCAAACCGATGGTGTTACTCCTGAGGTCCAGATTAATATAGGTTCCTTGTCTTTTCCTTATGCCTTGGTAGCTCTGAAGTCCAAAGGCATTGATGTCATATTGGGCATGAACTGGCTAGCAAATACCAGGCTAATCTCGACTGTGCCGCCAAGACCATTACTGTGACCGCTCCTTCCGGTGACATTGTGAAGTATTGGCCTGCAACATCAATACCTCCGTCCGCCATCGTACCCGCTCACCTGAGATTCTCCTTTGCTTTATGGAAGGCGAATCCCCTCCTGAAATCCAGGACATACACGTGGTGTGTGACTTCCCGGATGTGTTCCCGGAAGAGTTGCCTGGCATGCCTCCTGACCGAAGTGTGGAGTTTGTCATAGAGCTACTTCCCGGTACCGCTCCAATTTCCAAGAAGCCCTACCGTATGCCGGTGGAAGAGTTGGCTCTGTTGAAAGAGCAAATTGATCAGCTGTTAGCTAAGGAGTTCATCCAGCCTAGCAGTTCACCTTGGGGTTGTCCGGTACTCTTTGTCAAGAAGAGGGATTCTACCGTGCCTCGTCTAGTCTCTGACTATCGACCGTTGAATGCGGTGACAATCAAGAACAAGTATCCTATTCCTCGCATCAATGATCTGTTGGATCAGTTAGCTGGTGCAACGGTATTCTCCAAGATGGATCTGAGGTCAGGCTACCATCAGATAAAAATCAGAAAGGAGGATATTCCAAAGACGGCATTTGTTACTCGTTATGGCTCATATGAGTATACCGTCATGTCCTTTGGTCTCACAAATGCTCCAGCTACTTTCATGAGGCTCATGAACTCCATCTTCATGGATTATCTTGATAAGTTTGTCGTCATTTACATTGATGACATCCTCATCTATTCTAAAACCGATGAAGAGCATGAGGAACATCTTCGTTTGGTTCTGACACGGCTTCGTGAACACCGTCTTTATGCCAAGTTCTCCAAGTGTGAGTTTTGGTTGGATAAACTTGTCTTCCTTGGTCATGTAATATCCGCAATGGTGTGGAAGTCATTCCTGACAAGATTCAGTCCATTCTGGATTGGAAAACCCAATGTCAGTCAAGGACATCGTAGCTTTCTCGGATTGGCAGGTTACTACCGCCGATTCATCGAAGCCTTCTCCAAGATAGCCAAGGCCTGACTGACCTTCTCAAGAAGGATAAAAAGTTTGTATGGTCGGCCGAAGCTGAAGAGAGCTTCAAACACTGAAAGCCAAGCTCACGTCCGCTCCTGTGCTTGTCCTGCCGGACACAGCAAGGATTTCGTCGTCTTCTGTGACGCCTCTCTACAAGGCTTGGGTTGTGTATTGATGCAAGATGGCCATGTGGTGGCGTATGCTTCTCGCCAATTGAAGCCGCATGAGCTCAACTACCCAACTCATGATCTAGAACTTGCCGCTGTGGTCTATGCTTTGAAGCAATGGAGACCATACCTGTTTGGTAACCGTTGCGAGATCTTCTCGGATCACAAGAGTCTGAAGTACCTCTTCACCCAGCCGGATTTAAATCTCAGGCAAAGGCGTTGGTTGGAGTTAATCACGGACTACAATGTGAGTCTGAACTATCAACCCGGCAAAGCAAACGTCGTGGCTGACGCGCTAAGTCGGAAGTCCTATTGCAACAATCTGATGATTGAGAAGGCCCAACCTGCTCTTCATGAAGAGTTTGCCCGTTTGAACCTGGAAATTGTTCCCTCCGGCTACCTTGCAAATCTGGAGATCAAATCTACTCTTGTAGACCAGATTAAGGATGCTCAGAAGCTGGATGAGGGTATCCTGAAATCAAGGAAACATTGCTAGTGGGAAGGCCAAATGTTTTCTGTCGATGAATCCGGAGTTGTTTATTTTGGTGACCGTCTAGTGGTGCCAAAGAACCGGAATTTGAGGGAGATCATTCTCCAAGAAGCTCATGAATCACCTCTCTCTATTCATCCCGGTAGTACCAAGATGTACCAAGACCTTCGACCACAATTCTGGTGGACCCGTATGAAACGGGAAATCGCCAGGTTTGTTGCTGAATGCGACACCTGTCGACGGGTAAAAGCTGAACATCAAAGACCAGCCGGCACTCTCCGCCCTATTGCAGTCCCGAGTGGAAATGGGATGAAATTGGTATGGATTTCATTACTGGACTGCCAAAGTCTCCCAAGGGAAATGATGCCATCTGGGTAATCATTGATCGGTTATCAAAAGTGGCTCACTTCCTCCCTGTCCGAGTTGATGTCACAGCCGCTAAGTTGGCGGATCTCTATACTTCCAGGATTGTCGTGCTTCACGGCGTTCCCAAGAAGATAATCTCTGATCGTGGAAGTCTGTTCACCTCCAGGTTCTGGACTAGTTTCCAACAAGCCATGGGAACCCGTCTCAACTTTAGCACCGCGTTCCATCCCCAAACTGATGGTCAGACTGAAAGGGTGAACCAAGTGTTGGAAGACATGCTTAGGGCATGTGTCATCTCTTTTGGCAAAGGTTGGGAAAAGTATCTCCCTTTCGCGGAGTTCTCCTACAACAATAGCTATCAAGCTAGTCTGGGCATGGCTCCCTTCGAGGCTCTATATGGAAGAAAATGCCGCACTCCCTGAATTGGTCCGAGACCGGAGAGAGAGCACTCTTTGGTCCAGATGTGATCAATGAAGCTGAGGAGAAGGTTAGAATCATAAGAGAGAATCTGAAGATTGCTCAGTCTAGGCAGAAGAGCTACTATGATAAGCATCATCAGGAGATTCACTATGAAATTGGTGATAAAGCTTATCTCCATGTCTCTCCCCTTCGTGGCGTTCGCCGCTTCGGAATCAAAGGGAAATTGGCCCCTCGCTATGTTGGTCCTTTCACCGTTCTGGAAAAGCGAGGAGATCTTTCTTATAAGTTGGAGTTACCGGTCAAATTCCCAAATGTGCATGATGTGTTTCATGTCTCCCAACTTCGCCGGTGCTTCAAGGATCCTATCCATGGGGTCAATCATGAGGAGCTAGATCTACAAGAAGACCTCACTTATCGTGAGCATCCTATCCGTGTCTTGGATGAAGCTGAAAGAAGACCCGCAACAAGACTACCAAGTTCCTCAAAGTCCAGTGGTCTCACCACTCCGAGGATGAAGCTACTTGGGAACGAGAGTCTAGTCTTCGTGAGGAGTATCCCGACTTCTTTTCGCAATCTTAGAATCTCGGGACGAGATTCCTGTAAGGAGGGTAGAGTTGTAACAGCCCAAACCTGTGAACCCAAAATTTGTGTACCAAATTTTCACTTTTGTGTCCTCATTTGCATCATGGCATGCATGCATCATTGCATCAATCTTATATTGCTAAACCACACACAACTTATTCTTGGCAAAGTTGAAAACCAAAATGCAAATCTTGTTCCAACAATTTCACAACAAGGGAGACACTCAAGCTTGCAAACAAAATTACTTGGACATCCTATATTGTCCAGGAAGTTCCAAGCGCTCAAATAAGTATTTTTGTCTTGCTTCAAAATTCTAAAAGGAATATTGTTTTGGAAACTCTTAAAAATGCCTATAGCAACTTCTTATTTTACTCCCCAAGCAAATGGACTCCAATTGCTGTGAAATTTTTATGGGTGGTTGCCCAAGATACAGGGAGGCTACCCAAAAATTTACAGAATTTTTGGAAGAGTTGTACTGCCCCAATTAATTACAAAACTGTGCAACCAGTACTGGAGAAGGACCTGTCCGTGATGAACTCAAAACTCCCAGGGACCTATTTGTAAAACGCGGTCTTCTTCCTCCTTGGCTCTGTAGCGACCGCACGAGCTTCCCAGCTCGGGCCGCACGCACCAGGTCGCCGAGCCCCCTCCCTCTGCCTCTTTCCTGCGAAGAAGAGCCGCACCCGAGTCCACTGCTCCTCCCACGACCCGTTCTCCCCATCCCCTGCTCCCCCTTCCTTCCCGAGACGCACCATGGCCGAGCCGCCGCTCGCGTTCGCCGTCAAATCGCCGCCGTCGTAGTCCACCTCGAGACCCGCCGTCTGGGGCAAAAGCTCCGCCTAGTCGTCCTCCTCACCTCTGCCAGAGGAATCGCGCCGCGCCGCCCGGCATCGTCCGCGTCGTCCCCATTTCCGCCGCTGCCGTCCGAGCGCCGCCGCGCTCGATTGCCGTGGTTCCCGTGCATCCCCGACCCCGCCGTCTGCACCAACGAGCGTGTGGTGAGCCCCCGACCTCCCCTTGCCCTCTACTCCTTCCCTCGCCTCGGTATCGAGCATCGGCGTCGCATCCTTCGCCGCACTTGCGCTCATGCTGTATGTCGCCGTGCGCTCACCTGCGATCGGATATTCCGGAGTGGTTGAACTCGGATATCCGAGCTAGGCCAGTGCGTGGATGCTTTGGTCCTTAGTAGTTTTTGCAACAATCAACGACGACCGGATAATCCGATTCTGAAGAGTTCGGAAATTCCGAAGCATCACAGTACGCGCCCATTCCAGTCCTTAGCCAAAATTTTGAACTCCCAAACCCGTCGGATATTCCGATTTCTGTAAAATCGGAAATTCCGAAATTAATCCAGCCAAATTAAGTTTTATTTCCATCCCTTTTCTTTCGGAGTTGCACAAATACTTCTAATTTGGTCTAAAATAATTTACTAAAAGGAATATAAATTAAACAAGGGAATAAAATGTAAAAATTTGTATTTCTTTGAGAGAGAAGAATGTGATCGATATACCACATTGTCCGGAAAATTGTGAGCTACCTCAAATCATCAATGTCATGCATTTTGCTCACCGTAACCGTAATGCACCTCCGGACACTAGGAGTTTCATTAAGCTAATATGGGGTGTTAATTGTATCCGGTTGCCGTAAATTATTTTTTTCCCGCACCCCATGTAAATTGCTAGATAGCTTATAATAAGTTCGGTGCATTAAAATGTCATATCATCATTCTCTTGTATGCATTGCACAATTGCCATGTGTTGATTGTTGTTTCTGTTTTCCGGTGTTGTTTGCTCTCCGGTAGATCACGAGTCCGGAGTTGAGCCTCATTACTCCGACGAGCAGTTTGACTACTCCGCTCAACAAGGCAAGCGTAACCCCCCCCCCCCCCTCTGAGCATATCTTATCCTATTTTCCGCAAATATATTTTCTCCACTATAATATTGCATGCGGTTCCAAATGTCACTTTTGTTGGATTAGAGTATCCTATAGTTGCATTAAGTTCCTTATGCCATTTACCTGTTTTCCCTCCTATTATCCATAGGTTTGTATTGTTGGCCTGAGATACTTACTATGCTATGTTGATGCTTAGCCATGCTTAGTTAATTGCATAGCTATACGATGGATGATTCATGTGGGAAACAGGTGATGATATGAGAATGATGGTGGAGACTTGTGGTGACGGATAATAAAATGCTTAAAGGTGGGGATGAGAGGCCACATGGGATGTGGTGGGTTGTCTCGTTCTCGCCGCCTAAGTGCGAGTTCTCGCCTACGAGCCAAGTTGAGCGTGCAACCATGCGTGGGCATATGGAACCTCGTCGACCGACTAACTTGTGGCGGACTAGCCGAGGGTCCTCTAGTTTGGCTTTCCATTTGCGCGTGCGTTGAGGATGGTGGCCAAGACTGAGATGAGGATGGTTGTGTCAGGAAAATAAGTGGCCGCGGGACAGGGTGCGAGAAGGTACCTCTTGTCCTACCGCCACTGATGATCCTGGGTTAGTCTTAAGCGAGGTAAAGGTCGTAGCCGCTCCCACCCAGCCGGCTTTCCCGGAAGAGAGCTAAGAGCTAGGCAATGGGCCGGACGGTACGCATGGATAAGAAGCTGGGAGGTCCCTCGGGAACCTGGCGACTTTCACATTGTACACCCCTGCAGGGATAAATCTTTTCGAAAAGCCGTGTCCGCGGTTATGGACGACTTGGTGACGGATTCAGAGATCATAGAATAACTTTAACGGAATGATTAAAAACTGGGTACTAGAGGTACCACTCACGATTGTAAGGTCGACTTCCTCGAGGGTGATTCGGGGAGGTGCCTTGTTGAACAGG
This sequence comes from Poa pratensis, assembly GCA_947311845.1. Lineage (NCBI taxonomy): Eukaryota > Viridiplantae > Streptophyta > Magnoliopsida > Poales > Poaceae > Poa > Poa pratensis. The sequence goes on along the minus strand of CAMZMU010000034.1, from coordinate 57,048,269 downwards.
TACAATGATGGTGAGGATGTTGTTGTTGAGAAGTGATCTCAAAGAAAGGAGTACTTCTTACCCCTCTTTAAAAAGGTTCTGATTAGTCGATGCCATGGATTTATTGTTTTATGAAATAAAATTAGCTTTATGCAAAAGAGCCATAAAACTTTGAAGCCTCATCGAGCTAAAGCTCTATATTATAATCTTGCGAGTTCGTCGAACTCAACGTCGTTTGCTTGTTTTCAGGAGAGGACTTCACCGACCTCGAAGGTGGGTTCTTTGTGGACGTCGACGAGTAGTCTGGGGTTCCCAGGTGGCTGCTTGGGACATCCCGGATCAGCTGGCGCTGTGATGTTTATCTGTAGGCCTCTTAGGCCATATTTTGGATCTTGTTGTTAGAACAACTTATTTCGCTTCCGCCTGTTGTAATGTTGGGTCTGTGACCTCTGGTTGTCATTTGCTATCTTTCTCTATTATAAGAGTTGAACTATATTGATTTGTGTCGTAGAGTCTGTGAAGTGCCAGTTGTTCCACAAGTCCTGATCTTACTATTATGCCTTGAGGGTTGTGCCCGTGTTAAGGCATCAATCGGGGTGTGGTGTTGTTGGGAGCGGTGTGCCCAGCAACGCCTGCCAAAGGTTTTGGCCGGGGATTGGTAAACCCGTAACCTCCGCTTGTATCGCTTAACCGGTGACACGCAGCATCACTGTATACTAGTCGGGTCGGGGCGCCACACTTTCGCTATTTTTTGCACAAAGCATATCATATTGGAGGCACTACCCCTCTGAATATCTTGATTTGTTTTACCCTTTTAGCTATATTACATCCATTCAATGATTTGAATGGGATTTATCAAAAATAATTCAAATTTGAACTACAAGTGTGTTAGGGCTTAACTCCAAAATTATAAAATAAATAAATTACGATGCTATAGCATAATACTAAGCTGTAGCCCCCAATTTTTTCGAAAATGTACCAGCTAGCTATAATAGTCACATGGTCAATTTTGGCCATGTTTTAAAAAAATTTTACATAAACAGAGAGAAAAAAAACTAGCGCAAAGCATGTTTTTTTAGTATACTAGTCACAAAACTTGAAAGACAACATTTTAAAAAAAAAAACTTCACAAAATGTATTACCTTGTATGAAGATCCATGACTTTCAAGCCAAATGATTAAGGCCACTTCCATATGCATGGCTAAGTTATTTCTACGATGACCAAACTTGGAAAAAACATGTTTTTTGACATTATAAACAAGATTTCCGAAGTGAGATATCAAGATCTTTTGGAAGTTTTTTTTTTCATTTTTTTAGTGCCAAGAGTGTGATTTTTTGTGAAGCAGGCACTAAAAGTAGGATTGAAAATTTGACTTTCACAATTTTCACACAAAGCATATAATATTGTAGGCACAATCCCTAAATATTTTAAATTATTTGAGATTTTTAATATATTCCATTCATTAAATGAGTTAAACGGGATTAATAAAAAATAATTTAAATTTGAAGTACAGGTGTGTTATAGGTTGGCCCCATAATTTGACAAAAATCATACTTAGATACTCTAGCACGATTTTAAGCAATAGCACCACGATTGTTTTTGCAAAATGCACCACCTAGGGATGAATGGTCACACATTCAATTTTAAAATATTTAAAATGAAGAAAATAAAACCTTCGCAAAGCTTCATTTTTAGTGTATTGTTTAAAGCAAAAATCGCAAACTTACAATACAACAATTTAAGAAAAAAAATCAAAAAAATGCACTACTGATACGTGCATTTTATATCATCATTTGTATAACTTTTAGTATCATACTAGAATGTTATTTGCATGATTATATGATTGTTTCTACATGTTTTAGATGATTTTGGGGACTTTCATACAAAGTCCCTATTTTTGGTATTTAATTTCTGGGAGGCAGAAAACCTCCTTTTTCTTGTCTTTAATGTTTCAGGAGCTACAGGACCTCAAATAATAAAAGGAAAAATACTGCGTCAGTTTTTCATCGCGAGAAAGGCAGAGGGAAGAAGACCGAAGAGAGGAGAGCCACGAGGGCCAAATGGGGGTGGCCCACGCGGCCCATGTACCTGGCCGCGTGGGACCCACCAAAAGGTGCCTCGGGCACCTCCTCGCCTGGGGCTTTTTAGCAACACCTTCGTCTTGCCCGAAAAGTAACGCCCTAATTTTTCCAAGTCCATCCGAGGTCGCGGCGGCGGCGAAACTCCTGATCCCTTCCGAGGGGGGGTCAGATCCTGCTGCTCCGGAACTCCGGAGAAGGGGGAAATCATCGTCATCGTCATCACCTCTCCTCCTTGGCGTGGGAGGAGGCCTCTACATCATCACCCCCATCAAGACCAGCACCATCACCATCATCATCACCGTGATCCACTCCGTTCCCCTCGCAGTTTGAGAGTTGCTATACCCTAGATACTTGTCTTGTGCTACTATTCATGTTTGTGATTGAGTACTTGTCATTATTTGGTGGTGAAGTTGTAATTTCAGATTGTGTTGTACCACTTATGCCACTGATTATGATCATGTTCGCACGTTGTGAGTAGTTCCCGTATGTTCCTGAGGGCATAGGATGAATTGGCATTGATTTATATATGACATGTGTTGGTATTTTGTCAAGAGTTTATCTTTTATGTGATTCTATGATGGTGTTGTGCGAACGTCGACTGCACAACACTTCACCTATATGGGCTCATAGGAGAACACCGTAGTGTAATGAATTGATGGAGACTTGGGAGGACACGTAAACCTGAGACCGAGTCATGAAGTTATATTATGTGGGTATTAGTATCGGGGACCTTAGAGTGTAATGCTATGGTGGGACTTTAGGTCTTAATAATTCTTGTGCAGTCATTTGCTTGGCCACATGATCCATCATAAGGGGTTGTAGTTTATTTATTTAGCTATACCTAATTATGGCTCCGTCCAAAGAGGATTAAAACTTGACAAGATATTCAACGTGTTGTTTAATAAATCTCTATGCCTAGTATCATCCATGCCGCCCTCGGGAACGTTTGCCACATATAAGTTACACATCACTTGATCTTGTCCTTTTGCCATATAAGAGGATTGGGCTTTCTCTCTTTGAGAGCTTTCACTTGCTACTATCTGTTATCTGCTTGCAATTATACAACTGAAAATACAAAAAACACCTGCATCTTTTATTGTTTTATTTATCAATCTTACTAACCAATACCTTCAGCTCCTCGTGGGTTCGACAACCTTTTCTAATTGAAAGGTACTACAATTGATCTCCTGCACTTGGGAGCCATCAACTACCTTGTATGAAGATTAATGGCTGGCTAAGTTATTTGTGTGATGACAATACTTAGCGCAAACATGGGTTTTAACATTGTAAACAACATCAGCAAAAGTGAGATTCCAACAAAAAAAATTGGAAGTTTTTTTTTATTTTATAGTGCCAAATATTTGATTTTTTTTGTGAAGCAGATACCATGAATAAGATGGAAAATTGGACCTCATATTGGAGGCACAATGCCCGCATATTTGGGATTTATAAAAAAACCAAAATTTAGAGAAAAATCATATTAAGATATTCTGACATGACTCTAAGTAATAGCCTGAAAAATGTTGGAAAATGCACCACCTGGCCACACGGTCAATTTTGGTTCAGTTTTGAAAAAATCACATGAATAGAGATAAAAAATCAAAAAAATGTGAACGTCCACAAAGCTTTTTTTTATTAGTGTACTAGTTCGAAATAAAAATTATAAACTCGCCGTATAACAATTTTTGAAGAAGTTTTTACAAAATGTACTATCTTTTATGAAGATTCGTGACTTTCAAGACAAATGACTAACGTCATAGCCAATATGCATTGCCAAGCTATTTCTATGATGACCAAACTTGGCACAAATACGAGTTTTGACATTGTAAACAAGATTGACAAAGCGAGATACCAATTTTTTTTGAAGTTCGGCAAACATGTAGTAGTCGGTAAACGCCGCGGTTTGGTAATAACTGTCAAAGAACTTGGTGTTTTGCAATCATTGCATGGTTCCGGAAGAAAAGAAGGATACATGATTTTTTAGGTTTATTTGGGAAGTACCGTGCATAAACTAGAAAACCCACCCACACACTTACAAAATGTATACTGAAGTGTGGTCACGAGATTGAAGATCGACACAAAAAAGATAATGATGTTGGAGCAGCTAAAATGGCCATTTTAGACGTAGTTGCATGGTTCGAAGTGAGGAATTTTTTTAATTTTTGAATGCAATAAGGAGGAGACACGGCGTGAGATTCCCTGATCGGGAAAGGAAGACAATAGGAGGAAGGAACTTTTGTCATGTTAAATAAGTAAGAGCAAAATCGTTCGAGCATGTATGCTACGGTACAGACTGAAGAGACTTCGATTCATAGAGGAAGCAAAAATCTATAAATGTTTTGACTTGTCATCCCGCATTTGTTTTATGTTTTTGTGAATTACAAAAGTGTTTTTTCCACATGAGAGTAAGATTGTATTTGTTTGTATATTATTAAAACGATACTTACTATGAGCTAGGATGCAAGATAAAAAAAGCTAAAAGCATGTGTATATTATTAAAACCCCAAAATAATTCATGCCCAATAAATAAACCTATATATCTCCTTACTATTCCATACAATTAATTTACACGCTTAGTGCTACGGGTGCGGCGTGTCACAGTGCCAAGACCCACCAGTAATTTGTTGATGACAGTTCACCGCTCCTTTCGTTCAGGTTTGTTCACCGCACTGGACTTCTCGATTAGTCGATTAGCACACAAAATCAAATTTAAACCATATATGCAGGCACCAGCTAATTACATTTTCCATTTTTCAATTCTAGAAGTACGTACGGCAATGATCAATATATCAAAATACTAGATTGGATTGGAACGGTGCCTTGGACTCGGCCCGGTTGCATGTTAATATATAGCCACGAAGGGCTTAGGGTTTACAACAGAACTTGGTTACAGCCTTGATAGGCACGAATACAATCAAGGGTGAGGTTTACATCAACAGACCTCTTGTTATAACAGAAAGAATCTAAACCTACAAGCCTTATTGTTTAACATCCTCCCTCAATCTCAACGTCTCCATGTTGAGGTTGACCTTGAAGGCTTGTAGCTGTCGCACTTGCAACGGTTTAGTGAACCCGTCTGCCACTTGATCATGTGTTGAGATGAACCGTATGTCCAACAACTTACGTGCAACTCTTTCTCTTACAAAATGAAAATCAATCTCTATATGCTTTGTTCTTGCATGGAAAACAGGATTCGCAGAAAGATAGGTTGCACCCAAATTATCACACCACAGACATGCTGTTTCAGGATGACTAATACCAAGTTCATCAAGCAATGATTCAACCCATATTACCTCAGCTGTAGCATTTGCCAAAGATTTATATTCAGCTTCTGTGCTTGACCGTGACACAGTGGCTTGCTTCCTTGCACTTCAAGATATCAAGTTAGAGCCGAAGAACACGGCAAAACCACCAGTGGAACGCCTGTCATCAGGACATCCTGCCCAATCAGCATCAGAGAAAGCACTCACAAGTGAAGATGATGACTTACTGATCTTAAGACCAGTAGCCGTAGTTCCTCTAAGATATCTCAAAATCCTTTTTACAGCTGTCCAATGCAAAGTGGTAGGAGCATGCAAGAATTGACAAACTTTGTTGACAGAAAAAGAAATATCAGGCCGAGTCAACGTTAGATACTGTAAAGCTCCAACGATGCTCCTATACCGTGTTGAGTCCTCAGCACCCAACAATCCCCCCCCCCCCCCCCCCCATGCAGGGACAGCTTCTCTGTAGTGGAGATAGGAGTACTTGACGGTTTACACCCCTTCATCCCTACACGTGTCAACACATCTGTGCCATACTTCTCTTGGGTTAGCAAAATACCATCGCCAACCTTTTTAACTTCAATGCCCAAAAAATAATTAAGGTCACCCAAATCCTTTAGAGAAAAATCATTTCGTAAATCACTCAATAGAGCACTAGTAGCCTCATGAGATGAATTTGCAACAATTATATCATCAACATATATTAGCATAAAAATTGTGACCTTTCCCTTCTTGTAGAAGAAGAGTGATGTATCTCCTTTGGATGGCATGAAACCAAGTTGCTGAAGTTTTGTGCTTAATCAAGCATACCACGCTCGAGGGGCCTGTTTCAGACCATACAAAGCTTTATCCAATCTGCAGACATAATGCGGCTTACTTTTATCCTCGTACCCTGGAGCCTGCCGCATGTACACTTCTTCCTCAAGAACGCCATGAAGAAACACATTCTGTACGTCCAACTGACGAAGACTCCATCCCCTGGAGACAGCAATAGACAAAACAAGCCTGCCAGTAGCAACTTTTACAACTGGACTAAACGATGTCCTCATAATCAATACCATAGCGCTGCTTAAAACCTTTTGCCACTAATCTAGCCTTATATCTTTATATGGTACCATCTGGTTTCCTTTTAATTTTATAGACCCATTTACAATCTATAATATTTCTGCTTTGGCTAGGTGACACTAGATGCCAAGTTTTATTTCTCATTAGTGCACCATATTCATCATCCATAGCATTTTTCCAATTATTATTTTCTAATGCTTCATGCAGACTTTTAGGTTCATGTGTGGATGTAAGACATGCATATCTGATGGTACCATCCCTAGGAATAAATGGGCGAAAAATACCACTTTGAGATCTTGTCTTTGCCTTCCTGGTGCAGCTGTGGCTGCTAGAATGACCGTCACAGAAGATCCGGGTGAATCTACCCCGAGATCCTCTCCGTCAGCTGTCGTCGCAGGTGAATACGCCTCCGGCCAATCGTGGCCCGCCGTGTGGAAAGGCGAGGCAGGTTCTGCGTCAGGGCCGGGGTCCATGCCTGGCCCGGCTGCCACCGCGTGTCCGCGCCTGGTTCGCCAGAGGCGCGTGGACGCCTCACGCCACATGGGGAGGCACGCGGGGACGCGTTTTCTTCCGCTCCCGCGCCTGTAGAAGGTCGCCGCGTGTCTGACGCGGAATGACGCGCATATCCTGACGGTGATCCATCTGGGAATCCTCTCCGTGATCTCTCGGGATCACCACGTACAGGAGAATCAGCTCCGGTTCCTGTGCTCTGTTCAGGCTGCATAGAGGCAGGATTTTGCACACTTTTTGCACAGTTAGGGTTAGGAAAAATAGGAGCATCTCCCAAAATATGATCAACATCATTTTCTCCTCCTGACTCGGATAGAAGCAAATGGGCGCCGGCATTGGGATTTAGGGTGGAAAATGGGAACACATTTTCATCAAAAACGACATCACGAGAAATATAGATTCGACCATTTGGAATATCAAGACATTTGAACCCCTTATGAAGATTACTATAACCAAGGAAATCACATTGCTTAGAGCGAAATTCTAATTTGCGAGAATTGTATGGTCGAAGGTTTGGCCAACACGCACACCCAAACACACGGAGGGATTCATAGTGAGGTTTTTCATGATAGAGACGCTCCAAGGGAGTGGAAAAATTCAGAAGACGACTAGGTGTGCGGTTGATAAGATATGTAGCTGAAATAAAGGCTTCATCCCAAAATTTTAATGGCATAGAGGAATGAGCAAGAAGAGATAATCCTACTTCGACAATGTGACAGTGCTTTCTCTCGGCCGAACCATTTTATTGGTGTGCATAGGGGCATGAAACATGATGAGAAATACCAATTTTGGTAAAACAAGGAATTAAGGCGCTCATACTCGCCACCCCAGTCTGTTTGCATCGCAAGAATTTTCCGATCAAACTGACATTCCACTAGATTCTGAAAGTCATGAAACTTTTGAAAAACTTCAGATTTGTGTTTAAGCAAATATATCCAAGTAAACTTGCTGAAATCATTAATAAAACTGACATAATATTTCTTTCGTCCAACAGACTCAATGGCAGGACCCCAAACAACCGAAAAAACAAGCTCCAAAGGAGCACTAGATTCACTAAACGATTTTGGATAGGGAAGTTGATGACTTTTGCCTTTTTGACAGGCATCACAAACCGAGTCATCACTTGACAAACTAGAAAAAGGAAGATTATTTTGGCTAAGTACTTTATTGACTATCATCGATGACGGATGACCTAAATGAGCGTGCCACTTCTCCGATGATGGTTTGATGGCACCAAGGACATGCTTGATTGAGCTGGATGAACTGGACGAAAGTGGGTAGAGACCTTTCCTACATCTGCCTTGAAGAAGAGTGTTCTTCGTTGCCCGATCCTTTACAAAAAACGAGAAAGGGTGAATTTCCACAAAGACATTGTTATCATGTGCAAGACGATGTGTGGACAAAAGAATTTTGTTTGCTTCAGGAACATGAAGGATGTTATTTAGATGAAGGTCACGATCAGGAGTATGAATAGCTGAATGACCAATGTGGGCGATGTCCATACATGAACCACTGGCAGTGTGAACCTGTTCGTTGCCATTGTATCTGTCATGGATGGTCAACTTGTTGAGGTCGCTTGTGATGTGGTCGGTGGCGCCGGAGTCGATGTTCCAGTTGGTGTCGACGCCGTAGTTGTACGTGGAGACTGCAGCAGCGCTCTTCTCCTGGACATGGACGAAGTCTGGGTTGAACCTCTCCCAGCACTTCCCCACGGTGTGGCCGATCTTGCCACAAAGTTGGCAGCGCGGTTTGGACCCGCCGCCTCCATTGCCACCATTGTGGTTTTGACCGCTGTAGTTGTTGTTGTCGTAGTTGCCGTTGCCGTAGTTGTTGTTGCTGTAGTGATTGTTGCCGCCGTTGCCGTGGAAGTTGCCGCGGCCACCACCGTAGCCGCGTCCTTGCGGTGGTGCACCTCCACCACCACGGCCACCGCCGTAGTTGCCGTGTCCTTGGCCACCTCCACGGCCGCCACGCGTGGCTGCATTCACCGATGACTGAGAGCCACCGTTTAGGAGGTCCAGCCTCATCTCGTACGAGCGAAGCTGCGAGTAGAGGTCGGCGACGGTGATTGGTTCCTCGCGGGAACAGATGGCGGCGACGATGGCGTTGTAGTCGGAGTTGAGGCCCGCCAGGATGTAGGAGACAACGTCTTCCTCGTCCAGCTTCTTCTCGGTCCCCCTCCATCTCATCCGCAAGTGTGCGGATCTTGCTGAAGAACTCCGCCATGCTCTGCGTCCCCTTCTGGGAATTGGCGAGGCTGATGCGGAGGTTGACAGTCTTGGCACGGCTGTGGGCGTTGAACATGCCCTCAATGGCCACCCACATCGTCGCCGAACTCGTGTTGTTGACGACCTGCTGTCCAATTTCTAGAGAGAGAGTGGTTAGTAGAAAACTAAGGGCCTGTTGGTCCTGAGCGATCCAAATACCATACAGAGGATTTGGTTCTTTGGTCTCGACGGCGTCCGTCGTCACCGTGATGAACTTCTCTGGCGCCTTCATCTTTAGGTCGAGGAAGTCTTCCATCTGCGATCCTCGAACAGCCGACGTGACCGCTTTCCACAGGATGTGGTTGCTCTTCGTCAACCTCTCGGTCACGCCTTGGCCGAACGGGTTGCCGTAGCGAGGGGATGCGCTGGAGCTCGCCATGGACGTATCTCTGAGGACAAGCTCTGATACCATATCAAAATACTAGATTGGATTGGAACGGTGCCTTGGACTCGGCCCGGTTGCATGTTAATATATAGCCACGAAGGGCTTAGGGTTTACAACAGAATTTGGTTACAGCCTTGATAGGCACGAATACAATCAAGGGTGCGGTTTACATCAACCGACCTCTTGTTACAACAGAAAGAATCTAAACCTACAAGCCTTATCGTTTAACACAATAGAGTGTTGGTCTTCCTTTTTTTTGACGGAAGGCAGCAAGCGCTGCTTCATTTACTCAAGAGGGGCTGGAACAAATCCCGGAAGTTACAGAGTTAAGATGTACAAGAAACGGAGAAAAGAAAGTTCTTACAGGAAACACTTCCTGAAGCTATACATACTGGGAAATATCAGTCTGGTTCTCAGAAATGCAAGAGGAAAGAAAAAGAACATACTTTAATTAAATCTTAAAAAGGTCCTATGGATATATACCCTGCACTATTCTATACTATATCAAATGGGGAGCATAGTGGTAGGGATTGGCTTGTCTATTCTATATTAAATACTTATATATTAGTTCAAATTTTGTGTGTGAGATAGGGCCCGTTTTAGAGTTTCGCACAGGGTACCGAATTTTGCCGGCCCGGTCCTGTACATACAGATGGTAAACATAGGAGAATGGGGAGACAGCTTTGCAGCTCCCCTACGACGGCCGACAATGTGATTACTCTCCCAACGAGACCGATGTGCCAAGAACCCCAGCAGTGCGCCAATCGCGAAGCTCTGCAATTAATGATCTTCGCCTGCAGAGCGAGATTTGGCATTGAAGATTCTTTTATTCCTCTCTTTCCAAAGCATCCACCAACAATAGAGCACGATCGACCTCCAGCGCTTGACAAGATGAACAGGCAGCAGGGCCGAGATCCATGTCCACCAATCCTTCAAACAGAGCAAGAGTGCTGGTCTCAGGACGAAGAATTAACTAGGAACAGCGTGGAGCAGCAAGCTATTCGCCTGCCCTTTTTATTCCATATAAAAACAACAAGGCGCAGTATAATACATCAGTCTACTGACTAGTTCTCCAAACTAGCAAACACATGACACATCAACAACACATACATATATAACCTCGCAAGAACACACATCTGTGTTCTCCAAGATCTCGGCGCACACACGCGTACATATACGTACGCAGTACATTCACCTTCTTTTTATTTATTTTGAGAGCAAACTGCTGACGCATCTGGGCTAATCAGCTCAGGGGTGCACCTCCGCCTCAGGGCGGTACATGGGCTCCGGCATCTCGTCGAAACGCTGGCAGCACCGGCAGCCGCCGTAGTAGCCGCGGCCGCAGCAGCCCCACCGGCAGTATCCACCGCCGCCGCGGCCTGGGTACCCGCCTCCTCCGCGGCCAGGGTACGGGTAGTACCCTCCTCCTCCACGCCCGGGATAACCACCTCCGCCGCGGTATGGGTACCCTCCGCCGCCACGGTAGTAGTCCTGCAAGTCAGCCGTGGGCTCCTCCTTCTTGGCCTCTGCATAAACACAAGCATTCATGTGTTCAAAATTGAGCATCAAAATAGTAGCAGCAGCACCAGAACTGATTCTTTTCTAATCCATCAGCAAGAAGCTAGTGTGGTAGAGTAGCTCACGAGTTTTTTCTTCGGCGGAGGCGACGATCAGAGCAGCAGCAAGCAGGAGAGCAAACACGAGAAGGAAACCCTTGAACGTCGCCATGGTCGACCCCTCTTCTCCTCACAATGTATCTTAGTCGATCACTGTGTTCTGAGATTGTGTGTGAGCTAGCTTGATGAGAAGCTATGCATGGAGAGCAAGCGTATTTATAGGCAGAGAGGACCGATGACAATCTAGATAGGAGTGGAAACCTCTTCAACGCTTCGTCGTCGTCGCCGTGCATGTGGATGGCCCCGAACAGTAACTAGCGGTTGGCGGATGGACGGCATGCATTGACCTCTTCATTATCCTGTCTAGCTTCACTGCAACCGTAGACATTGTGAGACAGTGAGAGTGGAGGGAACGTCAAGTTTGACTCGGCCATGCGATAGATGCATAAATACATTGTTGAGTTGTTATTCAACTCAACTGGACATCAGACACTGACAAGGCCAATGCATTCATTGTCGAGCATAAAATTTTAGGTGCAAATGCATCGAGTAGCTTCTGGATAGTAGTATATTGATATCTGTTACTCAGTCGCCCTTACGGTGCTTCACGTGCTGCCATAGTAAATACATTCAAATGGCGTAACATGGGATGGAGTGGTTTTTCTAAGCACCATGATACCTACACAACCGAAAAATGGTTGGAGTTTTTCGGTGTACCAAAAAATTCAAAAAATGTCTACATATTTTGCATAAAGTTATATTCATCTGCAAGACGCGGCCGCGTCACTCGGCTGAGCGGCAAGGGCAAACCCTAGCCACCGCCGGCGCATAGCCCACATTCTCCCTCCTCCCATCCGACCTCCACCGCTGGAGGATGCATCATAGGGGTTTTGATTTGGGATGATTGATAAAAAATAAGTCGCCAAATATGGTTTGGTCGTCCCGTTTGTGGATATTTTTTCTTTGTCGACTGGAAACTCGTCTCTTGTTGTTGTGGAGTGGCGTGGCGATACCTTTGGTGTGATGAGATGCGACGGGCAAGGGGCTCCCCTTTTACATATTTTTTTAGTTTCTCTTCTAGTAGTCACTCGTGTTTGCTCTTTGGGTGTGGGCATGTTTGCACAACTTCAACTTTGTAGCTTGTTTATGTTCTATTGTGTTTAATAACGGATGGGTTGCTATTTTCCAGTTAGATTTATATATTTGCCAGAGACATTATTGGTAACTTTGGATTTCTTATAATGGTCAAGCTATAACATGTTGGGCTGAAGTTTTGCTTTTTGCAGTCATTTGCCACGTCTTTCATTTTGAAAGCGATGACAAAAAAATGTTGTATATTCATGGATAACTAAATATATTATTGCCATGAATTTTGTTCACTCTTCAATGAAAGTATGTTCATGAATATATAGAAATTTGTTCACTCTACTAAGAAAATATGTGAAATTTTTAAAGCTAGTGAACCTAGGTATTTTTTTCTTCTTCTTCGGGAGCCAAATCGAGATGTTTAGGCTCCAGCAAAAATAGTTATCAATGAAACAATTTCCTCACAAAACACATTCTAAAGCTTGAGTGGCAAAATGTTCATATACTTTTGTAAATGAATGTTCTTGCTTACAACGGATTGTGTTCAGGATCCACCCAAAACAAAAAATCTTTCATATGAAACCTTTTTCCCCCGGATGGATAATGAGTTATAGGTATATATAACAACATTATTCCATGTACATAATGAAATATAACAAATATAATGGATTTGTAGATCAACTTACGACTTTATTGAAGGCATCTCAGGTGGCATAGTTGCTTCTTCTACTGCATTGAGCATCAATTTTCCCTACCATAACTTTTTTGATTTCATCTGTTGCCTCACTCTTTCTTAATTTTGATTCTTCTTTCCAGGATTGTGTATAGTGTTTATCAGACCATGTTCCTTGTTTATTTGTTCTTTGGAATCGATGAAGACAACATCTTCTTGATGTTACCTTCTCATATCGGGATTTGATATTCTATATCAGATCTATCATATATGGTTGTCGGTGTCGCCATTAGGAGCTCGGTATACATTGTTTTTAGTGTGGTCACGTAAAGAATTACTACCATATGCTTTTCAATCTTTATTCTTTTCAAATTGGAAATATTGATTAAAGCAAGTTCACTTGTATGTAAAAATATGTTCATTCTATAATTAGAAAATGTTCATGCTGCGTCGATATATATTCTTAGGGGTATTAAAATATGTTAACATTGTATTTTCATAAACACCTTTTCATGGAAACTTGAAGATAAAGAAAGAAATATAATTAAAAATTATACTAGTAAAGATATGATGTTTTTGCATAAATGAAGCATGCACACGCTCACATATAAAAATAAATAGTATCTTTGGGTAGCAATTGTTATTTCTTATAAATATATGATGTTTTGCACCAATGAAGCACACACGTCTTCTCAAATTCAAAATAAAATTTGAAATCATTACAATTTAGAAAAATAATTAATACTCCATCTCTTTCCATTTAAGGTGCACACGTTTTTGAGTTTACTTTGACCAAGAATTAATATAAATAGATTATGATTATTTGACAAATAATTTATATCATTAGAAATATCTTTTCAATACTATCTAATGATGTCAGTTTTGTACAAAATAATCGATATATTATTGGTTAATTTTTCTGTTCAAAGCACAAAAACGCATGCACCTTATAAATGGGACAGAGGGAGTATAAGAAATTGTGTCAATAGATTAATTTTCTCTACTTGCACTCCTACAATCATAACATATTTGTTTGACGGATTTTTCATGTTACCGATTATATCGAAAATCGATCTGTTAATCGTGTTTGGTAGGCCTAGCCCTCAAACATATACCGGGTAGACAGCCACACTTTACTTTGATTTTTGATCATTTGCACTTTAACCCACATTTTAGTGTGACAATATGTGGAAAATTCTCAAATAGAAAAGTAAAGTGTGGCAAATAATCAAATCCCCCACGGAATACACCGTAAGTCTCAGCTAATCTCCCCCCCCCCCACCGACCGTAATCTGATCACATTAGGCCTTGTTTGGTACTAGTGTATTTTTGAAATGGTGTGGATTGTCCCGACTTAATTCCAAATCCCCACTTTTTTCTAAAAGCACATTTGGTTCTACTATTTTGGTCGGTTTTATCCCTACTTTTCTTAGTTCCAAACCTAATGTATGTTTCTAATTATTACCCGATATGCCACCCTCCCTGGTGGATTGAAAGATAAATGAGAATATAATGGGATTGGGTAATGGTGGGGTTTTCATCCAATCTCTATGAGTATTATTACTACTAATCCCCTCAAAAGACAAGCTTTACTAGTTTCTTGTGCCAATGAAGGCTCTATCAGGAGCGTTCCCTCTGCATGCGCCCTCTTGATACTTTTTCCGTCGATTCGAGCAGGTGAGCACCGATGCATGATCTCCCTTCGATTTCCTCTACTTCACGAGCAGGTGAGCACCGAACACACATGAGGATCAATGCAGCCACGGCGGCCACCACCAAATCGCCAGTTCCCTTCCCTCTTTCTAGTACTGCTTCTTTTCTGGATCCCAATGATGGTATTCTCCTCAGTCCCTTTCGTCTCATATTTCTGATTGGTGCTTGATTATCTGTTCAGAGCTTGTTTTGTATTCAGATAAAATTGCACAACCAAATAGTATGGCTTAAAATGATACCACTAATGGTTGCAACCAAACAAAATAGCAAAAAATCCCCATTACACCCATATACAACCGTAATCCCATACCAGACAGGTTGACGTTACAATTGTGTGAAGCAAACACCCACTAGTAGGGAAAAGGCTTTCTGTGGCGCACCCACTTTGCCATTCTGTGGCGCATGGTGGGTGCGCCACAGACGTCATGCCACAAAATTTTGAATTATGTGGCGCACCCCCAGATGCGCCACAGAAAACAACAATTCTGTGGCGCACCCCTACCCCGGTGCGCCACAGATTTTTTTTTTTGAATTTTTAAAAAAGGGCGGCCAGATCTATATCTGGTTTTCAAAAAATTCAAAAAAAATAAAAATAAAATCAAAAAATCAGAAAAATTCAGAAAATGAAATAATTTGGAAAACCCTAAATATTTGAATTTTTTGAACATTTTTAACACTCCAAGCATATCTCAAATGATCACTTCCGCTAGGTCACCCATTCTCAAATTGTTCCAACCAAAGCATGCTTACCTTCTAAGTTTTATTCAGTCCAGCTACCCTTGTGCTACTCAAGTTCTTATTGATATATGTATCATATGAAGCCTCTTAAGGCTTGTATGTGTATATGCGTGGAATGTGTTATATATGTGTGTTTTTAAATTTCAAAAGTTTCAAAATTTCTAAAGTTTCAAATGGAGATTCAAAAGTTTCAAAAAATTCAAAAAATAAAAAATCGAGTTTTTTTTTACCTCTCATGCATGCCTACCCCCCCCCCCCCCCCCCCGTGGATCGCCTTTTCAGTTTTGCAAAATTGAAAAGAAAATGATGTCTAGTTGGTATAGAAATTTTGAAATGTGAATTATGACCTTTTTCTGCAAAAAACGAAAAAAAAATATTGACACGGCCATAACTTTTGCATACGACGTCGAAAAAATACGTTTAATATATCAAAAAAAGATTGACTGGGTTTACCCGGTGAACTTTTCTCAGATTCGGGAAATTCCAAAAGAGTAAAAAGTTATTTCAAAGAGAAGATTTTTTTCTACAAAATCAAAAAATTCAAAATATTCAACAAATTCAAAAAATTCAAAAAAATCTCCAGATTTTAGAAAAAATATATTTTTTGGATTTTTTGAGTTTTTTTTGGATTTTTCAAAAAAAATTGGATTTTTTGAATTTTTGGCTTTCTGTGGCGCATGTACATGCGCCACAGAAAGCGACATTTCTGTGGCGCACTGTGACTTTCTGTGGCGCACCACCTACATGCGCCACAGAAAGCCTCATTTCTGTGCGCATGTAGTGGGTGCGCCACAGAAAGCCACATTTCTGTGGCGCATGGTTATTTGGTGCGCCACAGAAAGCCACAGAAATATGGCTTTCTGTGGCGCATCATTTCTGTGGCGCATCTAGACCCATGCGCCACAGAAAGATTTTTCTGTGGCGCATGGTTATTTGGTGCGCCACAAAATGTGGTTCCATAGAAAGCTAGTTCCTACTAGTGACCTTGTCAGAATAGGCTAGCGGGTCTGTGGGTGAGAGAGACAAATCGATTCATCGAGCAAACATTTCTAATCTCAGGGACGGTCACCTTGCACATGAAATTACCTATGTGCCCTTTTAACAAAAAAAATTGTGTGAGCACTAGTCCCGCTTTTAGTACTTTCAGGTACTTCTAGTGTAGTACCTCCTAATTTTCGACCATTTGATTCTAGATGGACGGTTCCAAAAAAAATTCAACCACTATAAAACATATATATATTTATGAATTCTTACCGATATCACTATTTTTCGGCTACTATTCATTATAGAAGTCATCTTTTTATTCATATATATTGAATATATATTTATATTTTTTTTGGGAGCTCAGGTATGATGTATGTATTGTGCAATGGAGAGAAATTCAGATACCTCATGACACACCAATGCAATACCTCGCAAAAGAATTAAAGAAAAAACATATTACCTCTGTTCCTACATATAAGGTGTATTTCTGTTTGAGAAAAAAACTATAATATAAGGTGTATTGCATTCCACCACTCATCTGGACAATTTTTGTAGGGATTTGATTTATGTTCATGTATCTCATGCAAACTCCTCTTTTTGCTATTCAGTTAGCCAGAGTTAATTCCGTAGACTGGTGTAATTTTCTTCTGCACGAGTGTGCTTCAATTTCTGAGCCAAAAACTATACACCCTACATCTATAAACGGATGGAGTATTAGTAAGTGGACGAAGACCATACAGAAGAAAGCATAAAGCTTACGTGGATGTAAGTACCAAGTTGAACCAAATCTTTTCTACAAGTTTTTTATTTTATTTAAGCCATTGTGATTCTCCTTCTGTTTTTTAATATCCACATGTTTTTATATTACACAAAATCCAGTAAAGAAGAAGACAAATCAAAAAAGTACGTGGAAATGCGTTCTGAAACCCTTTTGCTGCCATATGTTCTTCTGTATTGTCATGTTTTCTACGTAAAAATAGTTCAGCAAAATTATTGGGGTTGTTTTTTCGTTTACGGTTTGAAGTCCTTTAAGGATAAATATATGTCATTCCTTTCCCCCCGATAAAGTAATACATTATTGTTTTACCCTACTGTGTCATTTTAATTTATAAATTAAATAATTACATTGGGGTAGTTCAACATGAAAAATTACAAAGTATCAACCCATTGTGACATGCTTTTTAAAAAATATGTTTCGCACGATGCATGCATAATAAGTGCAAAGCTATCTTTGGAAAAACTAAATCAGGCATGCATGTTTGTAAGTTCTTCATCAAATGTAATTTCATTCCTATGATACCGGCCTTATGCTCCAGCACCGACAATAAGAATCTTACCCGTAAAAAAAAATAAGAATCTCGTTGAAGCATATAGTTTTGTATCTTGCTCTACCCTCAGTGAGCATGTCCAAAAGAACGGGAAAGCCAGAAAATCACAGGAGAAAACAAAGAAACATCAAACGAACGAAAAATCAACGAGTGAACGGTTAAAAGGTCTAAGTGGGCCGTCGCTCATCGGATTGTGTGCGTAGCTTCTCTAGTTGCCGCTGAAGGCTGCAACTAGGAGCTCCCTGTTGGCCGTTGCACATCCCTGGAGGGGAGCGCCTGGTTGCCGCGCGTTAGCGCCCCTTAGAACACGAGGCGCCTACGTGCGCACCGTCGTGGGCTGGCCCATTGGCGGATCCGTCGCTGTAGGTCGTTCGTTTAAATGTTAGTTGGTTCACTGCTTCGTTCGGTCGCTGGACGTCGACGCACGTACTCACTTCGTTCACTGCTTCGTTCGGTCGCTTCACATATGCACGTACTCACTTCCTTCACTGCTTCGTTCGGTCGCTACACATATGCACGTTCCTTTGTTCACTTCGTTCGTTCCATAAGCACGTACTCACACATATGCACTTACTCACACAGCATTATTTAAAATGGTTTCAAAATAATTTACACACGAAATATGTGTGCGTTCACGATTAGGTTCCATTCCCGTGATCGGTTTCGAGTTTCGTGGAATGTACCTTCTTAATTTTGGACCGAAGTTTTCAATATTTTTAGATGAATTTTGTTAAATTTGTCACACTCAGTCGACGGTTTCAAAATTCCTTTCACGGGTATATGAAACTCGCCGTTTTCCACAACTTTCGTGTTATAACTTTTTCGTTTCAACAAAGTTATGAATAGATCTTATATGTATGTATGTATTTAGCCTCTTCCTGCTGAGTACCATTTTCAAATTTGGAACCATTTTAAAAAATGAACCATTTTCAAATTTGGAACCATTTTTAAGTTTGGAACCATTTTCAAAAAGGAACCATTTAAAAATGGAACAATTTTCAAATTTGGAACCATTTTAAATATGGAACCATTTTCAAAATGGAACCATTTTAAATTTGGAACCATTTTCAAAATGGAACCATTTTCAAAAGTGAACCATTTTAAAAAATGAACAATATTCAAATTTGGAACCATTTTTAATTTGGAACCATTTTAAATTCGGAACCATTTTTAATTTGGAACCATTTTTAAATTCCGAACCATTTTCAATTCGGAACCATTTTCAAATTTGGAACCATTTTAAATTCGGAACCATTTTAAAAGTGAAACCATTTTAAAAATGGAACCATTTTAAAAAATGAACAAATTTCAAATTTTGAACCATTTTTTAAATTGGAACCATTTTCAAAATGGAACCATTTTAAAAAATGAACAATTTTCAAATTTGGAACCATTTTCAAAATGGAACCATTTTCAAAAATGAACAATATTCAAATTTGGAACCATTTTTAATTTTGAACCATTTTAAATTCGGAACCATTTTTAAAATCCGAACCATTTTCAAAATGGAACCATTTTCAAATTTGGAACCATATTAAATTCGGAACCATTTTTAAATTGTATCATTTAAAAAATGGAAATTTGGAACCATTTTTAATTTCGGAACCATTTTCAAAAATCGGAAATTTTTTAAATTCGGAACCATTTTTAAATTTGGAACCATTTTTAATTTCGGAACCATTCTCAAAATGGAACCATTTTAAAAATGGAACAATTTTCAAATTTGGAACCATTTTAAATTTGGAACCATTTTCAAAATGGAACCATTTTAAAAAATGAACAATTTTCTAATATGGAACCGTTTTTAAATTTGGAAGCATTTTTAAATTTGGAACCATTTTCAAAATGGAACCATTTTTAAATTTGGAACCATTTTCAAAAAGGAACAATTTTTTCGGTTCGGAACCATTTTCAAAAAGGAACCATTTTCAAAATGGAACCATTTTTAAATTTGGAACCATTTATAAGTTTGAACCATTTTAAAAAATGAACAATTTTCAAATTTGGAACCATTTTTAATTTGGAACCAATTTCAAAATGCAACCATTTTCAAAATGGAACCATTTTCAAAAGTGAATAATTTTCAAAACTGGAACCGTTTTTATGTTTGGAACCATTTTCGAATTTGGAACCATTTTCAAAATGGAACCATTTTAAAATTTGGAACCATTTTAAAAAATGAACCATTTTAAATTTGGAACCATTTTTTCCGTTCGGAACCATTTTCAAAAATCGGAACCATTTTTTCGGTTCGGAACCATTTTCAAAAAGGAACCATTTTTAAAAATCGGAACCATTTTTTCGGTTCGGAACTATTTTCAAAAAGGAACCATTTTTAAAAATCGAAACCATTTTTTCATTCGGAACCATTTTCAAAAAGGAACAATTTTAAAAATCGAAACCATTTTTTCATTCGGAACCATTTTCAAAAAGGAACCATTTTCGAAAAATCGGAACCATTTTCAAAAATCGGAACCATTTATTCGGTTCGGAACCATTTTCGAAAAATCGGAACCATTTTCAAAAGTCCTGAGTTGATATAATTGCGTTTTATTTTGTTTGTTCTTCGTTGGCTTTCATGTTTTAAGCCAGGAAAACCAATCAGTTCTTTAATTGTATCAGTTATTTCATTGTTTCAGAACTGTAGCTTCCATATACACTACAGGTTTCTCTAAAGGCTGTAATCTTAGAATAATAAGTGAAAAAGTAATCTCAAAACTGTAGCTTCAAGACTCGGGAAATAACAAAGTAGCACTACAGGTTTCTCTAAAAAACTTTATATTACAAAATCCCAGGCCCCAAAGCTATCACAGTTCCAGCAGGGTTGAACTTCATGCAGTAGACAGCGCTCTGGTGGCCTGTGAGTAGCATTATGGGCGCCTCCAGACTGGATGAGCGTTGTTTCCCACCAGGCCCAAGACCAAGAGCATGGTTAGGATGTTGTTGAACGTTACCCAGCTCCATTCCTGACCGTGGGGCTGCTAGGGCCAAAGAATTGTTGCCTGGAGCGGAAAACATCTTCAAGTCTGTAGTTAAACTTATGTGCCTGCAGCAAAGAAAGATATGAGATGACTGCAAGAAGCTGAACACTGCAGACAAAGTTCATGGTAGCGTCTAGAGTCTAAACATGTGCAGATAAAAATCCATGCAGAAACAAAAAGAAAATGACATCCTACATGTTTTAAATTTACATACACACAAAGCAGTACCACCGAATAATCTGTAACTATCAGTGATGATATTTAAGTAGAGCTATAGTGAAGTAACCGAGGTCAATATACACAAAATAAGGAGTAATGGTTGCACTTGGCGCCATTAAGTAGTCAAGCAATAATTAAACAACATGTTGGTCAGTAGGCGAATTGTGAAAAATTAAGCAGCAGTAGCAGAATAGGTTTGCAGTACATCAACAGTTTTATCCATCAAATTGGGCACACGAGCGGCTGATCAAGGAGAAAACCTTGGCACTGACACTCAGACACAAGATTTGATCCCTCTTGACATCAGAATCTAATAGGTCAGAAGATTGTGGGCAAACTGAAGCAACTATTTTCCAACCGTTGCTTCCAGGAAATTTCTTTTAGAGACAAGTAGTAGTGCAACATGGTAACTGACTTCCCCAAAAGAGTGTCACTGAAATAATCCATCATCTCCTTTATGATAAGTGTGAGCTTGCAAAAGAGTTCCATGGCGGCTATCCCAAAATTGAACGCTCCCAGAACTATCTCCGCTAACAAGGGTTCCACACCTGCATAGCAACAGCAATAGTCAACAAAAGGTAGTTGAGGGAGAAGGAAATTAACCCTGAGAATATGATTTATCTCACCTCAGAATTAGTAATGACCATATACAAAGTTCACGTCCACTACCAACACCTCCTAATCCAGCAGTGATGCGATACTTCTCATGGAAAGATGTTAAATCCCAGCATCTAATTAATCTGTAAAACATAGTAGAAGAGAAAATCACAAAAAATGAACGCATAGTGACTACACTACCATATAACATGTGATGATCCAGAACTGGGAATAATCTATAGAAGAGAAGGAAAGATGCTGCACAGTCCGCTTAATACACATGAAAAGAATCACCCCATCCATCATAAAAGCTATTTACACCGGAGTGGGATGTTAACATACCCATCGCTGCTTCCAGAAAATATGAATTTGGTATCATTACTCCATGTCACACTCAAAACTCGTCCTGGAAAAGAAGCCCAAGAATTAAAGAATCCCCCAACGTTTGCAAAATGGCAAGTGCATTCGAATTGAATTGAAATGTATCACAAGCACGCGAGAGTCGCAGCAGCGGGCACCTTCTGCCGCAGGTTGAAGAGATCCCATTCTACGACGGACCCATCGATGCTGGAAGAGAGCAGGCGGCCCCCTGCGGCGCTCGGCACCCACACGAGCGACGTGACCCTCGACTCCTCGCTCCCCTGTATAGCCTGCGGCCACAGAAACCCTGAATCAGGTCACGGCAAATTCTCCGCGGAAACCCACGGTGAGAGTGAGGGGAAGCAGCGTACGAGCTGGTGGTGCCACCCGACGGAGCCGGGGGAGACGAGCCAGAGCTCGAGGGAGCCGTCTTCGCGCGCGGCGGCGACCTGGGAGGCGCAGGGGGAGGTGGCTAGCGCCACGATGGGGGAGGGCTTCCACGCGACGGCGGCGGCGCCGCAGGCGTGGACGCGGAGCCTATCCATGGGCGTCGGTGGCCCGATACTGGCCGATGCTCTCGCGATCCGCGTGGTCTAGAAGGTTCCGGGAGGGGAGCGCGAGGACTACGCGGCGACGGCGGCGGGCAGGGCGGCGACAGGCGGCGAAGGCGGCGGCGGGCAGCAGAGCAGAGGAACACAGAGGAAGCAGTCGAAGGTGGGCCGGCCCAGAAAACGCTCCGCGAAGAAGCTCTTCAGGCGGCGCTATGGGTTAGGGGCGCTAACGGGCGGCATTTAGGAACCGCGCCCTGGAGGCGAAACCTATTTTCCGCGTACCGCGGGAGCGAATAGCTCCCGCGTACCCCTGGGAGCGTATGGGCTTGGCCCAGTTTCTCGTGTTCCTTCTGCTTCTTTCCTACTTGTACGCTTTGTATTTTTTCCTTCGTTATTCGTACCATCATTACTGATTGCCGCCGCCCGCCAGGCATCCCCGCTCCTTTTTTCGCATTCGTACTGGTTTTTTCTTTCCTTTTCTTCTTTTTTTTGTTTTCTTTTTTCGTTTTCCCAGTTTTGTTTTTTTTCTTTCTTCTTTTTTTGTTTTATGTTTTCTCTCTGTTTCCTTTTTTTCTCTTTTTTGTACTATTTTTATTTTCTGACAGTAATAGAAATGGTCCAGATTTAAAAAAAAACTCATATTTTCTGTTCACCTAAAAATTGTACAAAAATACTTTTTGTTTCATCGACCTTTTTTATCATTTTTAAAATCGTTCATAAAAGCTACTTTCACTGACCTTTTTCATCTTACTAAAATCTGTTCAAATGGGTTTTCAAAAATCGTTCAAGATCAGATTCTGTTCAACGACGTTTTCAAAAATCGTTCAAAACTGGATTATGTTTAAATGGGTTTTCCAAAATTGTTCGAACCATTTTTTTTTAAAATCGTTCAAGACCAGTTTTCTGTTCAAATGAGTTTTCAAAGATCGTTCAAGACCACAATCTGTTCAAATGGGTTTTCAAAAATCGTTCAAGACCAAATTCTGTTCAACGGCATTTTCAAAAATTGTTCAAGACTAGATTATGTTCAAATGGGTTTTTTCAAAATTGTTCAAGACCAAATTACGTTCAACGGGTTGCAAAATCCTGTTGAACATGCTTTCAAAAATCGTTCCAAAATCCGTTTAAACCTAGTTTCTGTTCAATGGAGTTTTACAAATCGTTCAATACCAAATTCTGTTCAACGGGTCTTTCAAAAATCGTTCAAGACCAAATTACGTTCAACATGTTTTTTTAAAAATCGTTCAACATGTTTTTCAAAAATCGTTTCAAAATCCGTTTAAACCTAGTTTCCGTTCAACGGAGTTTTTAGAAAATCGTTCAATACCAAATTCTGTTCAACGGGTCTTTCAAAAATTATTCAAGACCAAATTACGTTCAACGAGGTTTTTAAAAATTGTTCAAGATCAAATTACGTTCAACGGGTTACAAAATCCTGTTCAACATGTTTTCAAAAATCGTTCCAAAATCTGTTTAAACCTAGTTTCTGTTCAATGGAGTTTTACAAATCGTTCAATACCAAATTCTGTTCAATGGGTCTTTCAAAAATCGTTCAAGACCAAATTACGTTCAACATGTTTTTTAAAAATCGTTCAACATGTTTTTCAAAAATCGTTCCAAAATCCGTTTAAACCTAGTTTCCGTTCAACGGAGTTTTTAGAAAATTGTTCAAAAATCGTTCAACAAGTTTCTGTTCAAAAATCGTTCAACACGTGTATTTTGTATGCTTTCCAAATAAATTCAAACATTATGTACTCTTGCCCAAAGCAGGAAACAGTACAACCCGTTGACCTCCTCGTCAAATCATATTTCAAATGGTCAACCGAGTGCGACAAATTTGATATAATTCTTCTAAAAAAAAATCCGAACATCGATTCAAAATTGAGAAGTTACAATGGACAAAACTTGAATCCGAGTACAGGAATGGAACCTACTCGTGGACGCGCATAATTTTCGTGTACACATTATTTTATTTTAAATTAATTTGAATGCGCACGACACATATACTGCTTAAACGGTGCAAGACATTCAAAAATTGTTAAAAAACAATTTCCGTTCATAGAATTCCGTTCAACGACGTTTTCAACTGTTCTCCTATTTCCATTCAAAAACAATTTCTTTTCAACGATGCTTTTCAAAAATCGTTTAAACTCGGATCCTGTTCAAACACACAATCCGTGCAACCGTTCTCCCTTTCCATTCAAAACCAATTTCTGTTCAACGACGTTTTCAAAAATCGTTCAAACTCAGAGCCTGTTCAAACACACAATCCGTGCAACCGTTCTCCCATTTCCGTTCAAAACCAAATTCCGTTCAACGACGTCTTCAAAACTCGCTCAAACTCAGATCCTGTTCAAACACACATTCCGCTCAAACATACATTTCGTTCACCGGTTTTTCCCAATCGCGTTCAAACCCAAACCTGTTCAACATGTTTTCCAAAAATATTCAAAACACAGATTATATTCAACGGCGTTTTTAAAAATCGTTCAAGACCAAATTATGTTCAAAGGGTTTTTCAAATTGTTTAAAACCATATTTCGTTCAAAGCACACATTCCGTTCACCGGTTGTACCCAAATCGTTTAAACCTAGATTCCGTTGAACGGGATTCCAAAATTGTTCGAACCCAGATCACGTTCAACACTTTTTTCAAAATAGTTTAGAACACACATCCTGTTCAACGGGTTTTTCAAAATCATTCAAAACCCAGATTCTGTTCAACGGTGTTTTCAAAAAACGTTCAAGACCAGATTCTGTTCAAATGGGTTTTCAAAATCCGTTTAAACCCAGATTCTATCCATTAACGTTTTCAAAAATCGTTCAAAACCAGATTATGTTCAAATGGGTTTTAAAATCCGTTTGAACCCATATTATGTTCAACGGCGTTTTCAAAAATCGTTCAAGACCAAATTTGTTCAATGATTTTTCAGTTTTGGAAAATGTTCATATTTGAAAATGGTTCAGTTTTTGAAAAATGTTTATTTCAAAATTGTTTCAGATTTCAAAATTGTTCGTATTTTTAAAATGTTTATTTTTAAAATTGGTTCAGAATTCATTATTTCATATTTAAAAAATGTTTGAAAAATATTTAAAATATCCAGATGTTAAAAATGTTCATATTTTGAACCTAGAACCAACTACATGACAACACCATGAAGAGTCGCGAGCTAGATAACGGCACGCCAGCAGCCGCATGGGATGGCGGCGGTGCAGCGACGATGGCGGAGTTAATCGTGGCGAGCGGCGCAACACATGTTGGAGAAGAGCGTATAGCGAGGAGTGTAAACACGTCCAAAGCTGCAGTACAGAATTATCTCGTATATGACAGTTGAAACGGAAAAATTACAACGCGGAAGTTGTCCGAAACGTTGAGAGGAATCTCCTCGTCAAAGGATATTTCAAACAATCAAACGTGTGCGACGAATTTGATTAAAAAAATTAAATAAGATTCGAACATCGATTCAAAACTGAGAAGACGAAACTTGAAACTTGAAACTCGTGGATGTGCATAATTTTCGCGTACATTTCGAGTCGTGCATGACACATATACTGCTTTTTAGCTAAGCAATAGAAGGGTTTTGCAAAAAAAAAAAGCTAAGCAATAGAAGGTGCACGACACTATTGGCGAAGCAGCAGAACGTGCAAAAGAAACAGGAAAACGTGCCCACGACAAAGCAGGAAACAGTGGAAACACTCGAGCCATGCGTTAGCTCCCTGCGCGAAACGGCGGCCGTAAGTGGGCCGAGCCCACTAGCGTTAGGGGGTATGCGGAAGCATAGCTACCTCCGCGTAACGCGTGGAGTAGGTGCTCCCATCCCTGGATCCCATATATCTATCTACGCATAATCATCCTTTTAGAAAAGCCACTCTTGAAGCCCAAATCATTGAAGAATCAGAAAGACACACGACATGTATGCCCCTGTTGCAGTCTTTACATAAGAGTATCATTCGAGCTTTTTCACCTTTCCTTTTTCCCCCATTTTTGCAACTTAAAAAATACAGTACAGTGACGATCTCAGAAAGAATTAAGTGCAACAAGTAGAATTAGGCAATTTCAGTGTCATTTTATTTCATAATGACAGTGTTACATCAGCCGTCGCTGGTCAATCCCAAGGATTAATCAGATAGGGCGGCGATGCATATCAGAACACACAAACTTGCAAGGATACAGAGGGCCGGCTGTGTTCTTCACGATCACTGTGCAAGCAGTGGCGGAGCCAGAACTTAAAGTATGTGATGTCAATTCTTATCTGCGATGTCAAACACATGTGTTTTTCCTGATTTTATAATTTTCTTTGCATGATTTAAGCTTGTACACAAAGGATTTGCAAAAAACATGTGTGGTCAATTGACCACACAGGTCTGTATGTGGCTCCGCCACTGTGTGCAAGGATACATACATGCACCTTCCTTTTATTGACAAGAGCAGGCCACATTACCAGTAACTTACTACGTAGGCAGAGCAACGTAGAGCACGTAGAGTTCTACGCCTGTAGGTTCGTAGCTGCATGTTATCGACCGCTCAGTTGCGGACCTCGGCGCGGTACATGAGCTCCGGGACCTCGTCGGCGCGCGCACAGCAGCGGCAGCCATTGCGCCCGTAGCCGCAGCATCCATAGTAACAGCCGCTGCCGCCACCGCCATGGCCCGGGTAGCCTCCACCGCCTCCACCGTGACCCGGGTACCTGCCGCCACCGCCTCCATGGCCTGGGTAATTGCCGCCGCCGCCGCCTCCACCGTAGCCCGGGTACCCGCCACCACCGCCTCCTCCACCGTAGCCAGGGTACCCGCCGCCACCGCCTCCATGGCCTGGGTAATCACCACCGCCCCCTCCACCGTGGCCCGGTACCCACCGCCACCGCCGCCTCCATGGCCAGGGTAATCGCCTCCACCGTGGCCAGGGTACCCACCGCCGCCGCCTCCACCGTGTCCAGGTACCCACCGCATCCTCCTCCTCCATAGCCCGGGTACCCGCCGCCGTCGCCTCCACCGTGGCCCGGGTATCCGCCGCCACCGCCTCCGCCTGGGTAGCTGCCCTCGTCTCCACCATGACCCGGGTAACCGCCCTCGCCTCCACCGTGGTGGTGGCCGCCGTCATGGTGCTCACGGTGGTGGTGCTCATCACCACCGCCACCGTGGAAGTTCTGTACACCGGCCTTAGTCTCTTCCTTCTTGGCCACTGCAGAAAACAGAAACGTGCATGCAATGATGCAAACCGTGAGTAGCATGCAGCAGGAGTAGTTTCTTAGCGTAATTAATGACTAGTTAGTTCGCTAGCTCACTGGTTTCTTCAGCTGTGGTGACGAGGAAAGCTGCAGCAAGCAGGAGAGCAAACACAATGAGACCCTTGGACGCCATGCTTCGCACTCTCATTTCTTGTGTATAAGAAACTAGTGTGATGGATGAGATAGATGGCATGCAGAGCAAGCAAATTTATAGGAGGCAGAGGCCGGTCTATGGAGCCTTGGGTAAGATAGGAGTGGAGCTGAAAGCACCGATTACAGAATCTATCAAGACCGTCGATTCTGCATGCGAAGATAGATTGATTCCTCTGCATTACTTTTTTTTCGAAAAGGAGAGTAATATTCCTTTGGTATTACATCCCCTTGCTTTTAACAGATTATCAAAATAGCCACCAAAGAGGTTGGGAGATCCTGAGGCTGGAAGGGAGGCTGTCGACTGTCGTGCGGATACGCCCGTCGAGGCTTGGATAGTTGGATCCAAGCTCTGGGCATGGATCCAGCTATAACGGTGAATGGAAGGGATGCGATCGACTGAAATCTTATCGACGTTTTTAATTTTAATTTTTGTACTTCTTTTGTTGAGTTTTTTGTTCATCTAAAATGCTAATTCCATTTTCTTACATGTTACCTTGGATCTCGAACTTTTTGCTAATTTTTTATGTGGAAAATGGATCCGTTGACTTTTTTTAGTGGTGCTAGGTTTTTTGTTCATTCTATTTTCCATCTAATTTCTCATCAGGTTTCAAACAATTATTCCATAAACAATTTACCCATGTTTCCTCACAAACATTTTTATGCATCGCTACTAACTACTTCCTTTTTTTTATGTTTTTCTTGGAGACAGAAACGACGCGAAACTAAGCTTTGATACAGTTGTGATGTTTTTTGTTCGAAATGGGGAGCGTACCCTTAGCCTCTGCATCAAATTGATGCACACGGCCGTTTTATTGCGAACTTTCAGAGTAGCAAAAGTATATTACAGTTATGATGTGTGATCCTGACTTCATGTTTCACAAAAAAAAAAATCCAGATGAAGTGTTTGATCCGAGTTTTTTTTTTCCTTTAAGAAACTGTGGAACAATATCGTGTAGAGGAATCTTAACGTGTTAAAACGAACTAGCAGCGCTAGCTGTTTGCACCAAACTAGCGGCCGGAAAACCTATAGCCACTTGAAACAAAATTCGAATCCCGGGCATTTTACGTATTTCACGCGCAATTGCGATTATGGTGTTTCCTTTTGGAATTTTCTCCACTTTCGTAGAAGAGGTGCGAGCAAGTCGAGGCTGGGTCTCCATGGTTTTCGCGACTCGTCGATCGTCGGCACTCGGCATTGGCAACTTATCTACGGTGAACATAGAGACCCCGTGAGCGGGACAAGAACGGCAGCAGTTGGGTGATGTACGGCACGCATTAACGTCTCCCAGCGATATCGAGCATGCAAGTGAGCAAAACTCCGCATCATGTGCAGGTGTACCAATGGCACCAGCCTCTGGCTTAAACCGACTATGTGGGCACGGCGTCACGCATCCACCATTCCATCAACCAGCACCTCATCCGCTGGAATGCTTGATGTTAGGGCATCTCTAGCCGTGTTGTCCTCTCTGTGTCCAAAACTTCGCCTTTTCTGGGGCGCCGCGGCGCCAAACGGCGCGAAACTGAACCCTGTGGGGGCGTGTTCACCAGCCGTGTCCAGACCCAACAAAAATTCAAAAAATGGCTCAAACAGACGGCGAGTTCATCATATTGGCGCAAACTCGCCGAGATACATTGGCAGAAACTAAAACTAAAAATTAAAAAACACTTTTATTCGGCCCGGGGCGACTAGTTCAGGCCCAGCTCGCACGGATCGCGGTGCTGTAGTCGCCGTCGTCGTCGGAGCCGTCATCGCCGCCGGGGGTCTGCTTGGGCCTGCGCCGTCGTCGCCGTGCTGCAGTTTGCTCAGCAGCAGGGCTTTCTGCAAGGTGTCGTCGTCGCTCGGGTCGAGTTTGTAGTACTCGACCTCCGGCGCCACGGCCGGAGGAGGCGGGATGCGGCTGCGACGGCCCGCATTGGCCGCGGTAGCTCGCTGGCGCTCCTGGCGCTGCTCCGCGCGCCTGCGCTCCAGGTCGGCGAGGGCCACACGCTGGCGTTCCACCTCCTCCTCGGTGAAGGAGCGGAGGCTCCAGTCGTCGGCCCATTCCGGCAGCGCCGGCTGGACGGTGTTGAAGGACGCCTCCTCCGCCTCCTTCAGGCCGGGCCACTCCTCCTCCTCCGGGTCCGGCTTGGGCTCCTTCTTGGCCTTGACGAGGCGGCGGAGGAAGGAGCGTGGCGGTGAGGCGGCGCGGCGCTGGGAGCCGCCGCGTGGCTCTTTGATGCGCAGGGCGCCGCTGCGCACCGGGGCAGGGCGCCCGGAGTTGAGCAAGGGGGCGTCAAGGAGGAGGAGGAGGAGTTCCCCGACGACGACGAGGCCGCCGCGCCCATCCGCCGCGGGGTCCAGGACGCCCTGCGCGGCGGCATCTCCAGGCGCGGTGTGTTCCCGTTGGCGATGTGCTCCATCACATTGTCGAGGTTGCGCCCCTCGCCGCTCCACCACCGCCTGCGTCCGCCGCGGTTGTGGCGGCCCTCCACTTGGCCGTTGTTGCCGCGGTCGTTGAGGTCCTGTTCGTGGCGGCGCTGGAAGTAACGCCGTCCAGAAGGTGGAGTTGCCCTCCGCCCTCCAGCGCGGGTCCGCGGCCTGCTCCGCCGTCAGGGCCTCCCGGACCTCGTCGATGGCGTACTCGAACTCGGCGCCTACAGGGATGGGAGGCACGGGGATGCCACCCGTGCTGAGCGCCCACGCTGCCTGGCCGCCGGAGGCGCCGGGGACGCGCATGTCCGGCGGGCACGGGTACCCGCACCGGTACAGGGCCCATGCCTCGTTCTTGCGGAGGCTGCGGCGGCCAAAGCCGTTAGCGGCGGCGCCGTCGTCGGCCATTGCTGCTGGCGAAGGATGGACGAGAGGGAGGCAGAGAGCAGAAGGACGGCGAGGGGCTGGCGAGAGCGAGGAAGGCGAGAGCTGGTGTGGACGGACGGCGAGGGTGGGGGATTTTATAGCGCGCCGCGGCGAAGATACTTCGCCGCGTGGCCTTCCGATTGGACTTCGAAACGACGCGCGGCGGCCACGCCATTACTTCCGGCAGCCTTTGACCGGCGGAAGCATTGGCCGCTGGCCACGCCAATAACTCCGGCAGGCTTTTGACCGACGCGGGAGCCGAGAAGATGAGGACGCGCCGCTTCACGGGCGTTCTGTTTCGCGCCATTTTCCCCGCGTCACTGACAGAGCTGGCCCGCGTCGCCTTTCGCGCCATTTCGCCCCCCCCAGGCCGAACCCAGTGGGCTGGGTTTCGCCTGGGTGCGCCGGCGCTATTTTCCGCCGAAACGGCGCTAACTGGGCTCCTGGGGAGACCGAGTGGTAGAAAAACGACGCTTTTCGGCCGGCGCGGCGCAAAAAAGGCCTCCTGGGGGCTCTGGGGGAGACGGCTGAAGATGGCCTTAGCTAATTCCGGATACCTCATGCATTCTCAATCTTGGTAACCGGCACCCGGTGGAGCACTGCTGAACGTGCCTAGTCAGTCTTTGTGGGTCCTTGAACCAGCCACATATCACGTCCTTTCGACGTCTGAGGTAGAAAAGCCTAGATATGACGTTCCTTCCTTCTCTATGAACAAATAAGCACGGTTTATGCATGTGAATCCAAACGACTGAATCCGTGAGGATATGATCGGATCGATCAACCGCATACCACACGCCCGACAAAATCCCTTAGGCTCCTCTCCTTCTCAGACCATCTTTAGCAGACATCTCTTCATACAATTTCTAAGATACATAACTCTAAAAATGATATAAGCATGATATAAAATGGACCGACCCTTATAAGTTGGTCCGATATACGTTTTTGGTCTCTTTCTTGTGCCCAACAGACACCGCAAAACGGCGCAGCCCGTAAATTATTTTACGGTCCACTATAACTCGCGGTGGGCGAGCTAGCATTCAGGAGCCGATTTATGGTATGAGGAGGAAGTCGGTCAGAGCCGGAGAAAAAGTTACCTAACCCGAGCTGCGGTCAGAGCAAAAGCCCCCCCCCCCCCCCCCCCCCCCCCCACACACACACACATCTTTAACCCTCTTCCTCGCCTCCATCGGTGATGTCGTTCTTCCCCGTACCCGGCAAGGTCATGTTCGAGGCCATCCCGCCATCCTCGCGCCTCGCTTTGTTCTCTGCGGTGCCTTCATCTTCACCTCGGTGTGATACATCGAAATTCATAAAGAAATCAAGGGGGAAAAGAAAGACGTAGAATCTATTATATACTAAAAGCAATATACAGAACTAACGGAGACACCACGTTAATCCACATACGTTAGAAATATATAATCCGTTGATTTTAGCCTTAACGTTAACGGAGGCACCACGTTAATCCACATACGTTAGAAATATTTAATCTGTTGATTTTTGTCTTAACGGTTGAGATTAAAAGGTGAAAAAGTTACGTACAACTTTAATCAGGTACAAATAAGTTTTTCAACACGTACCACCAGAACCTCCCGTGATTTTGTTTTTTTAGACAAACATCCCATGATAAGAAAGGAAACAACACTGTAAAAAAAAAAGGAAACAACAAACATCACGTTTAATGATTCAATCGATGGAACTGAACCAAGGGGGAAGACTTGTATAGGATCTGTCATTTAGGTGAGATCATAGGATCAAGTCACAAAAATCATATTTAGAAATTGTTAAACATCTATAAAAAAAATATATGACATACCTACAGGCTGTTTCTAACAACTCCAAAAAAATTCAGCTTAAAATTCAGTCTACAGTGAAAAGCTAAATTATACCGTGAATAGTGTCAAGTTTGGGTGAATAGTGTAATAGTGTTTCACACTATTCGCACCGAAATTTCAAATTTCTGTTTTTTGGCTCTCTAATTGTAGGTCGAATTTGAAGCAGCAATGTTTTGGTGCATATATAACATAGATGCGTGTTATCCATTTTTTTAAAAATATTTAAACACATTTTGTGTATTAGAAAAAATAGGTCTCTTTTTTTTTTTGAAAACATAGATCTCTTAGATCCTACCTAATATGAAATCCTATGCAAGTTGTCGCTGGTGCCCTTGGTGGGCCGGCCCATGTGGGTGGAGGGAAGAGAGAAGGAGAGACAAGAAAAGGAGATGGGCCAAGGAATTCGGTTCATAAAGAAAAAGAAGCAAAGAAAGAAAAAGAGAAAAGGAAAGACGGGCTTGAAGAATTCCGCCCATTCGGCCAGTTATAAAAGAAAATGTTTTTACTTAGAGAAACAAAGAATAGACTTTTGGCAAATTATTTTCTCCATGGTGAAAATACAAAGAAATATTTTTAGTGGTGATTTCTCCCCTAAAATGTAAAACCAAATATTTAATTCAAGTCTGATTTAATTCAAATTAAAAAAATAGAAAATACTCTCTCCGTTCCAAAATACTTGACTCACCCAAATTTAATTAATTTTTTAGAAACATTGATTCGTTCACTTTGATTTGATATACGCACCCATAGATCAATAGAAAATAAATACCAAAATATTTTATCAGTATATGTTCACAAATTTTATTTTTTGTTACAATATATTTATGTTAATAATAGGACCATAATACACGCAACTTGTTACGAACATAATTTCTTATATTTTGAAAATACTGAAACTCTTTTCCATCAAGAAGAAAAATTCAGATATCATATTTTAGTATGAAGTTGGTTAAGATTGAAACAAAGGCCAAAATTGATCTAGCGAGCATGCACAAATTAGTTTGGTTGTTGTTCTCAAAACCTCACCTCTTACAGTATAAATAAGATATCGATAAAAAAGTGTTAATATAATCAGACATTTTTTACAAAACATTTCATAATTCTTTAATCTCATTTATTTGTAATACAGCCATTCACAAAATAAACATGAGAAACGAATATCTTCATAAAACCAAATTATATAGCTGAAACTTTCAACAAAACTACAAGCGGTGACTCTTTAATCTCATTTCTTTGCAATATAACTATTGACACAATAAAATGTAAACTTCACGGCTTCAAGATAGCATCCATATCCGAGCAGTGAGTATTTTATAACAAATAAAGTAAACATGAGAAAGAAACATCTTCATAGCACAAATTGTACAATCAATTTTTTTTGACAAACTACAAGTGGTGCCCTCGCATTTGCGAGGGCCTCTGTGCTAGTTAGGAGACTGAGAAAAGCAAAATGAGTGATAGGAGAAGCTGCCTGTTAAACAATTTTTTTTGAAACGTTTATGACAGTAGGGAAGGCCCCTACTGCCTCAATATTAATAAAAGGGCAGAAATTACATATTTACATCTTTACATCACGGCTCAAGGACCACAAAGTCAGAGATTTACTATAAGGTTGTGTATAAAAGGGTGGAGCTCACTCTTAGTCCTATGAACTAAAAGACTAAAGTCTTCGATGAATCTTGCTTTCCAAGCCGTGATGGATGGAGTTATTCCATTAAACAACAAGTTATTTTTTACTGATGAATGAGCCTATAATGAGCCTATAGCAGTGGCTAAGTACTGAACTAAATTCAGGGTGTGTTTGGTTCATGTACAAATTAGCACTATAAAGTTGGCAAGAATCAGTTTGCCAATTTTTTGGCAAGACAATCCTGCACCCTCACTTGGCCAATTATTTAGCAAAAAGCAGTAAAAGATTGGGATGCCATATGTTATTGGCAACCAAAATTTTGATAACAAATCAAGAAAACACCAAAACTGAAGGATTGCCAAAAAAAAATCAAGTACAAGTAACCAAAGGTTGCTGTCTATGGCATTAAGATTGGAAAAAAGATTAAACGGAGTAGCTACATACGGCGTCGCCGTCCGCCGGCACACTGGATTACTCCGGCCTCTCTCTAACCCACCTCCTGCCTAGCAAGCCTCCGCATATTTAACTCATTGTTTGCTCTTCAAACAACTACAGAAAGACTAGCAGCTTCTATATATGTTGAACGCTCTAGCATTTCGCTCTAGCCAAAGCCTTCTCATTTTTTGTTTTTAGACTAAAGGGACCTTGTCCCCAACTTCATTAAGGAAGCATCGGACATTACATCGTTTTACAGCGTTTTCCATAAGATTGCAATTCTTATCAGCAACTCCAGATGCAGCTGGCAAACTAATAAGAAGTACAACCCTTATTCAACATCAAACAAGTTCAGATGCGGCTCGAAACAAAGCTTTCTCATACCAGCAATAATCGTTCTTGCGAATTCACTTCGCTGAACACGACTGCGAGGAAGCACCGTCTGGTACCAGCAGGGCAGCAGTCCCTCACCGTGGTCTGGCGAGCAGGAGTTGTATCAGGTTGTTGCCTTCCATTGCAAAGTCTGAACCAAAATTCTCTTGAGAAGGGACAGTTAACCATCATATGATCCATTGTCTCCTGTTCTTGATCACAAAGGTACATTTCGCAGGCCCCTGTAGACCTTGTTTAGCCAGACGGTCTGCATCCAACATCGATTGTACATAATCAGCCAGCTGAAAATTTTCTCCTTAAGAGGTGCCTGCTTTTCCATAGATTTTATGCGTAATATGCCTGGATGGAGCCGTCAACCGTGGAAGAATGCAGTGTAGAGTGAACGAGCAGAGTATGACCGTTTGCTGAAAATATCGTCCTCCTCGGTGAGGCTGCCGATATTTTAGGGGAGCAAATTTGTGCACCAACCTAACATATATACGCTCTTAAGACCTTACTAGTCTATAAAACGTTTAGAATAACCCGTAGTTCAGTTACACAACTCTTAAACAAGACTCATGAGACTATATTTTTTATTTCCATAAGAGTTACATG
Organism: Poa pratensis; assembly: GCA_947311845.1. NCBI lineage: Eukaryota > Viridiplantae > Streptophyta > Magnoliopsida > Poales > Poaceae > Poa > Poa pratensis. Next base: position 57,012,772 of record CAMZMU010000034.1, on the reverse strand, counting down.
TATAAGAAAGACGAGTTTTACAGGGTGAATATACACTTACACAGTAAACACTACCAGCTGGAACGGAGTCTAGAGGCCGAGACTGGATGACGATAGCCATGCAACAGGTACGTATACGACATACGTACATGCACTGATGCAGGCCCGGCCGAGCCCGGGGGCTCGTAAAGTCCACGCCGCTATGCTGCTGCACGTAGGCCGCCACCGCCGCTACCCACTCGGTTCCTAGGCTCAGCCGGACCCAGCTAGGCCCGTGAAGCTCCCACCGCCACGCTGCAGCAAGGGTGGCGTCACCGCTGTCATCTCCATCGCGAGCCGCGCATCAGACCAAACCGGGGGCAACGAGGCAAACCCGCCCTAACCCAGATCGGGCCCAAAGGGCCCAGATCTGGGCCTGCAGGGCCGGATTCACCGCCGCTGCCCCAGCCACCAACGGTAGCACCCCACTACCATTGGCCACCCGCGCTCCACCAGGAGGAGCCCGCCGCCGCGCCGGACCGTCGCCGCCGAGGAGCACCACCAGGGCCAGGGCTGCCCCGCGCCGCCCTAGAACCAGGAGGGGAGAGGCTTCAATCCGCCGCCGGTGGCGGCGGCCGGCCAGGAGCCGGCGCACACCTCGGCGACGGTGGGAGGGAGGAGGAGAGGGAGGCTCAGGGCCGGAATCACAAAATGCACTACCTTGTATGAAGATTAATGACTGGCTAAGTTATTTCTATGATGACAATACTTAGCACAAACATGGGTTTTAACATTGTAAACAACATCACCAAAAGTGAGATTCCAACAAAAAATTGGAAGTTGTTTTTTATTTTTTAGTGCAAAATATTTGAATTTTTTTTGTAAAGCAGGTACCATGAATAAGATGGAAAATTGGACCTCATATTGGAAGCATAATGCCTGAATATTTGAGATTTATAAAAAAATCAAAGTAACCGTGACGCGCTTCCGCCGCAACGAACTCCCGCCGACCAGCACTTGGACACAACTTCACACCTTATCCTTGTTGTCGGTAACGCATCTTACCGAACAACACTTTCAGGTCCGGCGGCAACACAACTTGTCATGTACGCGCAATACATCTTTACGTATATGAACTCGCCGGAACTTGATACCTTTGCCCAAGATCGAACGCACGATCTCGCAGCAATTTCACTGGTCCAGCAGCAACACAACTCGCCGTATACGGGCAACACAACTTCCGCACACGAACTCGCCGGAACTTCGACCACAAACAGAACCGCAAGGACACAATATCCTTTTTCCGCTCGCTCCTCCACACAATTTTCCCCGCCAGTAACACAATTGCCGCAGAAAACATCACGACTCACAAGCTCTTGAACGCATCTTGCAAGAACTCATGAGCACACCTTGACGACCTCATCCATACTCCCCCTGATGATGATCTTGGCGAGATTTGCCGATACCGCGCCTCGGCCCCACCGCCAGTGGCGGACCCAGGATTTCGGTACGACCAGGGCTAATTTCTAAGGCCTAGAAACTATGTATAAATATTTCCCTCCCGTCCCCTCCAAAAAGCATAATATATTAGGCAAAATACACTATAAAAGCATTATACATGTTTTTTTTTGTGCGGGGAGCATTATACATGCTTTCGAAACACTCTAAAATCTTATCATTTCGATGCTTGCGAAATCTTGGTTGTTTCAAATATTTTCAGAGCAAAGTTTGATTCCCAATATCAAAACAATTTGCAAAGTTCGGATCGTCTCTCACATCAACAGTAAATGTGCCAAGTTGGTCATAAGGAATATCCTAAAATTGGGAGACGTCATAGCATAAATTCTTCCAAGTTCGGAAAATATGAATGCGTCGTCAATCTGTTTGTCCCCTTCTTCTTCTATTTAATCAGACTGAATAAGACATTTTAATCCACAACCAGCCAAACCTAATTGTAGCGACTTTCTATGAGAACCAAAAAATTACCTATCAGAGCGGTAAGAAGCCTGCTAGTTGGAGCCTTGGAGGCGATGGCAAGCTACAAGCGCCGGTGCGGTGATGTGTGGACAGCTACAGCAGCAACGCTTCAGCGTGATTCTGTAGGTCGAGATTTTGAATGGCGCAGCGGTGGCGGCCGCGCTGGGCGCGATTTCATCTAGGGCTCAGGCAGCAATTCTAAACGAACAGTTATTTTAGCATCAGTCAATAGCATACACGAACGGGAGGCGAAAAGAGAACGCGCTAGTGGATCCCTGGCTCGCTGCCTTAGTGGGCTTGTAAGATTAGCCCTGGTCAGGCCGGCTCAAGGACACGGGCTGGACTGCTAACTGTCCAGAATTTCGCTAAAATTAATAGGAGGGTACCTGTACTGCATGGGCCACGATCCGGGCTGTAGCCCGAGCTGCCCGGGGCCCAGTTCCGCCTCTGCCCACCGCTTTCACCAACGATCATTTACCTCCGCCGACTTGCCGACGACAACCTCGTGCCGTCTCCAACGCCGCTCCGCCGAACGACGATCGCCCGCCCCGAGGCGCTAGTACGGGTCGCCTCCCCGGGGCAAGCGCGGCTTCAACTCTTCAACCTCGCTCTGATACCAATTGTTGGCTTTTCACAAGGATCGATCACATATGAAGATCAGAAACACACGCACAAAATCTTATTGGCAAGGGCACGTGTCGTGCCCATTCTTTTTTCTCTTTATTTCTCTTGTAATATCACGGTACAAGCTTTTGATACATCGATGCACCCCTGGTGCATGTTATATAGACGCACGTACCTAGCTACTCACTCCGTCCACGAATAAGTGGACATTTAGCATTTAAATTTTTTCACAAAAGAGTGTACTTTTACCTTCCCAATGCACTTAAAATTAGATAATAATGCTTCTCTCTCATCGCACGGGAATCAAACCCAATAACATTCAATATATGGTTTTCTTTTTTTCTACATGCACTTAGCTCATTGGAGGTGAGGTAATTAAAGAGGAGAGAGATAGTGACTTCCATTTTCCCAATGTATTTTCCACTTCTCTCCATAATTTGTCTTAAAATGTCTAGATATCCACTTATTTGAGGACGGAGGGAGTAGGACTCAAACCTACCTGGACACGAACTCACGATTGCACCACACGATTCCTAATTAAGCTAGGAAACTGTTACCGACCAACTAGGACTACTACTACTTGGAAACTACTCACGTACCAACTAGTAGTATACTAGTACATCAGGAACTAGACTCACGTATCCTAATAGGAAATCAACCCAAACCTACCTCGCATTATTTGGTAAGTTTAGATTATTTCCAACACCGTCATGGTGCTCACGGTGGTGGTGCTCATCACCACCGCCGCCGTGGAAGTTCTGTACGCCGGCCTTAGTCTCTTCGTTCATGGGCACTGCAGAAAACAGATAACGTGCATGCAATGATGCAAACTGTGAGCACCATGCAGCAGGAGTAGTTTCTTGTTAGCGTAATTAATGACTAGTTAGTTCGCTAGCTCACGGGTTTCTTCAGCTGTGGCGACGAGGAAACCTGCAGCAAGCAGGAGAGCAAACACAATGAGACCCTTGGACGCCATGCTTGGCACTCTCATTTCTGGTGTATAAGAAACTGGTGTGATGGATGAGATAGATGGCATGCAGAGCAAGCAGATTTATAGGCGGCAGGGGCCGGTCTATGGAGCCTTGGGTAAGATAGGAGTGGAGCTCAAAGCACCGATTACACAATCTATCAAGACCGTCGATTCTGCATGCGACGATAGATTGATTCCTTCTGCATTACTTTTATTCGAAAAGGAGAGTAATATTCCTTTGGTATTACATCCCCTTGCTTTTAACAGATTATCAACATAGCCACCTAAGAGGTTGTGAGATCCTGAGGCGGGAAGGGAGGCTGTCGACTGTTGTGCGGATACGCCCGTCGAGGGCTTGGATAGTTGGATCCAAGCTCTGGGCATTGATCCAGCTATAGCGGTGGATGGAAGGGAGGCGACTGAAATCTTATCAGACGTTTTTAATTTTAATTTTTGAACTTCTTTTGTTGAGTTTTTTTTGTTCATCTAAAATGCTAATTCCAAAAGTATATTACAGTTATGATGTGTGATCCTGATCGACTTCATGTTTGACAAAAAAAATCTAGATGAAATGTTTGATCCGAGTTTTTTTTTTCCTTTTAAGAAACAGTAAAACAATATCGTGTAGAGGAACCTTAACGTGTTAAAACGAACTAGCAGCGCTAGCGGTTTGCACCAAACTAGCGCAAAGCCTATAGCAACTTGAAAAATTACGAATCCCCGGGCATTTTACGTATTTCACGCGCAATTGCAATTATGGTGGTTCTTTTTGGAGTTTTCTTCACTTTGGTAGAAGAGGTGTGAGAGCAAGTCGAGGCTGGTTCTCCCGCCATGGTTTTCGCGACTCGTCGTCGGCACTCGGCATTCGGCAACCTATCTACGGTGAACATAGAGGCCCCGTGAGCGGGATCGACAAGAATGGCAGCAGTTGGGTGATGGACGGCACGCATTAACGTCTCCCAGCGATATCGAGCATGCAAGTGAGCAAAACTCCGCATCATGTGCAGGGTGTACCAATGGCGCCAGCCTCTGGCTTAAACCGACTATGTGGGCACATCTCGCGCACCTCATCCGCTGGATGTTAGCTACGGACGTATGCATTGTTGGGTTTTGCCCACGGATCGATCACATTAAATTAGACAAGCAAACACACAAAAAACTTGTTGCCAAGGGTGCGTATCGCACCCTCTAAATCTTCTCTTTATTCCTGTGAATTTTCTCGGTACAACTTCTGGTTACAAAACGCAGCCCATGGCCGTGCTTATATACACGCACCAAGGCTGGATCATAATCCTATTCCAACTGGTACTCGTACCAAACTTTCCTAAACAAACAACGACTCAAACTCGTACTAGCCTAGCACACCTAGTAGGGCACGTACAAACCTACTCAGACTATGACTCACACACGTAGACACACTAGGAAACTAACATGCAACCTTGCCGAATAAACCATGCTAATTCCTAATTAGACTCACACACGGATTAAGGCAAGATTATGCTAACAATCTCCCCCTAATCTTGACTTGTCACTCCTCGTACTCCTCTGATCTTGACTCGCCACAGCTTCACGCCACACCTTGATTGTCATGTCCGTACACTAAGTATGACCACGCAGGAAACATGCAGTGCACCTTTGCTCTGCTATGCTTTGCCACCGCCATTGATCGGCCTCCCGCACTCGGTTCGCACATCAGTGCCACCGCTATTGCGGTCCTCACACTCGGTTCGCACCATACTTCTTTGTACTTGCTTGCAGTAGCTTCTTCTTCTACTGTCCGCACACCTCCTCGCTTTACGGTAGCATACTACCACTGTCCGCCTTCGGAACACCGAACCCACGCTGGCCGCAACCAGGACGCTCCACGAGGACATGGACACAACTCACGGAACACCGTGCACACCTCAACCATGACGCGCTTCAACTGCAACGAGCCTTCACGAAGACGAGCACTTGGACACGACGACGACTCACAAAAACGACGCTGACTCAATGTGCCAACTTGCACGTCCATGACTCCTCGAACTCTTCTAACTCCCCTGAAGACGAACTTGACGAGACTTCCAGCACCGCACCACGACACCACCGCTCCATCAACGATCATCCACCTCCACCAGCTTGCCGACGACAGCCCTATGTCGTCTCCTCCGTGTCGCTCCGCCGAACGACGATCGCCCGCCCCGAGGCGCTAGTCGGGTCGCCTCCCCGGGGCAAGCGTAGCTTCAAATCTTTGACCTCGCTCTGATACCAATTGTTAGGTTTTGCCCACAGGATCGAATCACATCAAACTAGACAAAACGACACACTCAAAAAGTTGTGGCCAGGGGTGCGTGTCGCACCCTCTAAATCTTCCTCTTGATTTCTGTTTTCTCACGGTACAACTTCTGGTTACAAAACGCAGCCCATGGCCGTGCTTATATACACGCACCAAGGCTGGATCATAATCCTATTCCAACTGGTACTCGTACCAAACTTTCCTAAACAAACAACGACTCAAACTCGTACTAGCCTAGCACACCTAGTAGGACACGTACAAACCTACTCAGACTATGACTCACACACGTAGACACACTAGGAAACTAACATGCAACCTTGCCGAATAAACCATGCTAATTCCTAATTAGACTCACACACGGATTAAGGCAAGATTATGCTAACATGCATATCCAAATTCCAAATCGATCAAGCATATCCCGGATACCTCATGCATTCTCAAATCTTGGTAACCGTAACCGGTGGAGCACTGCTGAACGTGCCTAGTCAGTCTTTGTGGGTCCTTGAACCAGCCACATATCACGTCCTTTCCATGTCCGAGATAGAAAAACGTACTCCCTCCGTTTTTTAATATAAGATGTTTTATCATTTGTCCACATTCACATATATCTAGATGTATGTAAACACATTTTAGTGTGTATGTGCACTCATATTAGTATGCATGTAGACAATATGTTGGATAGCTAAAACGTCTTATATTCATGCACGGAGGGAGTAGATATGACGTTCCTTCCTTCTCTATGAACAAATAAGCACGGTTTATGTGATTCCAAACGATTGAATCCGTGACGATATGATCGGATCGATCAACCGCATACCACGCCCGACAAAATCCCTTATAGTTCATACAATTTCTAAGATACACAACTCTAAAAATGATATAAGCACAATATACAATGGACCGGCCCTTATAAATTGGTTTGATATACGTTTTTGGTCTCTTTCTTGTGCCCAGTGGACACCGCAGAACGGCGCAGCCCGTAAATTGTTTTATGGTCCACTATAACTCGCAGTGGGTGAGCTAGGATTCAGGAGCCAATTTATGGTACGAGGCGGACGTCGGTCAGAGCCAGAGAAAAAGTTACCTAACCCGGGCCGCGGTCAGAGCAAAAGGGCCCCCACCCACACCTTTAAACCTCTTCCTCGCCTCCATCGGTGATGTCGTTCTTCCCCGACCCCAGAAAGGTCATGTCTGAGGCCTTCCTACCATCCTCGTGCCTCGCTTTGTTCTCTGCGGTGCCATCATCTTCACCTCGATGCGATACATCAAATTTCATAAACAAATCAAGGGGGAAAAGAAAGACATAGAATATATTATATAATAAAAGCAATATACATAACTTTAACGGGGACACCACGTTAATCCACATACATTAGAAATATATAAGCCGTTGATTTTAGCCTTAACGGTAACGGAGACACCATGTTAATCCACATACGTTAGAAATATGTAATCCGTTGATTTTAGTCTTAACGGTTGAGATTAAAAGGTGAAAAAGTTACGTACAACTTTAATTAGGTACAAATAAGTTTTTCAACACGTACCACCAGAACCTCCCGTGATTTTGTTTTAATAGACAAACCTCCCATGAGATGGAAGGAAGAGAGGAAGAGAGACAAGAAAAGGAGATGGGCCAAGGAATTCGGTACAGAAAGAAAAAGAAGGTTTTGAAACGGAGGGAGTATCATATTAATCAGAACAATTTTCTCTTAAAGTTGTGTGTTTTATAAAAGAATAAAAGCCAAGAAAATTGGGATGTTACACATGAGTAAATAAGTTTTACACAGAGCATCTAGAGAAGGAAAAATGACCGTTCGAGACATTAAAATCGAAAAGATGTGCGAAGCTGTAAATATGTTTGACATCTCAATATACAGGTTCCTATACGGGGACCACCTGGTGCACACTCCTCACCACACACGCACACGCACCGTCACGGCCACGTCGAAGGTGTCACGCATCACCGCACCACCTCTGCACCGCACCCCCTAAATCACAGGCACGCGAGGAGGAAGAAATCGCGCTCGTATCCACCGTGGCCAACCGGCGGCCGAGCCGCGAAATGATGCCCTCCTACACCTCTCTCTCTCTCTCTCTCTCTCTCTCTCTCTCTCTCTCTCTCTCTCTCTGCACCCCTCTCTCGCCACCACTCGCTCCTTGGGCACGCAGAGACGCAGACCGCCTCGATACCGTCCACGCCAGCCAACCGGAGCGTGCAGATGCCACTCGGTCGGCACAGCCATCTCCCACCTGTTGCAAACACGGGATAAACCCCTCTCCCGAGTTCTCCACCTTGCCATTCCACACCACCCCACCTACCTCTCCACCCCTCGCAGCTCGCTTCACTCTTCTCGCGCTCGGAGAGCAAGAAAATGGAGTAAAACCCGTTAGCTCCCCGTTAGCCGTTGCACATCCCTGGATCCCATATGGCTATCTACGCATAATCATCCTTTTATAAAAGCACTCTTGAAGCCCAAACCATTGAAGAATCAGAAAGACACAAACGACATGTATGCCCCTGTTGCAGTCTTTACATAAGAGTATCATTTGAGCTTTTTCACCTTTCCTTTTTCCCCCATTTTTGCAACTTAAAAACTACAGTACAGTGACGATCTCAGAAAGAATTAAGTGCAACAAGTAGAATTAGGCCATTTCAGTGTCATTTTATTTCATAATGACAGTCTTACATATCAGCCGTCGCTGGTCAATCCCAAGGACTAATCAGATAGGGCGGCGATGCATATCAGAACACACAAACTTGCAAGGATACAGAGGGCCGGCTGTGTTCTTCACGATCACTGTGCAAACTCACACGGGTACGTACATACGTACATGCACCTTCCTTTTATTGACAAGAGCAGGCCACATTACCAGTAACTTACGGCTGTGTTCTTCACGATCACTGTGCAAACTCACACGGGTACGTACATACATACATGCACCTTCCTTTTATTGACAAGAGCAGGCCACATTACCAGTAACTTACTACGTAGGCAGAGCAACGTAGAGCACGTAGATCCTCTCCCCTGCTACAGTACTCCGAGGCGACCAGGGAGGCGTTCTCGTTTTCTTTGTTCTCCGCCGGCGAGATCCGGGGTTCTCCTCCTCTCCTTCCGTCGCTCCGGCGATGGGAGGGGAGGGGAACCTCGGAGCTGTCTGCTTGGCGTGTAAATAGTAGGGTAGGACCCCCGGCGGCGCTGGTAGGGTGGTGGTGGCGGCGCTGTGGAATAAGCTGTCCGGAGCTCCTTACCCACCTCGGCGAGGTCCTTTGGGGCGGAACCGACGAGCTTCCGGTGGTTCGTGCTCCTGGATCTTCGGATCCGGTGAGTTTTCGTTCTCGAGGCGAAATTGCGGTGGCAGAGGCTGCGATTTCGTCATGGAGTTTTGGTACCCGGCTCCGTCTTCGTCGCGGCAAAGTTTGGTCTGTCCTTGCTGTGGAGTTACTGGGGTTGGTGCAGACTGCGCTGGTTCGTGCTTCCCTCCGGCGCAGGGTTTGTGGCCAGTGGTGGAGGTTGGGAGCTGTGGTGGTGGTCTGCCTTCATCTTCTCCGGCGTCTTCGTGGTGGTGTGGACTGGTGGCTGGCCGTTGGGTGTTTCAGCTTCGAAGATCCTGGAGGCAACGTGCGGCCCGTGAGTGGTGTGTGGTTCGTCAGGTTCGCTTCTCCGTCCTTGCTTC